>CM055748.1:9735299-10125299 GCA_029465975.1 Dallia pectoralis | reverse complement strand
GCCAACTTCTAGTTGTCAATAACATTTTCCTTAAAACAAATGCATTTTACATACATTTTACAGACAGAAAGGTGGGGAAAACAATTTTTTTCAGATTTTTTTAAAAGCTTATTCTTCAGTTTAAATTGAAAGCAAATCAAAATCCAGTCAAATCCAGATGAACTCCCAGCCTGGTCCGTCAGTTTCAGAACTAAACCCTGACAGATAACCAAATGACCTACTTAGGGTCTCAGGTCAGGCCTTGGAGCACATGAGTCCAGTCAGGGCAGCAGGTTTGCAGATATAAACCTGTGAGTTTCTATTCCCAGGGGATAATACTGCCTCAGATGTACACAGCGGCAGCAGCAAATGTAGCCAACTTGGTGACAAACTACATTCTGCTCTACTGGATGGACCTGGGAGTTATGTAGGTGTGCACAGAAGACACACACAGGAGACACGCACAGGAGACACAAACAGGAGACACACACAGGAGACACACACAGAAGACACACACAGTAGACACACACAGGAGACACACACAGGAGACACACACAGGTGACACACACAGGAGACACACCCAGGAGACACGCACAGGAGACACAAACAGGAGACACACACAGGAGACACACCCAGGAGACACGCACAGGAGACACAAACAGGAGACACACACAGGTGACACACACAGAAGACACACACAGGAGACACACACAGGAGACACACACAGGAGACACACACAGGAGACACACCCAGGAGACACGCACAGGAGACACAAACAGGAGACACACACAGGAGACACACACAGGTGACACACACAGAAGACACACACAGTAGACACACACAGGAGATACACACAGGAGACACACACAGGAGACACACACAGTAGACACACACAGAAGACACGCATAATCTGCCTCATCCACAACAGTAAACAGATTTCAGTATGATAATCATCCTCACCTGCAATCTATTTATGTTTGTTTGTGCATGTTTATTCGACAGAGGTTCTGCAGCTGCCAATGCCCTTTCCCAGCTCTACATATGTGCATTCTTGTTTGCTTACATTGTCTGGAAGAAGCTGCACTTGAAAACATGGGAAGGTAAGAAAACAGTTGAGATGACTCGACCTGATCATGCCTAATGACTGCGACCCTGGTTTTCAGAAAATCCAATTGACCCATTTGGTTTAACATTAAAATAACTTTGTCTCCCCCTACAGGTTGGACCACAGATGCGCTGCAGGAATGGGGCTCGTACATGAAACTGGCCATCCCAAGTACACTGATGTTATGTTTTGAATGGTGGGTCTATGAACTTGGAGGATTCCTTGCAGGTACATTTCAACACCTACGAATGGACGCATTCAGAAGCCTCTAACACACGTTATTATTCGCATGTAACCTGCACTGTCTCTTTCTGTTCTTGCTCTCTCGTCCTCAGGCATGCTGAGTGAGGTGGATCTGGCTGCTCAGCATTTAGTTATAATGCTGGCTTTCATCAACTACATGGTACCAGACAGACGTCTTTACACCGAAACACGAACTCCCATCGTGGAAACTAAACCCAGTGCCCTGGTTATCCAGTCTAATCTCTTATAGGTTGAAGAATAACAGAAAATGAAATCAACTCCGAGGCGTGATTAGACTTTACCCTTTTCAGACATGCAGACTGTGGCACGACTGAAGCACTTCGGTTAGGGAAGTCGTGTATTATTATTTTTTATTATTTATTGAACAGCGGACATTGGTAGAAATGAAGGTTAGCACTCAGAGTAGACCACTGCCCTTTATTCCCCCACCCAATCCCATAGCAGTCCCAATGACCACCCCACCCATCCACATACCCACACACCCAAACGTAAACAGACACAGCGTACACACCCAAAAACAAGGACCTGAAAAAATGAAATAAATACATGATAGTCGTGTATTTGTGAGGGCACACTCTGGCTTTCCAAATGCCGACGCCAAAGCGGTCTATGATGCATGTAGTTAATGCGTATCTGGAGACGGTCACAGACTGGCACTGTACCAGGCTCTACAGCGGTCTATGATGCATGTAGTTAATGCGTATCTGGAGACGGTCACAGACTGGCACTGTACCAGGCTCTACAGCGGTCTATGATGCATGTAGTTAATGCGTATCTGGAGACGGTCACAGACTGGCACTGTACCAGGCTCTACAGCGGTCTATGATGCATGTAGTTAATGCGTTGTGTGTCTTGTGCTAAAGTTCCCCCTGGGGGTCCAGGCTGCAGCATGTGTCCGTGTGGGAAACGCTTTAGGAGCTGGAGACAAAGCCGGCGCCATTCTCACTAGCAAGGTGTCTCTCACTCTCTCAGGTTTGTCACACACACACACACACACACAGACACACAGACACAGACACAGACACAGACACACACACACACACACACACACACACACACACACACACACACACACACACACACACACAGCCCTTATCAGAACAGTAGTGGGCGGCTCTCTGGTAAAGTGAAGTATACATAACCACTGTCTGTGTAGGGTGTTTCCTTCTGTATGGGATGTTAGAAGGTTGTCCTGACTCTTCAGTCATTATTATTACCACAACACCCATCATGGAAATATGGGATTTAACCTGTCCTGGCTACATTTTAAATTAGTCCACTCACATTACTGTTACATTACAGACATTTTCAAAAAGAGAATAAAGATTGAATCTATTCATTCCAAATCAATCTCCATTGGGATAATATTGTATTTCAAATAGAGTTTCCTCCAAACGTGGTTTACAGTAACTTCAGCAACACGTGTCACAGCACATATACTAGGGTTATGTAAGTCTGATTTTCCCAATGAATAGATTAGGAGATGAACAAATAGTTTAAACATGAAATGGACATGATCATATATAAGAGGAGAGCACAATGGCATGCTAAACAGGGTGCCATGGCAACCAAACGGTCAAGTTCCCATGTCATCCAATTGTACTCCTGTTTTTTTCTGCTACCTATTCGTTTAGATGTACAGTATTGTTTAAATGTACACCGTTTGTCCTTGTCCTTTATTTATGTTTTTCAAACTTGCTTTTCCATCTGTGGTAAATCCAATTTATTGGACTTTATTTTGAAAATCACACTTGACAATGCTAAAACTGAGCCATGAGGTTGAAGGAATTGCCTGTTGAGCCATCAAACAGGAAGTTTACCAAAACATTTCTGCAGTATTGTAGGTTCCCAATTACACCGTGGCCTCCATCATTTCTAACTGAAAGAAGCCTAAAAACCAATGATACTCTTCATTTAGCTCAGAACAACTGAGCAATAGAGGGAGAAGGGCCTTAGTCTGGATGGCTTCGGCGTTTCTGTCTTCTTTGCTTGGCCATAATTGGGTGTTCTGTTTGGATTATTGATTTTAAAATCTCTACATATATATGATATATTTAATATTTTGAATAATGTACAAAATGTGGAAAAAGTGAAGGGTATGTCATACACACTAATACATGTACAGTAAGTCCCTCACTCTCTCTGTATAGGTGAACAAGAAAACTGGCAAATGTACCAAAAAGTCAAACGTTTGATAAACGTGTCATTATTCTTCATCCTATATGCTTTAGGTGCGATGGCAGTTGTTCAGGGGATCGTGCTGTTGTCCACCAAAACAGTGATTGCTTTCATGTTCACATCTGATCAGTAAGTGGAGTCCGCGTATCGTCGTCATAATGGTTGAATCGAGAAACAAGTGCATCTCAGAAATATTTATTTCATCCCTTTTCAGACAGATTATAGAGCTGGTGTCACAGATTCTGACTGTGTACAGTGTCCTACAGTTCTTTGATGGTCTGGTGGTGAGTGCACTCGATGGGTTTAAAACTATTTTCCTACAATAACAAATTGACGGTACCGCTCAGCAATTGTGGGTTCAATTACAGGATCGAAATGGCCAGAAAGAAAGAACTTTCTTCTTCTTAAACTGGTCGGTCTATTCTTGATCTGAGAAATGAAAGCTTGTCGATGCGAGAAATTGCCATGAAACTGAAGATCTCGTACAGCGCTGTGTACTACGACCTTTACAGAACAGCGCAAACTGGCTCTAACCGGAATTGAACCAGGAGTGGGATTAAAGTGTCTAGTTTGAGAAACAGACGTCTTTATAGGTCCTCTACTGGCAGCAAATAGTAAAACGTTAGTCTCAACATCAACAGTTAGGTAGAGGCTATGGGATGCTGGCCTTCTAGGCTGAGTTGCAAAGAAAAATTAAGATTCGCTAAATAACAGAGACAGTGGACAGATAAAGATTCAGATCACAAAAAGGAACATGGAGGAGTGCTGGATTTTACTTTCAAGAATGTGATTATCTGGGGCGCTTTGGTGGTGGTAAAGTGGGAAATTTGTACAGGGTAAGAAAGAAGGCTATCACTCAATTTCGCCCTGTCATACCCGGTGGACAGTGCTTGATTGGAGCCAATTTCCTAATACAAAAGGAAAATGGCACACACCTCAGCTCCAAACTATGTAGGGAACTATTTAGGGAAGGAGTCAGGCGGCATTCTGTCTCTAATGATGGAATGGCCAACACAGTCACCAGATCTCAGCCTTATTGAGCTGTTGTGGGGGCTGTTTGACTGTATGCTATGCAAGAAGTGCCCATCTAGGTGCTTCAGGACGCAAGATTTTCAGATTACCTCAACAAATTGACAACTACATGTATGCCAAAGGTCTGCAAGGCTGTAATTGCAAAAAAATTTAGGATTCTTTTAGGAAAAAAACTAAGTTTGAAGAACACAGTTATTCTTTTAATAAAAAATAAAAAATCCAGAATTATGTGGAATTTGATTCAATGACAGTTGAGATATGGAACTTTGTGACAGCCAGCCGAAACTGTTGCACTCTGCATGTGAACATCCACTAATCCCAGATGTTTCTATCCCAGTGTGTCATCCACTAATCCCAGATGTTTCTATCCTAGTGTGTCATCCACTAATCCCAGATGTTTCTATCCTAGTGTGTCATCCACTAATCTCAGATGTTTCTATCCTAGTGTGTCATCCACTAATCCCAGATGTTTCTATCCCAGTGTGTCATCCACTAATCCCAGATGTTTCTATCCTAGTGTGTCATCCACTAATCCCAGATGTTTCTATCCCAGTGTGTCATCCACTAATCCCAGATGTTTCTATCCTAGTGTGTCATCCACTAATCCCAGATGTTTCTATCCTAGTGTGTCATCCACTAATCCCAGATGTTTCTATCCTAGTGTGTCATCCACTAATCTCAGATGTTTCTATCCTAGTGTGTCATCCACTAATCTCAGATGTTTCTATCCCAGTGTGTCATCCACTAATCTCAGATGTTTCTATCCCAGTGTGTCATCCACTAATCCCAGATGTTTCTATCCCAGTGTGTCATCCACTAATCTCAGATGTTTCTATCCCAGTGTGTCATCCACTAATCCCAGATGTTTCTATCCCAGTGTGTCATCCACTAATCTCAGATGTTTCTATCCCAGTGTGTCATCCACTAATCTCAGATGTTTCTATCCCAGTGTGTCATTCACTAATCCCAGATGTTTCTATCCCAGTGTGTCATCCACTAATCCCAGATGTTTCTATCCCAGTGTGTCATCCACTAATCTCAGATGTTTCTATCCCAGTGTGTCATCCACTAATCTCAGATGTTTCTATCCCAGTGTGTCATCCACTAATCTCAGATGTTTCTATCCCAGTGTGTCATCCACTAATCTCAGATGTTTCTATCCTAGTGTGTCATCCACTAATCTCAGATGTTTCTATCCCAGTGTGTCATCCACTAATCTTAGATGTTTCTATCCCAGTGTGTGTGTATGGGCATCCTCCTTGGGACGGGCAGACAGAAGATAGCAGCGATTGCTAATCTCATCACCTACTACTGTGTCGGCCTCCCAATAGGCATTTCATTGATGTTTGCAGCCGGCCTCAGGGTCCTGGGTATGGATTTATTTCAGACTTTTATGAAGCATATTTTAGCCTGCCACTTCGAAACCAGATGTCTTTAATCTTGTTCAATGACTCGTTACCTGCTTGCAAGAGAATTATGCATTTAGAATTGTAAATTCGCCGTTCCGTGACAATTAGAATAATGAATAACAGGTTTTCAGTGTTGACGCTGACTGAATGTGTCCAAAGCCTCACTCATTTTTCTCCCCCATTTCTCCCCCAGGGTTCTGGCTAGGCCTGTGTGTTGCTGTCAGTCTGCAGTCACTCTTCTTCATCACCGTCATATTCAGGCTCAACTGGGAGAAAATGACAGAGAAGGTACATTGTCAATGTCTTTTCATTGGCCTGGGACATACAGAGACCTCAAAGAGACTGGCTTCACGGAAATCTTTATTCATGCGGGTCTTTGTCCGTTAACAGTTTATCCGTCTCTTACAGGCGGTGAAACGAGCTGGAAAGACTAGACACATGGTGTCAATGAGGAGTATAGTTGCGCCCGATCACACAGAAAACAACGAGTCGGTGAGTTGAAACATGTTACCCAAGTCACAGTTTTCATATTGTTTCATGATACACTCGGAAATTGAAAATGTGCCTGCTTCCCCATGGAGACATTAAACGTCTACACCCCAGTAATCACTGAAGACCAGGATGACCTATTGGAAAGTAACGGGGCCTCAGATGTGCAACGGGGCAATGAGAGGCCCCCACTGCGACTCTCCACCACCCAGCTGGTTCTGAGGAGAGGCATCACTATGCTGGCTGCCATTGCCATCCTGTCTGTGGGGACCAGTCTCCACGTCCTCCTGCCTCTACCAATCAGCTCATGGCGGAATCAGACTGCAGGCTGGAGTAATGTGACCCCTAACACTACCTACCAGCCTGATCTGGTCCAGTCAGCACTCCTCATCTAGGAGTCATACCCAGGGGACAGAGAGAACACCCTGGGACCAAGTCAAATGCTAGACCTGCTGTGCCAGGGAAATAATCAACTAGAATAGCAAACATTTGGGATTGTACACTATAAGTGTGACCCTTTGTTCTGCATCGTACTAATAATGAGAACACACTGTTGGATCGATTTGTGTCATAATTTTAGATGTCGACTAAGATTATTAAATGTTTACTAAGATAGACCGGCTGTTAATCCTGTGATTCCATTTAGGCCAGCAGTACAAACACATTTTTGGGACCACGGTTTGATCCACTCCTCGGGTTAAGTGGTCCCCTGAACATACCTGTTGTCTCTGGAGCCCATTGGTTCTGTTGCTAAGTCAATCTAGAACTCACGGTGTTCGTTAAATTACGTTGCTAAGCAGCAGGTTGATGACGACAAACAGGGCCAAAATGAAAAGCATGACACCCAGGAACAGGTCCCTCCCCATCAGCTAGGCCCTGTGTGCCAGGAGGACCTCCAGCATTCTAGTGGCCACCCCGTCACTAGTCTCACCCATCAACCTCCGTTCTATCCTTAGCTGGGGCAGTTTGCTCCATGTGCCCTCGTAGGGAGGTCGCTGTATTTGGGGCATTTTGAAGAGCAATGATTTTTACGTGACCCCAATTTTATACAGTATATGTAGTCTATCTTCGTAAAGCCACAGAAAAACTCCCAAGAGATATTATTGGATCAATTATTTCTCATGTTCATAAAGTTGCTTTGCAACCCAGCTCAACCCAATTCATCCCAATTACGATTCTCGTTAAGGCATTCAAAGGATGTACTCAACTCACCTGTAGCTTTCTTCCAGCTTCTTGGATAGGTAGATGGTGAGTAATGGGGACTATTGGAACCAGGATGGAGTGTGATGCTCGGGGAAATGTTCTGCTGTGAAACACTGGGTCCGGACATTCATGTGGAGGCGAATTTGACATGTGTAGACAGAACATAAGACAGAAAGACCCAGAGACAAACAACAACTGCAGACAGACAGTAAAGGCCTGGCAAAGTATCACAATTAACAATTGCATCTCAGCTGTTTCATTTATAACCCATTGTGGTGGTGTAGAAAACCCAAATTTATGAACATTGTTTCACTTACTTTATTACAGGACAAAGTTTGAAGAGTTTTTTCAAGTTTTCCACCTCACCAGGTGATGGAGCTATTTCCTTGTGACTTGTCCATATATGTGGCCTAGATACTCTAAATGACAAAATATTCTGTCTTGGGTGCATAGAGTTTTTATGGATTGTGTTCAGACTGCTTCGCTTTCTCTACATTTTGTTGTGTTGTAGATTTATTTTCTAGTTAATTAAATATAGATTTTGGGGGAATTCATGTATAGACAATGACCCAAAATAAAGCAAGTGAGCTCAAGAAATTAATTGTGGTAAATGACTTTCAATGAATGTGATTTTTAATCACATATGGTCCCACAGTGCATGGCAGAGAAAAAACTGCCAAAGTTCAAGGAACTCTACATAGACCTCTGAGACCTTGACTCATACGATCCCGCTGGTAAGGTTAGATAAACAGCATCATGCCATGGGGATGCTTTTCAGCGGCAGGGAGACTAATCAGGATAGGAGAAATGTAAGTAGAATCAAACAGGGCTGCACGCTTTGGGGAAAATGTCATATTGCAAATAGTGAGGTCAATATTGCGATATGCGATTATAATAAATTGTATCACAAGTCAACTTGATGGGTTTTAAAGAAAAATGCACACACAGATTAGTGGTAATGCTAAAATGTGTATTTGTAAAACTAGAAATGTTTTCAAAATAAATTAAAAAACAAACATTTGCATTATTTGTAAACTTATTTTCTCGAAAGTAAAGCTAAATATATAAGACAAATGAAAACATACACATTTTCACAAAAATATATTTTTTTTAACATTTTGTCCAAACAAACTCTCTGATGCAGAGCTGGTTGCTTGCATGCCCAGATATTTCTGTGCTAGTTTACATAGCCTAGGGAAGCTGACTTTGTGTGTCTTCCACCATTTCAGTGGATCTTCTCCATGGTCTACACATGGCATGTAAATGTAAACATTGACTTCAGAGGCCACTGCTTCTCTTAACTGTGCCATGGAATCAAATGTGGATGACAGTGGTGCTCTTGGTGTTGTGCATGTGGTTTCCTTAAAGAAACTGGCCAGAGTTTTCTTCTGGGCTTTAGCAGCAGGTGGACTTTCCACATCTATGCTATTATTCTCCATCACTGCAGGGCTTTGGGCTACAGACTGCTGGCCGTGAATTTCCAGAAACAATAAACAATGCACATGTTTTAGAAATTTGTTACATTGAATATTTTTTTACCAGTAAACTGTGGTTTCACTCACGATCAACTCAGATTTGGCTCGTTCCTTTAAGGTCTGGGTATCTTCTTCAGAGATGTGTTGTGTTCTGAACCTTGGGTCCAGGGAAGTGGTGAAGTTTAGCAAGTCCTGAATGCCTTCATATTTGTCGTTGAGGTAGCTAAGAATTTTGGATTTCAGTGACTTGGTTAGCTCAGTGTCTGCTTCATCAGCACTGAGGTGTTCAGAAGATGCAGAGCAGGTTTTGACACAATATATGCCCAGATCCGTGAAGTCCTGGAGAGGGCTGAGTGCCTTGTTTACAGATTCCAAGACCTCCAGGTCCTGCCAAGAAGGGAGTAGGTGTCGCACTCCGTAGAGAGAACCTTGGACAATGCACTTTCTATCGTTTTCTGAGTGGAACCCCATCGTGTTGCGCAGTCTGTCACCATGGCATGCTCTGGGAGGTTGAGCTCTCGTTATGCTTCCCTCAAGGCCACTCTTTTCTTCCAACTATGGGAGAAGTGGCCCAGAAACTTCCTGCATATCCCAGTAGCCCTGTTAATGCATTGTGCATTCTTTATCAGAGCATTTTCTGCAAATGATATATGAAAAACTTTTACTCACCTCACATTGCAAAAACGTTTAATATTCACATGCGTGTATGGGCATCATGTCTTTTGCCAAACAGTGCGTTATGGAGTCAGTGATTTCTTTATGTCTAGCCGAAGACTTATCATATGGCGTGATGCTTGCAAACACATCTGTAATTTTGTTTTGTTCGGGGAACAGCTTGTGCCTCTCTTTCACCGTCATGCATTCCTCATATTTTTCTCTGTGCTGTTTCAGGAGCTGAAATAAATTTGTCGTATTGCCAAGGGATGTAGCAACTTTAATTTTGCAAATCCTGCACAGTACCTCTCTCTGCTCAGTGTCAGTAATCTGAAATCCAAAATACCGCCATATAACATAGGTAGAGACATCTTTAGGTACCAGATCAGAGTCGATCTCCTCGGCATCCATTTTCGCTCTGGTATTTTCGCGCTGCGCACACACACAAGTGACCACGCACGCGACACGACACGCAACACGACACGCCTTTACTGAGACTGTCAGATCTTTTTTTTTGCAAGGAAAATCGGCAAACTGTTCTCAGAAAGTTTGTCTTCACACACACTAATTATTATTTTTTTTATAAATATAATCTCAACATTTTGCCATCATATAATTGCAAAGGGCTGACATTGCGATTGCGATGCGATTAATCGTGCAGCACTAGAATCAAATATAACGGCACTTGAAGAAACAATATCCAAAGCACCAAGTTTAGAGGAGAAAATGTGAAACTTCCCAAGTCCTGGTGTGCAAAGCGGGTAGAGACACACCTTCATAGAAACATTGCTGCAATCGCTATCAAAAGCCCTTTTACCAGTTAGGAAACAAAAGGTCTATGTAGGCTACTTACGATTGTGAAATATTAAAATTTTATGAATTGGCACAAATATTTTAAGATAATACATTGGCATAGAAATCTGAAACTGTGTTTTACCCTTTGATGTTATTTGTATTGTTTATAGACTGATAGCAACAAAACAATATTACATAAAGTCAATAATAAAACTAAATGTGAAAGTAGGTAAGGGGACTGAATTACTTCATAAATATTGATACAAATATGCCTACTCGCATTTATGTGCTGAAGAAATCATAACGCACGCAAATGACGCACAGATCCGACCGTTTGATGTGAGCAGTGACTGACCGTGACGTGTATACAATACGTTATGAACGGATGGACGACGCGTTCCCGTCTGCAGTAGTGATGCTCATATAGTGTGTGTGTGTCACAAATATAACGCCATAACGGACTACACGCACGCATTCGAAGCAGTGAAACGCACAGTTGTTTTCTGAGCGTCGTCATCCGGTGCTGAGGGTATGACAGCATAGATATATACATGGTATGACAGCACCTCCTCCAGGCACCCGTACTTCCCTGGGCTATATGCGCATGCGCACAGGAAACATGGAAATACTTTTTTCTACCACTTAACTTCATCTCTTGCATTTTCCTATACTTTTTTGCAAAACTCATTATTTTACTTGTGAATATAAAATCTAGTTGTGTAAATCACTCCTGTGTGTGAACATCAGACATTTTCAAAATCTCATTAAGGTGTTCCATTATTATAGTTAAGCCCAAACAAGGAATTAATTGTCAGGATTTTTTTCCGTTCGAAAATAATATCTAACTTCAGCCTCCAAGGACACAAAGAAAGGCTCTTTGTAGGAATATATTTGGCTTCATCTTGCATAGCTTGAGCCAGATCTTTGGCGTACTTAATGACAGTAATTTGGTAATTTGGCCCGTGCATTTTCAAACAGTATCTCCTGAATATGAAGAAGGGAAGGTTTGATTCTGTCAGACAAGCCACATATTGTCTACTTTGGTAACTGATACAGAGGCTAAGTAGAGGCCCAAGCGAAGCGCAGACCTTAAGTCTAAATCGCCACGGCTCAGTTGACACAACTCAGGTGTATCAGGTACCAAAACCCTGTTTTTCTTTTCCTCACAGAACGTGTTGTCAATTTACTATCCTGGGACTGAGAAAATAGAAAGTTATATTTCAGATACCAAGAACCACTATTGAACTACTACATTTGCCTTATTGTCCAGTTCAAAACTCACTGTGAGTGAGTTTCAACTGCACATAGATGGTTTACACAAGTGCCTGCAAAATGCTATGTAAACCCAAGCAAAGCCACCTCAGCAAAGAGAATAGCCAGTGCTCTCCCTTTCTTACCGAACACTTAAATGTATTTAAAGCCAATAATAGAAGCTATGATACATGATAACTAGGATAATGAGTGGGTTTTGGAAAGGCAGCATGGAGAGGGGAAAGCACTGTAATTATGTGTGCCTTTTTACCGCATGTGATGTTTGACCATAGTGATCTGGGCTGTACTGTACACCCAAGTGCTTTTAAACTTGTCATTAACCGTCTAACATTTTAAATGCACGAGACATTGTGGTGAATGTCAGAGTTTGGCTCACATATGCTTTTCTTTCTTTCTGTTTCTTTTCTTTCTGTGTTCTGAGGCAATATGTGTCCAGTGTCCACGATCCACTGTCAACTCATCAGTTACGTGCAGTTTTGGGATGTTTCAGCCAGTCATGGGTCATGTGATGTTGATAAATTCAAAAATCAAAAGATTGTGTGTCAGTGAAGCGTCTGCTGTTTTATAGAAACTGTGTCATCGTGTGTACGTTTGTGTTGACCGATTCTGACAAAGCCTGAACTCTGGGTTGATATGAAGTGGACAGTATTGATATTATTATGAAAAGCAGACTCAACAAGAGAGGGGTTTCCTAATCTTCTAACCTTGACAAATTCATGCACTCGATTAGTAACGGGAGAGTGACGCATGGCCTGGGCTGTGTGTGTGTGTACAGTGACCTGTGCTTATTGGATCATGTGTGTATATGCACCTAACCACAAATATTCCGGAAAAACGTGACTGTCAAAGTCCGGACATTTTACTCCGTGATATGTGAAGAAATAAATGGCGTAGGTAGAGCAATGGAAGGCTATGACCTCTTGCTTTCTGTGTAGATAGTTGTGTGTATTTTGACAATTTGGACTACTGCACCCTGGCCTATCGATTAGCACATATCACATGACACAAAACACACGCATACATTCATGTGAAAAAGAAAGTACACATATGAATGCTATGGGTTTACATATCAGCCCATAATAACAATGGTCTTTTCCTTTGCAGATCTATAAATGTGGTAAATCCAACCTCAGATGAACAACAACACATGACATCTATCGAACCATATGAAATGAATGCCCTGCTTTTTAGTGGACCATATGAAAATTAAAATGCAATGCCAAATAGCATTTTCAAAGAATGACATGTATATTGGTGGACATAATTCAAATATGAATGCAAATGTAAAAAGGAATAAACAGCGGCACATTCTGCATTCTCTTGCTCTAACGCAGTTTTAAGGACTAAATGACGAACATGAAAACGCTATCTGGTATTGCATTTCCATGTTCTACCAACCTGTCTGACATTCTCGGACAGCGGGACCATAATGAGGTAAACCGTAAAATCTAGCTGAGTTCTTTGCGGTACTGACATTGACTTGTAAGTGTTTGCAAATTTAGGAGATATTGTTTGACAAAATCTACATTTGGCAAATCTACAATAGAATAGCTGAAAACGAAAATAGTCAAAGTCCAGACCTTACTTTATCACACAACTTTTAGCCACTCTCACTGTTATAACTATTAACAGACACATTTTATGTTTAAAACTTAAACCCAATCGTAACCTGAACTTCCAAACCTATGGATGCTATGCTTGCTTCACAGGTTTTTTCATGGACTTTGGAGTCAAAACTGCCCAGCGTAATTACATATGAACCACCATACTGCAGTTGGGGGAAGGTTTTTCTAGAAAACCACCATCTCTATTTACGCCAAACCCACATTCAGTGTTTGTGGCCAAAAAGCTATATTTTGGTTCCTGACGCCAAAATCTGATTTTCAACCATGCCAACATCCTGCAAGGGATTTCATATCATATCTTCATTAGATTTGGGCCTTTCTTCTTGCAAGAAGTTAAAATAGATTTTGAGGTTGTATCTGTATTTTAGGGGAGTTTCTGTTATCTTTTAGGTAGGTACACCACAGCCTATTCTTAATTTTTGTGTTCTCTGGCTTCACCCAATTTGTTAAGAAAGTTTGTCACGTGTGTCACCTGTCATTTGTAGACGAGTGAAACTGAAAGTCATGGATGAACCGATAAGAGTTATAGAAATAACTCAGGGTGAACAAAGAAATGTACACTTATGACATCTGCCTAATATGCTGACGGTCCACCGTATGTCGCCAAAACCCACCCCAACACACCCGAAGCAAGAACTCTACACGACCCATAAAGGTGTGAATCGGACTTGTTGGTTCACTGAATCATACAGGTGATCAATTCGAATTGAGATTTGGAGGACAGAGCAACACTTTAAACGCGTTCCGCTAACCATTCCAGGGCAATGTGTGCAGTGTGGCAGGGCGTATTATCCTGCTGTATGAGGCCAATGTAATCAGGCCATACCATTAGCATGAAAGGGTGTGTCTGGACTGCAGTGCTGTTCAGATAGGTGGCTTCCAACTATTAGATCTAAGTTCTAAGATCTAGTTCTAAACAATGATGACTAATGACTTTACATGTAATTAAGATACTCATAGCACCAGATGGGGTGTCATATTTAGAAATAACACATTTAGTTATACTACCGTTGCCAGTTAAAACTTAACAAAAGATACTACATTTTATAGTGAAACACATTATTGATTCTGTTGCATATACATATAACCACCGAAAAAAAATATATAGATTTTGTAAGTTTAAGATTTAAGAATGCATATTGATTTTCCTGTTTGTTTTATTTCTTTTAAACAACGAGGTTGCAACAGTGTGTGAATCCAGGGACATCTGATTTTACAGTACTGTATACATGATTGTAGAAACATAAAAGACCTTGTAGCTGCGAGCGGCGCAGACATTATAGATTGTCTCAACTACCCAGTACGCCATAAAAAATTTAAAACTACTTTATATTACATCTAGAAAACACGACTTTTGATCAAAATATATTAATATAACGTTGATGTTACAAAACAACTGCGTAGTTGAGACAATCTATAATGTCTGCGCCGCTCGCAGTAGATACAAATTGTAGAGGTATGTTCAATTCTACGTTTCCACTTTGAGGTCCAACGATTATAGATAATGAATGTCTGTCCATTGGGATCTCTGAGGATTCAGTCATACAATATTAGAAGCAGCATTAGAAGGACACAGCTCCGGGTATCACCAATAAGTGCTAGCCAAACACATCCATCTGTCAGTCCGACAAGCCGTAGGAGAAGACAACATACATTACCCTCGTTCGGGGGAAATATAGTTCGGATGCTATTATGTGCAAATCAAAAGTGTATCGTTAACCATGATCCCGAAAAGCTTTCTAAGCGACTCTGGGTCTTAAAATATAACAAACCTACAGGTTCAAGATAGAACCAATGCGACTTCTGAGGAGTTATCAGGCAACGGAGTCAATACTTGGGCATTTACATGAAACTGTCCATTATCTGAATAACACAATACAGCAACAAACATACAGTAGTGCTACTTTTCACCCTCCGTCATTCTTCTCATCAATTATATCCACCCGTTCGGTCCACTGGCTCATGGAAGTGTCTAGCAGACTCTCCCAACACCAGTTAAGTCCCCTTGATGAATGTAATTTGCACACACAGTGTGTATTCCTCCTGGCCTCTCACACTCCCGTAGTATTGGCCCAGATAGGGAAGGTGTCTAGTTGGAACACAGCCTGGCCCCAGCTGTTAATGGCCAAAGTGATGCACATGATACCGATGATGTTCATCACTAGTCCAGTCCTAGCCTGGGAGAGACACATGGTTTGGTCATTTTTCACGGTCCGTTTTAACAACCGTTCTTACCGGGGTAGGCAATGAGATGAACATTCGTCGTTAACTGAGTCCTGTGTGGCTCGGTTGGTCTAGCATGACACCTACAATACAATGTTTGTAGGTTCCAGTCCCACATGAGGACCAGTACAAAAAAGTATTAACATGTTGCTCAATACTGGACGATGTCTTGGCTATGAGAAATTCTCTGGATAAGAGTGTCTGTTAATGTCTCAGACGATTACAATTATCCTGGACCATAAAGGAGAGTAGTATTATGAACGAATACGGTAGAGGGACTTATTATCGTTGTGATCACTGGTTAATCGGCAGCAGTGGGACCCAGCAGGGAGCACTCACCATGTCAGAAACCTTGAGGTATCCGTACGAGAAGACGATGGCATTAGGCGGGGTGGCCACAGGTAGCATGAAGGCAAAGGAGGCGCTGAGTGTGCAGGGAACCATGACATACAAAGGGTTCATTCCAATGGACTGGGCCTAATCAAAGAAATAGAGTATGGGCTAAAGACGGACACTCCTAGTGGCAGGTTATACTGAATACAGGGAGTAATAAAGGGAATATGGTGACATTTAGGACACAGACAGACCCGATGATAACACACTAGTCTTTGCTGTGCCATAATCACTGACTCATAACTGAAATTTGAGTGTTTTAGTGTCAGCTAATTCAGGGGTTTAAAAAACTCAATTATGTGTGTTGTAATGTAACTCTAATGCACGCTGTGTTGTTTCTCTCTGACTCACGACACCGCGGCAAAGGGAAAACACGAGACAGGTGTTTTCCGAATGGTGTTGAAAACATTCTGGAGAATATTGTTTGCAAATGTATGCTCCTATAAAAAGCCGCTTAGCAAACAAAAGTCACAGTAAATAGTTCAGCTGAATGTTGTCTTGGAGGAATTTTCATGAAATAATTCTCATTCCTCCTCTGTCACACTCCGTCTTAACGCAAAAACAGAACAAGTGTTACATCGTTTAGCTTGATTTAGATTCACGGCAGGCTAGAGCCGCATTACAAACACTGAAATTGGAATACACAAAGATCCCGGCACCATCTCTTTGCCAGAATTTTCTGTAGTGGTTTGTTCAATGAAGCTCTGTCATTCCCTGTCTCACATACCCTTTATACACTAGTAATGTCTGCCAAGTGAACTCCTCTTGGCCGAGGCCTTAGTAAACCCCTCTCTTTATAGCCTAGGTGGCACATTCCGACATGCCCTAGCTTGGGTCCTCTAACGGCCTGGGCATTGGGCACAGTGATACCATTCTTCTGTCTGGATGATGTTGGCACCAAGACCAACCATGGGGATGAATGAGTGTGTTTGGCAGCGGGGCTAATAGAACGAGGGGCCCAAATGTATTCAGCCCAAACTAAACAAGGACATGTAGGCGGGCCTCTCCTGGGAGTAGGCTGCGCTCCCATTGGTGAACTTTCTGAATGGGCGTACGCCGTGCAAGTGCTTCACATTGAGGAGCTACGGTGCCTCCGTCAATTACTGCTGCCACCGTGGTTACCAGTCTGGCGCGCCATTGTAAGGCCGCCTCCCGTTGTTTGCTAGCAGCGCAGTATTGATTATATTTGTGTCGTGCCGTGTTACCATGGAGGCGAGGACGGGTAGGAAAAGAGTGGCGGTGGCCACGTTGCTGGTGCACTCCGTGAAGGTGGCGATGAGCAGGCACAGGATCACAGCAATGGCCCACGGCGGGATGGTTTGCAGTGGAGTCATCTGATCCCCCAGCCACCGAGACAGACCTGACTCCTGCAGTGACACATCCAACCAGAAGCAGACAGATCAGAAACGACGGGAAAAATAATAACCACAGGTGGCGTAAAGCCGCGTTGACTAAGATTCACACGGGGACACGGGATGATTAAGTTCTCAGTTAGGGATCAGAATGTTTTTTCGGTTTAAGGGTTCCCGTGGAGTTTCAGAAAGCCGTCCCTCTCTCACCTCACTGCCCTTGGCCAGGGCGAACCCTCCCCCCAGGAGGAGAACGATGCTCCAGGGTAGCTTCTTTTGTGCCACCTTCCAGGTGAGGAGAGCTGGATTTTGGCCTTCATGGTGCAGGGGGTCTGCGGGGGGGAGTCGGGAGGAACAAATGATGCAATGGTCGTTACGTATTTCACATAATAACGTGCTTTACGTTATGTGTGGTTATAAGACATGCTTTACCAGTGTCATAGCTAGTTGATCTTCTGCAGAACAGGCGTGGGGGCTTGGAAGGCAGGATAAAGAGAAGCACAGCAATAAACACTGCCACAGTGGCATCAGTGACGTACCTGCAGGAAGGATGGATGATAATAATTGCTTGACTATCGGCGAGGTATTCAAACACATAATTCAGATCAATTAGGGCTGCATCACAAACTGCTTATACATGCTGGCACACTGCCAGAATAAAAACAGGACACAGAAATGGAATGAAACCATACTTGAAATGTACTCTACAGTTTAGTGTCTATGAACATTTTAGTGTATATGAACAGAACATTGTCTATGAACAGTTTAATGTCTACAAACAGAATAGTGTCTATGAACAGTTTAGTGTACATGAACAGAACAGTGTCTATGAACAGTTTAATGTCTAGTGTCTATGAATTGTACAGTGTCTATGAACAGTATAGTGTCTATGAACAGAATAGTGTCTATGAACAGTATAGTGTCTATGAACAGTACAGTGTCTATGAACAGTATAGTGTCTATTAACAGTATAGTGTCTGGTATCTTTAAACAGTTTGGAGTCTATAAGCAGTTTGTTGTCAATGAACAGTCAAGTGTCTAAAAACAGTTGAGTGTCTATGAACAGTTTAACGTCTAGTCTCTATAAAAGGTTTAGTGTCTATAAAAAGTTTAGTGTCTATAAACAGATTAGTGTCTATAAACAGATTAGTGTCTATAAACAGATTAGAGTCTATCAACAGTTTAGTGTCTATAAACAGATTAGTGTCTATAAACAGATTAGTGTCTATAAACAGATTAGAGTCTATAAACAGTTTAGTGTCTATAAACAGATTAGAGTCTATAAAGAGTTTAGTGTCTATTAACAGATTAGTGTCTATAAACAGATTAGTGTCTATAAACAGTTTAGTGTCTATGAACAGTTAAGTGTATATTTACAGATTAGTGTATATAAACAGATTAGAGTCTATAAACAGATTATTATCTATAAACAGATTAGAGTCGATAAACAGTTTAGTGTCTATAAACAGTTTAGTGTCTATAAACAGATTAGAATCTATAAACAGATTAGAGTCTATAAACAGTTTAGTGTCTATAAACAGTTTAGTGTCTATAAACAGTTTAGTGTCTATAAACAGATTAGAATCTATAAACAGATTAGTGTCTATAAACAGTTTAGTGTCTATAAACAGATTAGTGTCTATAAACAGTTTAGTGTCTATAAACAGATTAGAGTCGATAAACAGTTTAGTGTCTATAAACAGATTAATGTCTATAACCTGATTAGAGTCTATAAACAGATTAAAGTCTACAAACAGATTAGAGTCTATAAACTGATTAGAGTCTATAAACAGATTAGAGTTTATAAACAGATTAGAGTCTATAAACAGTGTAATGTATTTAAACTATAGTCTATAAACAGATTAATGTCTATAACCTGATTAGAGTCTATAAACAGATTAAAGTCTACAAACAGATTAGAGTCTATAAACAGATTAGAGTTTATAAACAGATTAGAGTCTATAAACAGTGTAATGTATTTAAACTATAGTCTATAAACAGATTAATGTCTATAACCTGATTAGAGTCTATAAACAGATTAAAGTCTACAAACAGATTAGAGTCTATAAACAGATTAGAGTTTATAAACAGATTAGAGTCTATAAACAGTGTAATGTATTTAAACTATAGTCTATAAACAGATTAATGTCTATAACCTGATTAGAGTCTATAAACAGATTAAAGTCTACAAACAGATTAGAGTCTATAAACTGATTAGAGTCTATAAACAGATTAGAGTTTATAAACAGATTAGAGTCTATAAACAGTGTAATGTATTTAAACTATAGTCTATAAACAGTAGAGGGCCGTACTCTTTATCAGCGTTGAAGACGTATGTGGCCCAGCCTGCCATGAAGCCAGGATCTCTGGAGAACCACAGCACAATCAGACTGCAGAACAGACCCAGGACACTTAGCTCTCCAAATGACATGGGTCCCAGCTGACCGTGCTGCGATTTGATCACATTATATGCAGCTATCTCCTTCTCTGTCTTCACCGCTCCACAGCCCCACGTCTTCCTAAAGCTGTGCAGGTAGGGGAAGACAGGGGTCAAAGGGTGACATCGTTACTGCATTGGACTGAAATGAAAGATGACCCAATGTCTTGATGCGTTGCTAGAAAAGCATTGAGGTGCATCTCGAAACTCACTTGAATCCCATGAAGACAAACTGGAGCCAGAGCCAAGCCAGTATGAGCATTAAGACCATGTTGGGAAAAGCAAATATAAACCAAGAAGCAAAGTTGATGACATCCCCATTTTTCGGAAACAGCCTGAGGGTGCACAAAACATATTTTCGCAGTACATTAAAGACGATTTGACCTCAAGACGAATGATGATTTAACTCCTCGGTAAATACTACCCACTCGTTCATCTGCCCGGTGAGAACTAGATTAGGTCCGGTTCCGGTGAGGGTGGCAGTGCCCCCGATACTGGCAGCGTAGCAAACACACAATGTCATGCCTTTGTTCATCTTCTTCTTCGCTGCGGCCTCCTTACGTCTAACAGCCTCCGTCGACGGGTCTATACAGGTGATCACTACTGGAGAAACACAGTCCACGTAGGAAAGTTGGAAACTCGCTCCAAAGTCTCGAAGCAAACAAAACACGGCACGATGTACACATGACGGTTGCCGAGAACTAGACTAATAAGAACCTGTTTGAATTGAACTAAAAAAGGAACTGCTCATGAATGGGTTCCTCGCATGACGTTTACCAGTTCCCTCTATGTGTTTCTCAGTCTGTTTGCTGTCCCTGGGCACCTGAGCCTGTGGGTTCTCCTCAGTACTTGGGATCACAGGCGCCTCGGGTCCTGTGTAGTTGTTGAGCTGCTTCAGAACAGCCTGCACAATGGGAACCATCATGGCTGTGGTTGCTGTGTTACTGATCCACATGGAGAGGAAGGCTGTCACCGCCATGAAACCCAGCATCAGACTGGAGAGAGAGAGACAACCAGAGAATGACATACAGAAACAGGGTTTTGTAAGATTTTGTAGCAAGGCATGTGTTTGTATATGGGTCATAGAACAAATATTTTCATGCACGCAATTGTTGTAGTGTTACAATTGGCTTTACTGAGATGGGTGAGACCAAACGCCAGAACACAGTAAATACTTGAGATCCAATGCCCTTCCTCCCACACTTGGAGCAAACACACCTGTTTCTTCTCGCCACCCTCACCTGTGCTCCTCGTCCCTGTACCTTTTTTTAGTTCCGTCTACCCGCTGGTATCTTGTCTGTCATTGTTGGGTTTTACACGTGGTACTGTCGCTCTGTTGTGTTTTTATGTTTGACTTTCCGTTTAGTTATGTCTTTAGTTATTTTTATTACCTACTCTGTGCTGCCACCTCCCTTTGATGTCACACGTCATTACAATGGGTAGGATAAAACGGCCATTTAAGTCATAATGATTAACCCATTCCCTTATCTGAGGAGCTATACACAGTCCATGTAGATCTAACATTTTGTTGACTTCAGGAGACGGTGTCCTAACGCCAGACGGAGGTTCCTATTGGTCCGGTTGAGTGTCACTCACAGAGCCGGACGGACGCCCACAAATAGCAGCACACGGAGGGCGATGCGCTTGTGCAGGTTCCAGTGCTCCACCGCCACCGCCACCATTAGTCCTCCCACGAACAACATGTTTGTGTCCTTCAGGTACTGCATGCACACCTGGAACACAGACACAGACAGTGACTCACGGGCGCACGTTTGTATCGCTGGCGTACACGTGCAAATGGAACCAGAGAAACTTCATCCGCCGTCCAGTCGTTCAGGCGGACATCTGTCAGAGGACATTGATAAACAGATCATGCAGTAGGGTTTCATTTCAACCGGTGCCTCAATTGCATTCGAACGCATTCGCTCACGTCTTTGGATTGCATGATGCCAAATAAGGGGAACAGGACGGCCGGGAGCAGGGCAGTGACCGCCAGGGGTAGAGCCTCGGTGCACCAGAACACCGCCATCAGGATGATCACATAGGCACATCCCGCCTCCTGCACAACACACAAACAGGATGCGACGGGTCACCAACCAATCACCAAGCGGTCACCAAGGGGTCACCAACGGGTCAGTCACAGGTCAGAATTGGTCATCCCCACAACAACAGCTAGGAACGGGTCCAAATGAGTCATAGCGTTGTTACAGTGTCTGGTGAAAGTCCAAACAACATCCGCACTTGTCTTCACAGCGATACCTCAGAATGACCTCCTAAAACTGATGACATTAGATTGTATACGTTTACGCAACACACTCCACATTTTTGTGACAGAAAATTCTTCGAAATGAACAAGTTAAAAAATAAACAATTAATGAGTTTTTATTTCTTCACAGTTTAAAATACATTTCAGTGGATGCACCGTGGATGGCAATTACAGCTGTAAATAATTTTCAATGAGATACAATCTGCATACTATCTTCCCATCTTTATCTTCCCTATCTTACCATACTATCTCACCATGTTATCTTCTATGGAGGACACGAAATGCAAAATGATTTTGATGACTTGGAATTGAACCAGCCAATTCTGTAAGCAATCTGTAAACAAAAAGTGAACAGGATCGCCTGATAAGCAGGGCGATAGCATTAGCAGGAACTTCCTGATATCACTGAGCTCTAAATACTCCCACATGTCTAGTCATGGTTCAAGCGTTTACTGGTATCTGGTCTGTAATATCCCTTTCAGAAATAAATTGTGGTATTCTTTCAGATATATGTTCACATTTAAATATATATATGGTTCCTTGAATGTTTTTGCATTGTGTTAGCAAGAATATGTTGGCTTGATAATATACTGTATTATAAAATAATGATATAGTGTGTGCTCAAAGTTTTGAAAGTTGAATTACTCATATCCTTGACAATTCCACAGAAATTCATCGTTTCTGCTCTGATTGGTCGCCAGTTTATAACAGCAACAAGGCATATCTGGGGATGGTGGTATATTGCTTAATACATATGTGTCACGAGTGGTGAGTAAGTGTACTGCACTGTCTGGTTTCGGGTGCACCCCTTCCTGGTTTATGTTGGTTACAGCTGTTGGGGATTTGCAATCACTGGGTTATAAAGGGATTGCCTAGATGTCACTGGTTGCTGTTCATTGTTGTATGTCACCACGTTATATTGAGGTGAGTGTATTGATAGACTACCGTTGTTATATGGAATTGAGTAAGACGCTATATGCGCACTGTTGTTTTCATTAGCCAGTTAGTTTTTGTTTCGCCGTTCGTGGTTTGTTTTATGTTGCCTTTGTGCCGTAATAAACCTTGTTAACGGATTACCTGGGCTCTGCAAATGGCTTACTGCACTACACCTTACACGGTTCGTGACAATATGAAATAACTGTTATCCGTGGTATATTGGTCATACGGTTCGGTATAAATTATTAACTGAAATAGCAAGGCAGCTCCCCCAGCGAGAGTTCATATTTCGCCATTTAAAAGCACTTTTAACGTCGCCTCGACTCCAGTTGACCTTAGTTTTCAAAGTTTGCCGTTAACTAGGCGTTTATAATGAAAACTATGTACGTTTAAAGCATAGTGGGTAAAAATACAGCCGTGGGATTGCTGTCCATTCATACTGAGCCAGAGCCAGTGCTAGAGGCAAAAATAAATCCATCAGCTTGGTTGCCCCATTCATTGCGGGTGCCTTCATACATCTCATTTAAGGCATGGTCAAATTGGCACCTTTCAAGCTTGCTCTGAAATGGGCGTCTTTAATAAGGGGCTGTTCAAAGGCGTGACATAAACATTTGTATGTTAACCAATCGAAGGTAACAGACTTGAACTTGAAGTGACTCCATGATGATATAATTCATTATTTAACATACGGGAAGAAATAACAAAACACATAACCAAAGTTAACTTCAAATGCCCCAAAAAGTCTGTATAGTCACATGCTAAATATAATGACTTATAGGAATACGGGATAAAACACGACTTATTCATTGAAATGTTTAATCTTGTAATATATGTAATGTGCTGTTATCTCGAGACAGTTCATCTGATATGGATGAATATAACTGAAAACTAACAGTCTGCCCTTTGACCACAAAGACATTGTATAAATTACAGATCAAAATGAAATTTAATATCTAAATACTTCAGGACTTTACTGTATATCCTTTGTTTGCTCAAATTTGATACATTCAGTTGTGAATCAGTGATGTCATCAATATCAAAATATTTTCTCTGATTTTGTAGCAAGTTATGGACAAAACTGGGACTAGATACAAACTGTGCTGATACTAAAAATCTCTTGAAAATCCATTATTTTGTCTTTGTTCTTTATGTAATTGACCCATTGAAAAAATGTACACTCCCCGAATTACATCCTCAACGAAAGAGACATGTTGTCCTTTTTCTTTGTACCTGAGCTTTGATCTTTTCAGATTGATTTGGATCCTGACAAGCCTGAGTGCCTGACATTGAAAGTCATAAAAATTATAAACGTAAAAAAAAATGTGAAATTGTTAAAAAGTGACATTCTGTAAGCCTGGTTGTAAACATAGAATAGCTGTTCCTGAGGTATGTTAACTGGGGTTAAAGACCACTCTTTGTTTTTCTCCATGGAGGACTTAACTGTCACCGGTGACCACAATCACCTATCTCAGCAGTCCTCTTTGTATGATGTAGTGCTGACACCTCTACCATGTTATTGTAGGCAGCTTTTGTCTGTTCTTACATGGTAACTTGATTGTGCGTCTGTGGGTGTGTATGTGTTGTGTGTATGTATGCTTGTCTGTGTGTATTGTGTGTATATGTAAGTGTTGTGTGTGTGTGTTGTGTGTGTTCTGTGTGTGTGTTGTGTGTATGTGTTGTGTGTATGTGTTGTGTGTATGTGTTGTCTGTATGTGTCGTCTGTATGTGTTGTGTGTGTTGTCTGTATGTGTTGTGTGTATGTGTTGTGTGTGTGTGTTGTCTGTATGTGTTGTGTGTATGTGTTGTGTGTGTGTGTTGTCTGTATGTGTTGTCTGTGTGTGTTGTGTGTGTGTGTTGTGTGTGTGTGTGTGTGTTGTGTGTATGTGTTGTCTGTATGTGTTGTGTGTGTGTGGGTTGTCTGTATGTGTTGTGTGCGTCTGACAGAATAGGTGTCACGTGGATTCTGATACAGTGAAACTACAAATGCAGACCCATCCAAACACAACATGGTTTAGCTCCGTGTGCGGGGACACATTAGACCGTGGTGACTGAAACATCAGCTTGACGCATGACCGATGATGGCTCCCTATCTCTCATGTATCCTAGTATAGTAATAAACAACAGGGTCAAAGAAGAGCACTGCAATTAACAGTGTGCAATTTGGGACACACACACCATGCTAGGCATATTGAGTGTAACTAGCGTCCCTGTGCTGTACACAGCGTCCCTGTGCTGTACACAGCGTCCCTGTGCTGTACACAGCCTGCCACAATAACAACACACGGTATTTGGCCATTGTATTTGCCCCATGTGTTAGGGTACATAGATGCCTATTCCCATTGCAGCTTCTGCATGTTGCTGCAGTCTGAAATCACTGTTTAGCAACAGGTGGAAAACTGAATTAAATCTATGTCAAAGCTCAATGTCTCTTCAATCACAGAATGGATGTGGGTCAAGTGCTTCAGACAACGTTTACCAAATTAACAGATTCAATTCAAATAAAAGTATAATAAAAAGGCAGTCTGGCTCAATTAGTTTTCAACAAATCAGAAAAAAGAATATAATTAAACAACGTGCAACCTTCTAAGACACGCAAAAAAACATAATTGAAACAATTTAATTAAAAACATGAATATTAAATCGTGCAGGAACAAATGAATTAGAGCAAGTGTGTGTGTGTGTGTGGCCAGTGTGACAACTGACCTACCTTGGTTCCAATGACCAGGGGCAGCGGGAGCAGAAGAAACGGGGTAGAAAACAGGACGATCTCATTCTTCAGATTGCGAAGGGATTTCAGAAACACAGCCATTCTCTGAGTCCGAGGCGAAGCGGAGGGCAAAGAAAGTTAGGCAACCGAGGAATAGTCTTTTAACTTGGAGCCGGTCGGGGGAGGGGAGGAAGTGAAAGTGGAGGACGGGGGGTGGGTGACCCGCTGCAGATGAGCCCGGGGAGGAGGACTCAGTGCTACTACGATAAGAGACGGGAGGCTATGTGTAATAACGATAGAGGGATTATGAATACAGACATATAGTTTGATCAGGGTCGTGTGCGTGCATTTGCATCAGGATCATAATGAGAAGAGTCTATTTTCATATTCTTATCATAATGGTAAACAGTTAACCTATTTCCCACGCTGAGATATATTATAAGTGCCTTGATTAACTTTTCTATTGTCAATGGCACTAAGACTTTTTGTCTTCTTATGACCAAGTATCCAACCTTTTTTTAAAGAAATTTCAGCAATAGCAATTTTATCAATTTATGTCAATATTGGACATTTTGGTCAAATGCTTTATAACAACTTCATACTTTCCTAATAATTTGAACACTGAATGCTCATTGTCTCCTGTCTATAAAAGCAATTTTTCTGCCTGAAAACCGCTCAGGTCTTTGCTGTGCTACACCGGCAATCCAGTTACCATACCTCCTCCTCGTTGTTAATTACCCACACACACCTGCAGTGAGAAAAGTACAAGCAAATCCAGAGCAAGTTAATGAAGACTTAAAAGTTCAGACACATTAACCGTAGAAATATTCGCTCCTTTTCAGATGTTGACACAAGTATTGTAACTAAGATATCTTTGTTCGTGTTGTCGTATAAACACATATGATCCAAAACATTATGCCGTATACTGTTTGTCCACCACGTGCCACAAAAAAACGCTGACCCGCTTGGGAATGGACTCTAGAAGAACCCTGAGGTGTCTTGAAATATCTGGCACTAAGACATTAGCAGCAGGTCCTTCAAGTCTTGTAGGTCGTGAGGTAGAGTCGCCGTGGATTTGACTTGCTGGTTCAACACATCCCCCAAATGCTCAATCCGATTGAGAACTGGGGAATTTGGAAGCTGGGCAACACATTGAACTTATGTGCCTCAAACCCAGGGTTTGGCAATGTGTGCCTGTGTGGCAGGGTGCTTTAGCCTGCTGAAAGAGCTGTAGGATAATGTCAAATTGACTGGACCCAGGGTTTCCCAGCAGAACATTACTCAGAGCAGCGCACTCCCTCCACCAACGTGTCTCCCTTGCCACAGCGCCTCCTGGTGCCGTGACTCCGCCAGATAACGGTGCACACGTACACAGTGATCCACATGGACGACCTTCTCCCACAGCTCCAAGGTCCAGTTCCGAAACTGGCATGCCCGTTGCGGGCACTTGTGTCAGCTGTGAGGGGTCATCATGGTCACTCTGACCAGTCTGCGGCTAGGCAGTCTCATACGCAGCATGGTGCAATGCAATGTGTGTTGTGACACATTCCTCCCGTAAGCCCATAACCAACCAGTGTTAATGGTTGTCAGCCGGACTTTCAACTGTTTTGCATAACCGTGACCTCACCCAGACACTATGAGCACAACACAATTTTTTTTAACACCTACATATAATAGTAGCTATTGTGATTTTACGTCATGCCTAAAATGAGATTCTGAGATAACAATTTTTGAGGGAATTAGCCTGTTAAAAATACAGTGAGATATTTGTATAGGGTTTCCACAATACTTTTATAACGGTGAATGTTCAATTATAATTGTTTGCCACTAGTGGTTTCTAACTCCAAGACACGCACGCAAACACACCCTCACGTGCATGAACACTGAGAAGATCCAGGGGCCTTAATGACTAACACTTACTGGACCAAACACAGAGTCAGTCCCAAATGTAACCATATGCCCTATGCCATTTCATAACAATACTCACAATAATATAAAGATATTTACTGTTTAAACCTTTTTTAAATTATTCCAACTTGCTGCGGCCCCCTGGTGGACACCACTTAGAAAACCACTGCCCTAGACCACCTGACCAGCCTGACTGGTCTACACTGATCAGCCATTAACCTAGACCACCTGATCACCCTGACTGGTCTACACTGATCAGCCATTAACCTAGACCACCTGATCACCCTGACTGGTCTACACTGATCAGCCATTACCCACGACCACCTGATCACCCTGACTGGTCTACACTGATCAGCCATTAACCTAGACCACCTGACCAGCCTGACTGGTCTACACTGATCAGCCATTACCTAGACCACCTGATCACCCTGACTGGTCTACACTGATCAGCCATTACCTAGACCACCTGATCACCCTGACTGGTCTACACTGATCAGCCATTACCCACGACCACCTGATCACCCTGACTGGTCTACACTGATCAGCCATTAACCTAGACCACCTGACCAGCCTGACTGGTCTACACTGATCAGCCATTAACCACGACCACCTGACCAGCCTGACTGGTCTACACTGATCAGCCATTACCCACGACCACCTGATCACCCTGACTGGTCTACACTGATCAGCCATTAACCTAGACCACCTGATCACCCTGACTGGTCTACACTGATCAGCCATTAACCTAGACCACCTGATCACCCTGACTGGTCTACACTGATCAGCCATTACCTAGACCACCTGACTAGCCTGACTGGTCTACACTGATCAGCCATTACCCACGACCACCTGACTAGCCTGACTGGTCTACACTGATCAGCCATTACCCACGACCACCTGACTAGCCTGACTGGTCTACACTGATCAGCCATTACCCACGACCACCTGACTAGCCTGACTGGTCTACACTGATCAGCCATTACCCACGACCACCTGACTAGCCTGACTGGTCTACACTGATCAGCCATTACCCACGACCACCTGATCACCCTGACTGGTCTACACTGATCAGCCATTAACCACGACCACCTGACCAGCCTGACTGGTCTACACTGATCAGCCATTAACCTAGACCACCTGACCAGCCTGACTGGTCTACACTGATCAGCCATTAACCTAGACCACCTGATCACCCTGACTGGTCTACACTGATCAGCCATTAACCTAGACCACCTGATCACCCTGACTGGTCTACACTGATCAGCCATTAACCTAGACCACCTGATCACCCTGACTGGTCTACACTGATCAGCCATTACCTAGACCACCTGATCACCCTGACTGGTCTACACTGATCAGCCATTAACCTAGACCACCTGATCACCCTGACTGGTCTACACTGATCAGCCATTACCTAGACCACCTGATCACCCTGACTGGTCTACACTGATCAGCCATTAACCACGACCACCTGACCAGCCTGACTGGTCTACACTGATCAGCCATTACCCACGACCACCTGACTAGCCTGACTGGTCTACACTGATCAGCCATTACCCACGACCACCTGACTAGCCTGACTGGTCTACACTGATCAGCCATTACCCACGACCACCTGACTAGCCTGACTGGTCTACACTGATCAGCCATTACCCACGACCACCTGATCACCCTGACTGGTCTACACTGATCAGCCATTAACCTAGACCACCTGATCACCCTGACTGGTCTACTTAGTTGGGTAGTTTAGCCTTCTCTTCTCAAGCACTTCAGCTGTGGAATAGTATTCAATTAGATTTTCGTTTGGGTGCCTTGGTGTCAATGGGTCAGTTTAAGAAAATTCTTTTTTTTAATAGTGAGAATTCACCATTCAGCCCCGCCCCCCCTAGTTACTGTTGCTACGTCCGACAACTTCATCTGGGCTCTGTTTGGTATCAACAAGGCTTATGATGTGACAGCTCTTCCTGCTGAAATTTTATCAAACTTTTATAAAGCAGCAAATAAAGTGTCCGATAGAAGTAGGCAAAAGGGGCTGCAATATGCATTCGAAGGCTATAGTCAAGACATACACCTGAAACGCAAGGAAGGAACAAGGCATCCAAAGATGCAAACGCATACCGGTCACAGTCAAAAAACGAACCACCGCATATCCTACCAATCGAGATGGAGGCTGGGACTAACATTAACAATATCAAGGAGCAACACTGTTCATGCAAAGCTGGGTAGGTCTCTATTCACTTCTATAATCGTTATTACAAAGCAAATGGACTACGCGAGTATAACATTGTATTTATTAGCAGCGTGTGCTAGTGTATCAACAACCGGTATGCTAGGTAACGTTAACGTTAGCTGATATGGCGATGTTACTTTTGGTTAGTTCCACAGGGTTTTGCGCGCATTTAAGTGTGTTGGCAGATTTGTAGTTTGAGTAAGTCTGACTTTGAAGTAACAGTGATGTTGGTTTTGGTCTTTATCTCTGTACCATCAAGAATTGCAAAGGTTGTTGGGAACTCTGCTCTGTAGTTGTCAGGCATGTTTTCTGTAATCCAAAGACACCCCCCTCCAACCTCTCTGGGAAACGCGTATCTGTGTTACAAATGCCCCAGGCACAACGTTTAACTATATTTTTGATAAAACTACGACGGTAATAGCCTGCCGAGACCAAAAATATGAGACGCCTGTGTTAAAGTCAATAGAGCGCTGTGAAAAAGTGTCCGACCTCTTTCGGAGCTCGTTCTTGGCTGTGCTGTGATTGGCCAATCTACATTCTAGGGTGTGGCTTAACCAAAGGCGAATTGTGTTTGTTTTAATTGACCCTTCGCTAAGCCACGCCCTCCTTAGTTACTGTTGCTACGCCTGTCAAGCTTTCGAGCCTGGCACGTCTATTGCAGTGTGTATGCACCGGTGTCAGACATTCCCAATGAGATAGTTAGTCATTTTTGGCGACCAGGTGAAATATCTGAAAGGGCAAGACAAAAGGGGCTGCAGTATGCATTCGAGGGATATATCCACGACATAATATGCAACCGATTAGAGAATAACGTCTTTAAAATTGAAGCTAAAGCCTAGGTCCCAGCGCAAGCAGCAGCTGCAGACGCTAACCATTCAAGTGGGAAACAAACAAATTGAGGAACACCTATGTTCATGCACAACAGGGTAAGTGAATATAATCTAATAATTGTAAATCAAGCAGCTTATCCACAAATCTTGTGGAATAAGCCATTTGCTTGACCACTTTACAATGCTAACATTCTACCGCTTATATTTTTAGCGCGCCAGGCTACTGCTTACATATCATCGGTAGTGGTCCCTAAAAAAGCAAATAAAAACCGTATGCGGAGACCAATATAAAGTATAAAGCATTAGAGCATGTGTGTTCTGTAATACATCTCGCTGCCCAAATAAAGTGTACCTATTGAGCACATGACCACCTTTAATGAACTAATTATGTTCGCATACCAACCTTTTCCTTGGAGATCTCCGGCAAGCCCCCTGATGTTCTGTCATTAGACCTAATACCGGGAGAGCCGCGATCGGATTGGGGTACTCACAAGTATTTTATGTATGTCAGTGAGCCTCCGTCCACGCCCGGCATTTCTTCCCTTGGGTTTTAGGTTTTGGGAAAGTAAAAAATTCCACCCCCCGTCCAAACTTTTAGGATATCAGGTATCAGATTTACACAATCCATAAGCACAACGCGTTGGCATGTTTCCCTTGCTCGAAAGCTTGACAGACCTCCTGCGCCTAGTTACGGTTGCTAAACCACGATTGGCCTGTGGCGGTTTTCGGGCGTGGCTTAGCGAAGGGTCAATTGACTGAGAGATCTGGGGCCCGTTTCAGAAAGGAGGTTTAGTGAAAACTATGAGTTTGTTTACCCTGAGATGAGGGAAACTCTGAGTTTTCTGTTTCAGAAAGGGAGGTAACTTAACCTCAGAGTCAGTTACTATGGTAACTGAGTCTGTGAACCTAACCTGGTCGGGAGCAGTTTTTCTTCAATAAACCTGGAGTTTCTCTCAGTCTCCTCCCTCTCACACAGCGCTCTTTCATTTCATTTATAATTAATTCAGTCTGTATCAGGTGCATTTCACCGCAGTGTTGCCATCTGCATAAATAAAATAGGATTGTTTTATTAACGCAGTTAGGTGACGTTATAGATTAAAGTTTTTTTCTCTAACATACATTTTGTTACAGGATCCTGCAGATGAAGAAGCTGTATTACTTCACAGGGAGTTTAACATAAGTCGGGAGATGATATTGAGGAAACCCGACTAGATGTATTTCAACTTCCAGATAACTACCTATCTGATATTGAGGAAACCCAACTAGATGTATTTTAATTTCCAGAGAACTTCCTATCTGAGCGGTATAGTTTTTCTTTACAGTCTATCAGATATGTACATATCTTTATCCATCCTCATATCACTAATGTAACCCATCGTGGACATGCTCTTACATCCGAGCAGATTATTTGTGTCGCATTACGTTTTTTGCAAACGTCAGTTTTAGGGCAATATTAGTACAGCCACTGTATGCAGAGCCGTTAGAAACATAATATTAAACGTGTTGGTAGTGTTCCCTGGACTCAAACCAGTGAGAGACATTAAAGAAGAGGTCCAAAGGATTGCAGGTGAATAATGCAAAACCCTTTACAATGAATAGTTATAATATTATATTAATTATAATTCGGTTAATGATTCGGTGCTGCAAGATCAGACTGGTATAAATTATTTGAATTTATTTTAGAATTTCCTAATTGAATAGCGTCAATACCATTCTACCAGTTTTTACCAGTAATAATACTTGTGATTAAATATGAGCATGGGTGTGTATTTCAGGCCTGTGTGTAGTTTGTTCTAACAAACAGGGTGTAAAAAATGCATTTTCCCAACTGGGAATTAATATTAAGTATAAATTAAAATTATTGTGTAAATTAAAAATCTAATGAAAACACATATTGGAACTTTGCGTTGACCCGAGCAGCAATTGTTTTCGAAATATGTGTTCATAGTCGCTGTAAGCCTGTATCAGTATTTCAAGCTTGGGGTGACGTATGCGGTAGTAATGCTGGTTGCCATGGTGAATCGTAGTATCATGGCTCCATTCATGCTGCCTTTTTAATAGCGGCGGTGCATGCGCGTAACTCTGAGTGAACCTACACTGGGTTGATTGAACCAACTCAATTCAGCTGTTCTGAATCCGAAAACTTGGAGTTTTCCATCTTAGGGTAAGTCAACTCCGAGGTCAGGGTTAGATTTAGAGTTTGTTAAACCTCCTTCTTGAAACGGACCCCTGGTTTCAGAAGAAAGCATTACAATGCAGTCAGATTCAGTCAGATTGCCACATAACAGGTTCATCATGTCACATAACAGCTTTTACATGCCACATAACAGCTTTTACATGTCACATAAGAGCTTCCACATGCCACATAACAGCTTCTACATGCCACATAACAGCTTCCACATGCCACATAACAGCTTCTACATGCCACATAACAGCATCCACATGCCACATAACAGCTTCTACATGCCACATAACAGCTTCTACATGCCACATAACAGCATCCACATGCCACATAACAGCTTCTACATGCCACATAACAGCTTCCACATGCCACATAACAGTTTCCACATGCCACATAACAGCTTCCACATGCCATAAAACAGCTTCCACATGCCACATAACAGCTTCTACATGCCACATAACAGCATCCACATGCCACAAAACAGCTTCCACATGCCACATAACAGCTTTCACATGCCACATAACAGCTTCCACATGCCACATAACAGCTTCCACATGCCATAAAACAGCTTCCACATGCCACATAACAGCTTCTACATGCCACATAACAGCTTCCACATGTCACATAACAGCTTCTACATGCCACATAACAGCATCCACATGCCATATAACAGCTTCCACATGCCACATAACAGCTTCTACATGCCACAACAGCTTCTACATGCCACATAACAGCTTCTACATGCCACAACAGCTTCTACATGCCACATAACAGCTTCCACATGCCACATAACAGTTTCTACATGCCACATAACAGCTTCCACATGCCACATAACAGCTTCTACATGTCACATAACAGCTTCCACATGCCACATAACAGCTTCCACATGCCACATAACAGCATCCACATGCCACATAACAGCTTCTACATGCCACATAACAGCTTCCACATGCCACATAACAGCTTCCACATGCCACATAACAGCTTCTACATGCCACATAACAGCTTCCACATGCCACATAACAGCTTCTACATGCCACATAACAGCTTCCACATGCCTTATAACAGCTTCTACATGCCACATAACAGTTTCTACATGCCACATAACAGCTTCCACATGCCACATAACAGCTTCTACATGCCACAACAGCTTCCACATGCCTTATAACAGCTTCTACATGCCACATAACAGCTTCTACATGCCACAACAGCTTCCACATGCCTTATAACAGCTTCTACATGCCACATAACAGCTTCTACATGCCACATAACAGCTTCCACATGCCACATAACAGCTTCTACATGCCACAACAGCTTCCACATGCCTTATAACAGCTTCTACATGCCACATAACAGCATGGAGTCCAGCATCTGCGCCGACTGGATTTGTGCAGCATGATATTATTTCAGAATATCTCTGAATATTACTATAAATAAACATGACTAACCTAACCATGACTAAAGAAAATTATGTTGTTTCAAGTTTGGTAAATAACAGGGCAAAATGACATTGATGCTCTAATTTACATCCACTAGCTAAAATGCATTCACATATTGGGTCATTTCACATTGATAACCAGTTCAACACATCTCTGAGTTCTCATGTTCATATTGCAACATAAGAAATTAAGCCAAGCTTGAATTGACCCGTTCAATGTTATTTGTTTGTGTCCTCCAGACATGAAAGACCACTGCAGATTTATCTCACATTTTCTAGGAATATATTGTTGTTGATAAATGATGCCAAATCATAATTTGAAGAAGAAATGAATAAATTCTGCCCCTCCATCCTCTAATTATCTCTTATTAGCAAATAACACATTATTAGCACAAATCTGGACACAATCCTGCACTTTCATGACACATTTAATGCAAAACATCAGATAAAAATACTTTTATTTTTAATCAGCAGTAAACTTAATGGGAGAAATATGGGGCATGTCATGGTTTTATATATTGAAAATGAAACTAAAACAAAAAAGTACAAATAGCTGTTACTTTTTTGTCTTTTGTCACACTGAAAAATGATTGCATTTTGATCCGGTTTGCCATTTGTCTCGCTGTCGTAGGCGTCTGACTTGCTTGGATTTTCATTTTCTGACACAGACAGCAGTGCAGTTCATTGTCTATGTGACAGTCAGCCTACAGTGAACGGCTAAATGAGGTTCATGCTTACTTAGGTGGCAGGCCCACAGAGCCATCCTGATCCTTGTCGTTCTTGTCATCGATGGGAAACTCGTTTTTATCTGTGTTGCCGGAGCCTCCGCTGCTCTGCACAGCTGGGGCTCCGGGATTTGGGTTGGTGATGACGCCGAGGAACACGGGCGCTTGGGTCTTATCGTCCATGAGGGCAAAGAAGAATGGCTGGTTGAGACTGAACGAGGGGTTGGACCGTGAGATGACCACGCTGGTGACTGCCGCCGCCTCCGCTCCCTCCTCGGTGATCTCCATAGCGGACTTGTGCTGCACACTGGACACCAGCAGAGGGCCGTCCGCAATGGCTGCAAGGTTCGGGGTGGCAAACAACGCCCCCATACCTGGGCACAGCAGATACACATAGGAGAAACATGACCAAGTCTACAACGCCCCCATACCTGGGCACAGCAGATACACATAGGAGAAACATGACCAAGTCTACAACGCCCCCATACCTGGGCACAGCAGATACACATAGGAGAAACATGACCATGTCTACAACGCCCCCATACCTGGGCACAGCAGATACACATAGGAGAAACATGACCAAGTCTACAACGCCCCCATACCTGGGCACAGCAGATACACATAGGAGAAACATGACCAAGTCTACAACGCCCCCATACCTGGGCAAAGCGTATACACATAGGAGAAACATGACCATGTCTACAACGCCCCCATACCTGGGCACAGCAGATACACATAGGAGAAACATGACCAAGTCTACAACGCCCCCATACCTGGGCACAGCAGATACACATAAGATAAACATGCCCATGTCTACAACGCCCCCATACCTGGGCATAGCAGATACACATAAGATAAACATGCCCATGTCTACAACGCCCCCATACCTGGGCACAGCAGATACACATAGGAGAAACATGACCATGTCTACAACGCCCCCATACCTGGGCACAGCGGATAGACATAGGAGAAACATGACCATGTCTACAACGCCCCCATACCTGGGCACAGCAGATACACATAGGAGAAACATGACCATGTCTACAATGCCCCCATACCTGGGCACAGCAGATACACATAAGATAAACATGCCCATGTCTACAATGCCCCCATACCTGGCCACAGCGGATACACATAGGAGAAACATGACCAAGTCTACAACACCCCCATACCTGGGCACAGCGGATACACATAGGAGAAACATGACCAAGTCTACATGCCCCCATACCTGGGCACAGCGGATACACATAGGAGAAACATGACCAAGTCTACAACGCCCCCATACCTGGGCACAGCGGATACACATAGGAGAAACATGACCAAGTCTACAACACCCCCATACCTGGGCACAGCAGATACACATTGGAGAAACATGCCCATGTCTACAACGCCCCCATACCTGGGCACAGCAGATACACATAGGAGAAACATGACCAAGTCTACATGCCCCCATACCTGGGCACAGCAGATACACATAGGAGAAACATGACCTTGTCTACAACGCCCCCATACCTGGGCACAGCGTATACACATTGGAGAAACATGACCAAGTCTACAACGCCCCCATACCTTGGCACAGCAGATACACATAGGAGAAACATGCCCATGTCTACAACACCACCATACCTGGGCACAGCGGATACACATAGGAGAAACATGACCAAGTCTACAATGCCCCCATACCTGGGCACAGCAGATACACATAGGAGAAACATGACCAAGTCTACAACGCCCCCATACCTGGGCAAAGCGTATACACATAGGAGAAACATGACCAAGTCTACAACGCCCCCATACCTGGGCACAGCGTATACACATAGGAGAAACATGACCAAGTCTACAACACCCCATACCTGGGCACAGCAGATACACATAGGAGAAACATGACCATGTCTACAACGCCCCCATACCTGGGCACAGCAGATACACATAAGATAAACATGCCCATGTCTACAATGCCCCCATACCTGGGCACAGCAGATACACATAGGAGAAACATGACCATATCTACAACGCCCCCATACCTGGGCACAGCAGATACACATAGGAGAAACATGACCAAGTCTACAACGCCCCCATACCTGGGCACAGCAGATACACATAGAAGAAACATGACCAAGTCTACAACGCCCCCATACCTGGGCACAGCAGATACACATAGGAGAAACATGACCATGTCTACAACGCCCCCATACCTGGGCACAGCAGATACACATAGGAGAAACATGACCAAGTCTACAACGCCCCCATACCTGGGCACAGCAGATACACATAGGAGAAACATGACCAAGTCTACAACGCCCCCATACCTGGGCAAAGCGTATACACATAGGAGAAACATGACCATGTCTACAACGCCCCCATACCTGGGCACAGCAGATACACATAGGAGAAACATGACCAAGTCTACAACGCCCCCATACCTGGGCACAGCAGATACACATAAGATAAACATGCCCATGTCTACAACGCCCCCATACCTGGGCATAGCAGATACACATAAGATAAACATGCCCATGTCTACAACGCCCCCATACCTGGGCACAGCAGATACACATAGGAGAAACATGACCATGTCTACAACGCCCCCATACCTGGGCACAGCGGATAGACATAGGAGAAACATGACCATGTCTACAACGCCCCCATACCTGGGCACAGCAGATACACATAGGAGAAACATGACCATGTCTACAATGCCCCCATACCTGGGCACAGCAGATACACATAAGATAAACATGCCCATGTCTACAATGCCCCCATACCTGGCCACAGCGGATACACATAGGAGAAACATGACCAAGTCTACAACACCCCCATACCTGGGCACAGCGGATACACATAGGAGAAACATGACCAAGTCTACATGCCCCCATACCTGGGCACAGCGGATACACATAGGAGAAACATGACCAAGTCTACAACGCCCCCATACCTGGGCACAGCGGATACACATAGGAGAAACATGACCAAGTCTACAACACCCCCATACCTGGGCACAGCAGATACACATAGGAGAAACATGCCCATGTCTACAACGCCCCCATACCTGGGCACAGCAGATACACATAGGAGAAACATGACCAAGTCTACATGCCCCCATACCTGGGCACAGCAGATACACATAGGAGAAACATGACCTTGTCTACAACGCCCCCATACCTGGGCACAGCGTATACACATTGGAGAAACATGACCAAGTCTACAACGCCCCCATACCTTGGCACAGCAGATACACATAGGAGAAACATGCCCATGTCTACAACACCACCATACCTGGGCACAGCGGATACACATAGGAGAAACATGACCAAGTCTACAATGCCCCCATACCTGGGCACAGCAGATACACATAGGAGAAACATGACCAAGTCTACAACGCCCCCATACCTGGGCAAAGCGTATACACATAGGAGAAACATGACCAAGTCTACAACGCCCCCATACCTGGGCACAGCGTATACACATAGGAGAAACATGACCAAGTCTACAACACCCCATACCTGGGCACAGCAGATACACATAGGAGAAACATGACCATGTCTACAACGCCCCCATACCTGGGCACAGCAGATACACATAAGATAAACATGCCCATGTCTACAATGCCCCCATACCTGGGCACAGCAGATACACATAGGAGAAACATGACCATATCTACAACGCCCCCATACCTGGGCACAGCAGATACACATAGGAGAAACATGACCAAGTCTACAACGCCCCCATACCTTGGCACAGCAGATACACATAGGAGAAACATGACCTTGTCTACAACGCCCCCATACCTGGGCACAGCGGATACACATAGGAGAAACATGACCAAGTCTACAACGCCCCCATACCTTGGCACAGCAGATACACATAGGAGAAACATGCCCATGTCTACAACGCCCCCATACCTGGGCACAGCAGATACACATAGGAGAAACATGACCATGTCTACAACGCCCCCATACCTGGGCACAGCGGATACACATAGGAGAAACATGACCATATCTACAACGCCCCCATACCTGGGCACAGCAGATACACATAGGAGAAACATGACCAAGTCTACATGCCCCCATACCTGGGCACAGCAGATACACATAGGAGAAACATGACCTTGTCTACAACGCCCCCATACCTGGGCACAGCGGATACACATAGGAGAAACATGACCAAGTCTACAACGCCCCCATACCTTGGCACAGCAGATACACATAGGAGAAACATGACCAAGTCTACAACGCCCCCATACCTGGGCACAGCAGATACACATAGGAGAAACATGACCAAGTCTACAACGCCCCCATACCTGGGCACAGCAGATACACATAGGAGAAACATGACCAAGTCTACAACGCCCCCATACCTGGGCACAGCGGATACACATAGGAGAAACATGACCATGTCTTCAATACCAAAACACTTACAGTTCCTGTCAGCAAAATTCTACTAGTGTTATAGTGTCTTTCCCATTCGTTCAAGCCTCGTTCTCTATGAGAGGTTCCATTACAGGCATCATTTACTTGCTAGTATTGTTCTAGGGTTCTATCGAGTGTTCCCTTACCAATGTTCGTGAGAGCTTCCCCCAGTTCCTGGCTGTAGTCCAGTTTGAACTTGGGCAGTTTGACCTGCATGGACCTCTCCTCGGGTAGCCGGCCGTACAGGTCAGATATGTTGATCTTTGTTGTCAGGTCTGATATGTTCACCTGACCATTCATGGGCATCACGACCAGCATGCTCATGTGATTCTTAAAAGGGAATCGAGCCACCTGTACAGAAAGACATAGGGAACTAGGAGACATAGAAGTGAGCATAGTGTGTGTGTGTGACAAATTAAAGGATATATAAAAGTAGTGTGAGGTGAGAAGGCACAACCCACGGTGTGATGACTAAAGCGAAAGTTGCGAAATTATCTGAATTCCAACGTATATATTTTAAGTGTTGATATGATGGTGAACCAGCAGAGGGCGAGAGTGGTCGCAAGTCCTACCTGAGCCTCCAGATTAGCATCAATGAGCAGACTCAACGGGTATTTGGGCCCCATCATCATGTCCACGTTGACCAAATGCTTGTCGTCAATGTAGAATACATCTTTGGAAGTGAATTGTGGGTCAAAGCGAGCCTTCCATTCTCCTATGTAGTAAGAAATGGGATTATGGAGATAATGTTAAAAAAACAGACTTATTTAGCCTTGATTTTTACTAGGTTGGCTGATTTAGGAACAAATTCTAATTTGCAACGGTGACCATGGCCAATATAAAGCAAAAACATGCAAGACAACATACATTTACACATTAAATACACAGAATACAAGAGTGCAAATAGCAGTGGGATTCTACATGGCAATACAGGATCAAGTGGAGAGTCAATATACAGTAATTACAGGATGAGGTATAAGTAGATGAGTAGAGAAGCATTGATAGGCAATAACAACTATACAAAATACAAAAGAGAGACTATATACCAAATGTATAAAGTGAAAGTGAATCTTTATGCACCAATTGTATGACCGTAATTACAGAATAATTCAAAGAATGTAAACAGGTATGACAGCAATACAAGTGAAAATGATCCACTGTGCAAATTGGGTAAGGCAGAAGAAAAAACAGAAGGGTTGTGAGTGGAACGAGACTATGACAAACCTTTAAAGTAGACCGCATTGATTAGCATGAGGAGCAGATTGGGCGGTAGACTGGTCAGGAAGTCAGTCACCTTCCCATTGGTGGCCTTCTCTATCCACTCATTGACCTCAGCCACTCCGTTAAAGGTCACCGGCTCAGAGTCATATATATGCTGAGACTGATTCACAAACTCTGGTTTGGGCTCAAAACCTGAAACAGACATCAAGACACTTTCAGACATAATCATAGTGTTATAATAAAGTAATCATGTACGAGCTAGTCACTCTGGAATGTTTATTTATATAATGGTATTAAAAAGCGCTATATAAATACAATGCATTATTATTAATATACAAGTATTGAATAGGAACTGACTCCAACCCGAAAGCAGCAGGAACTGACCCTAACCCTGAAACAGCAGGAACTGACCCAAACCCTGAAGCTGTAGAAACTGACTCCAACACAGACCTTTCTGCAGGTAGATTCGTGTGGCTACTTGCAGGTCGCTTTTACGGAGGCGTTCCAGGAAGTTTTGTATGGACCTATGGTAGCAGGGCAGAGTTTCACCATGGAGATGCTTCATCAGTAGTTCCTCTGTCTCATTCTTGGCTCCTGAGAAAAATACAGACACATGTTTCCATTCAACATTTAAAGCAGTACCCTTTCTTGGTTGTTATGGTGACTATGTTCCAAATGATGTCTTATTCTTTTAAATATAGTGCAGTACTTTTGACCAGAGAGCCAAACAGTATACAATAGGGGGCCACCTTTTCCATGAGCATTTTTTCAAAGTACAATAGTACATTTAGAACAAGACTTGTTGGCAGGTTAGTGTTGAAGTGAACCGGGTTAAAATAATTTTTGCGTGTAACTGTATGGTAACATGAGACAGAAACTCTCCGTGACCAGAGGTCTTACGACGTTTCATTGTGTATTAAAGTAAGACTGTGTGGTGATGTAAGTCTAGATCTGTAAGTCCTATCAGCTTCATAAACAGAATCAGAAAAACATGTTAATCATTGGAAACTGAAAGCAACTAACACAGGCATCGAAACGATAGTACTACCATCAACATCATCACTTGTACGGTGGAGATATATTAAGTGTGGACAATCCACTGTGGGCAAACCAGGTTGTAAAAAATTATATATACATATTATGATTTTTACATTGTTTTCACAAAAAGTCTAGCTAGACTTGACTGCAGACTGGAACAGACATTCGCCATGTTGAAAACAATCTGTAGTTGAAAACAATCGGTAGCAAAAAGGATGTTCAAGCAGTCTAGACCGCTGTCTACAGTGCACATGTACTGCTACAGCAGGGATTTGAACCCTGCCCACTGTTTTTCAGCACTTTCCCCAGTGACATTCCAGCCCATGGCCAGGTGCGCACCCATAGCTACAAGTTGTGATTATACAGTAGTTCTACGTTAACTTGACAGCGCTTAACCACTAATAGATGAAACGGAACATACCCAGCGCCAGCTGGGAGAGAGCCAGCGATATGCTGAGAGGAGATATGATGACATTGGGCTGCTCGGGTCCTGTCTTCATCTGGCCCAACACCTTCATGCCCAGCTTCTGGATAGCATAGGCTAAAGCCTTCCTGGATCTGGGCCTGCGGGCCTGGGCCTCACATCCTTCATCCTGCTGCTGCTGGTGGTCTTCCTCAGACGAGTCGCCACCAGAGCCACTGGTCGAGGCGGAGAGTGGGGCGACGGTGACCTCGGACCGGGGGCCCGGTTCTGAAGGCTTGTGTGTACTAGGGGCAGAATTCCCTGATTCCTGGACGAGTGAATGGGGTTTGTTTAAGACAATGCAGAGCAAAGAGGCCTGTGGAGGGTATGTGGAGAGTATGCGGAGAGTATGCGGAGAGTATGTGGAGAGTATGAGTAGAGTATGTGGAGAGTATGAGGAGGGTACGTAGAGAGTATGCAGGAGAGTATGTGGAGAGTATGAGGTGAGTATGTGGAGAGTATGAGTAGAGTATGGGGAGAGTATGAGAGCTGTGCATTCTGCAGTGGGACTGACCTCGATGGGATGGCTGGGCATCAATGGGATAAGCGGGATTGGAGAATCATTTAACAACTCTTCGTTCTGCGTGAAAGGAAAACAATATTAGACTGTATCACATTACAACTGTGTCATTCAGAAAAGGTAGAGATGATTGATGTTAAGTTTGAGAGCTTTACAGTTAGTCCTGGTTTGCAGACACAGAACAACAGGAGTGATAGTAGATGAAGCTCCATGTCCGCACAGCCGGCCTAAAACAACAGAGGGCGACAAGCCGTTAGTGCACAAGGCCCGTTAAAACACAAGGCTCGTTAAAACACAAGGCCCGTTAAAACACAAGGCTCGTTAAAACACAAGGCTCGTTAAAACACAAGGCCCGTTAAAACACAAGGCCCGTTAAAACACAAGGCTCGTTAAAACACAAGGCCCGTTAAAACACAAGGCCTGTTAAAACAAAAGGCCCGCACAAGACCCGTTAACGCACAAGACCCGTTAGTACACAAGGCCCGTTAGTGCCCAAGGTCCGTTAACACACAAGGTCCGTTAACACACAAGGCCCGTTAAAACACAAGGCCCGTTAAAACACAAGGCCCGTTAAAAAACAAGACCCGTTAGTACACAAGGCCCGTTAACGCACAAGGCCTGTTAACGCACAAGGCCCGTTAAAACACAAGACCCGTTAGTACACAAGGCCTGTTAACGCACAAGGCCTGTTAAAACACAAGGCCCGTTTAAACGCAAGGCCCGTTAGTACACAAGGCCCGTTAGTACACAAGGCCCGTTAGTACACAAGGCCCGTTAGTACACAAGGCCCGTTAGTACACAAGGCCCGTTGAAACACAAGGCCCGTTAAAACACAAGGCCCGTTAAAACACAAGGCTGGCCCTCACAATTCCCGTCAAAGAAATGAATCACATTGGAAGGACAACGCCAAACTCTGGTGCCAAATAGTGAAGCATTTTGCAGTTTATAGCAAATCACTGAATCATATTCTGAAACAGATTATTTCTTAGATGAAAAATGTGCCAAAAGTATATCATACAAAATATTCTCACCTGTAAAACGCATTACGTCACGTGAAATGGTTGCCAAATAAAAACCTGTAAAAATTTGTAAACGGCCATGATAGCTCGATAGCTCAATAGCACTGCATTCAAATCTGGTGTCTGAAACAGTAATAAGACTGCTTGCAAATGGTGACTATTGGAGACCTGCAGTTATACAGTTCTTGTTCATAAGACACGAAACGAATGCAAAACATCCTAAATGAGCTTACAATATTACACAGAACAGATGAATCATAAGATTACTTGGAGATCTGAACTCAAACGAACCCATTATAAACCTTAGGTGATATTTAATCGGCATGATTAAAACCATAAGGCCTACGACTAGACCGCAGACGCAAAAAGTTCAAACGTAACCGTACACCTCATCTATAAAGTAGTCCCAGATAAACATGCAATTAGACTCCATTCGATTTCATCCACCAAAATCAGAAATACCCACTTTTCCAAATCTTACCTTGACACAATCAAGATAGGAAACCTGCTATCCTGTCTAGAGGAGAGAGAGCAATGTGCCAGACACACTAAATGTGCAATGGTTGAATTCATCTCTGCGAAGTACTGCCAGTGGCCCAGGAGTCTGTTAAACATCAACTTCCATTGATCTGTGCTTCATATAAGTCACTACTGTTCAGTGAATGTAAATATTGAGAGGGATCCAGGGTCAAACGGGGGAGCCTCACAGAGCCCGATACATCATTACTAATCACAGTGAACTTAATCCGCTGTGTTGGAAAAGCCTGTGTTGCCATAGAGGAGATGTGTGAAGCAACACATTGTGCTCTGTTTCCACTAGCTGGGGTCAAAGTGTTGGAGTGGAATAATACATTAGAGATCAAAGGAATCACTCATCATGAGTTTACGATTGGGACACTCCTCCAGAGTCAGTGACATTCAGTAGGTGCAAACGTGGAATGATTGGACGTGTAGAACAATACTAACCGAATTTGACGACTCTGAACGACGACAAGAAAAACACAGTTATGAAGTGAACAGATTCTTAATAGAAAAAGTAGGTGGTAACTATAGAGATCACATGACAGGAGAGTAGACAAACATCAGGAGGGGACTTTGTCCAATAAGGACGCTGTATGTGCCTTTCTCTGAATGGCCTTTGGGGAGGTCCGGCACCAGGACAAAAACATTTAATGTAGGAACCTGAATCAGATTGTGTGGATACTTTAACCAAACCCTTTAATAAAATAAGCACTTGATTTGTAGTTTGACAATTTCTTCTTGACAATGTGCAACAAAGTGCCTTTTAAAAACCGAGTACATTCTTGATTATTAGTCTATGCTGTTGGTTACACAGGAAAAAGTAGAAGACAAATGTAAATAGCAAGTCTGATGGGAACATGGTTACTTGTGTGACAAGTTTACACAGCTAGAGGAGCACAGGTCAACATGTCTCTCTGAAAAACACAAACGAATGCTTTGTCATTAATAACATGAAAATAGTGAGAATAAAAAGAAGTAGTCTTGAAGATGACAAACAGCCATGAAAAACATTCCTAATAGGCATTATGAGATATACCTTCCATTTAGAATAATAAGGTGAAATCAAATGATACGTACGGCACATTAAAACTGGATGCATGTAGCAGATAACTCCTCATACATACTTGATTTACAAAACACATTTATTGTTGTCTAGGTTACACAGCCAATTTGTGATTCAATATATGGCATATATATTACAATACTGAGTTCAACTTTATTTTGGCTTGGATTATTCGATCCCGTTGTACCTGTACATTACAATATGACCTTAATCGGCATTACAATATTTTGGCATTGATGGTTTGAATGACAGACGTACATAAACGGGAACAACCATTTCACATGTCTTCTGATCCACCTGAAGTGTGAAAGTCGAGTGGCTTGAGAATTACGTCCTCATTGGACAGTGAGATTTGACCAATATATAGTTGTCACAGTCATATTCCGTGCTGAATACATTTGAGCCCATGCATGACTGTGTTGGTCACAAACCCAATAGCACCATTTCCTCCTCCATAGCCACAGTGATACTTAACACGTCTGCATTACGCAATGCATTTCAGTTGGCTTATATTGAATTAGAAATAAAAATGGACATTTTGAAACGTTTGACAGTGAGTACTATATCCATGGGTATGGACACTTCCTGAGTAAGAGCTAGAAGTTTCGCCGGTTCGATGGAGATGTATGCTTTTGGCCTACTCCATGAGACCTATAAAGTGACAAACAAAACGCAAAAAGTGCCAAAAGTATACAACCAGGAAGTGTGAAAAATAACTTTAAACCGGCTATAAAGGAGAACGTGTTGCTTTCAGGACAGAGACCCACATTTCCTTCCGGGACTCAATTTCAACCACAAATGTACATTTTAGTCATTTAGCAGATTCTCATCCACAGAACTAAATGAACAATTAGGGTTAAGCTCACTGCTCAAGGTCACCACTGTGTCCTACACTGACCACTTGGCCATAAGCCACTCCATAGCCAACTAGAAGAGTGCATGTGAAAACCTTGATTATGTCACTGATGCTAAATGATAAAAATATAAACACAAGCGATGACTCAGACACACACACAAATGATGCACAAATCAACACACAGAGACTTGACGGGACTTTTAAGGGTGACCGTTTTGGATATACATTAAATGTGTAGTTTAGAAAAGCTACAGAACAACATTATTCATTTAGAAAGACATGGCAAACAGACTTTTATAAAAGTGCCCCTCCCCCCACATACACACACACTCACACACACACACACACACACACACACACACACAAATACTGCATAGTTATTCAGTGTTTAGTTATCAGCTTCAAGTTCCAATCTAATGTTAGGATGATAAGAATTAGAGGTGTGGGAATATGAGATCAATGGTTTTTGGTATTGGTTGATTGGGCAGATAATGCATCCATTTGGAAAATGCAAACACCATATCAGAAACAAAGCAGGCTTCACCTTATTCAGCAACTCCTGTAAGCCATTCTTTTAAATAGAATATTGACATAGTCAAAGATGGGACTACTTATGGTAAAATGATTTAGAGATAGATGCTAACACTCTTTCTCCTTGATAAATCTATCCAAAATGTAGTGATATAACAAACCATCGTAAATTAATTTAGTTGGCTACCACTAGATTGACGGCGGGACGTCCTCTCAGTTAGAGTCTCCAGACCGGTGTTATAATGCTCTCTCCAATTTAAACCTGACAACTTGTCTTGGACCCACACAAGGACAAGCTGAGGAAGGCTCAGTATCCAGACAGACGCTATAGCTAGCTGAGCCACTGTGTTACATGTTAGCGCTAAGCTAGAAGCCTGATGGCCCCGTTCTCTGAACCCAGCAGCAGGAGTCTCTTGGTGGGAAGCACAGCCAGGCTGGTGAGGGTCCCGCGGAAGTTCTCCGAGCTCAGCTTGGTGCTGCTGGCAGGACCGGCGGAGATGTCCATCATGGAATACACCCCGATTTTGTTTGCCACTGTGCCCGCTACAATCTCTGCCCCGTACAGGTCGAAGGCGTGAACCGGGTCTGATGGAGACTTGTACTGCTGGAGAGGTTTGTGCTCCAGGTCCTTCCACACGGTCAGGGTGTGGTCAGTGGACGAACTGATGACCAGATTTCCCTCAGCGGCCTGAAAAACCAAACGAAGAACCAAGTCAGAACACACACACACAGTACCCAGACATGCTCATCCAGTTCCCTATTCTATTCCAGGATATTACTACCATATGTGGTATTCGAGGTGTATTCGTTTGAGTGGCACCGCTTCCCGCCCAAACCACATGTCAAACATGAGCGTACAGACAAATCCATACACACTGTGTTACAGCAACGTGGAGTCTGGGCCATATCTGGATGGGCCGGAGAGACTCACTGGAGCTTTTCTAATGAGTAACTCGTGTCCATATTTACCTGAACTTGTGCCTCAAGCCAGAGATACAATCCTTGACCCCATCAATCGGGGTTAAATAAAGTTTGCTCTTGAGCTCTGTTGACCGCTTCTGAACAAACCACGAACCCTCAGGGTACAACTGTCACCGTTCTCACGTTACATTCTACCCCGCTGCAAACCTTTCATATGAAGTATCAGAAGAAAACAGTCTGCTGCAAATTCGCCTCCACGCAGCTTTAATCACCGGACTGGCTGCTGAACATTTCACAAACACGCACACGCACACACACCCCTGAGAGAACCATGTAAAGCACTGATTGGTCGGAGCACGTGCCTTGTATCATATTCCCTACTAATCGCATTTACGGTGCATTCCCATATTGATGCGTGATCAAGGCACTACATAGATTAGTAATGTGATCTGAACCTCAAAGGCTAATGAAAAGGCATCCCTGTGTGTGAAGCTAATTCTGGTTCTGTGTGAGCGGCAGATCCGATACACGGTGACGTGACGGGGCCACTGAGTCACGCGGAACCCAGGTGGAATGTCTCACCAATTGCTTCCTGATTCTGTTCCTTTCAGGCCTTTTGAAAGTATAGCTTATTTTAAACCAAAGAATATTCTCAAATGCTGCAGGAAACCCGAAACAGAGACGTAAATTTACCATCAGAAAAGGCCCTGAAGGGCACGAGTGCAATCTGACCATCCAATTACTGAGCTGCGGTCAAAACCACACCACTTTGTAGAGAACAGTCATTTTAGACAGAGCCAGCATGTCTACAAGTCAGAAACATGATGGGAGAAGGTCCATTACGCAACATGAAGCCCGCTGGCCAAATAACTGACTGTGTGGGAGAGTGGGCCAGTCAGAGCTATGAGGCAAGGTTCACATTACACCTCTACACTCTTTGTTTATGCCACCGGTAAAACGCAATAACTACCCACAGTAAAATAAAAACATTATTATCCAAGGGGGGAATTAATGTGAAGTACTGCTGTAGCATCTGAAAATGTAAAACACACACACACACACACACACACACACACACACACACACACACACACACACACACACACACACACACACACACACACACACACACACACACACACACACACACACACACACACACACACACACACACACACACACACACACACACACACACACACACACACACACACACACACACACACACCTTCATTTGCAGAATATCTCCCTCATGAGCAGGCCAGCCCCTGAGCACCAGGCCTGTACGGGCATCCAGCAGGACGATGAGGCCGGATGAGAAGCCTGCAGCCACGGTGCGTCCCCCAGGGCTAACAGCCAGATAACGGATGAGACCCGCACTCACGTTGTTGTATGCGAGCCGGAACTCATGCTGCGTATTAGACACAGGGAGAACACCGAATCAGCCAATCAGGGGACACAACCATCTGGAGTAGCCACGGGGAGTAACATGCCATTACGCTAAATAATATAATAAGAGAAAAAGCAATAATGCAGAGAAGAAATGACGGCCGTCCCAAATGGTAAACTAACTCCATTTCCACAGAAGTCATTTAGCAGACGCTCTTATACAGAAACACTTACAGTGAGTGAATACATATCTCATAATGGTTCCCTATGGATATAAAGCACCATGCTCTTACCAAGTGACCCTCAAAACGACCCCCCATAAAGGTCCCCCTGACCAGGGCAACATACAGGACAGAGCAACTGAAGGGGAAGTAACAGGAGCCTTCATCTCCGATGGCGTCCATACCTGCAGGCCCGGTTTGCGTGGGTCTATGAAACGGAGGACGGAGTCGGCACTGCCGAACACCACGCTGCAGTGGGGAGCGGGCATGGTGGTCACGGCGGTGATTGGGTTCTTCCCATCCAGCGCCTCATAAGAGCGGATCGGTTTACCTGGACGCACACGGGGAAGAGAGAGATCATTAAACACAATGTCACGTTAATTATACCAATCGGTCAGATCGATAACAACACTGTATGGACTCCGGTGAGACGGTCTGACATTTGACTGACCTCCCGACTAATCACAATTGAAAAGCTTTTTCAAATACATATCCCATGTGTTACACCATGATCCCCTTGTGTTTCTCCTAACGACCAGCAGGGTGTGTCGGTTGAACAGCTCAAGCTGGAGAGGAGACGATATTTGAAAAGAACAGACAGAGGCCGTGGGAGAATGCCCCTATTGACGCTTGCATTGTGTTGGAGAACGTGCCTCTATCACATCCGTGTTCTACAGGGAGTCATATTGGGAGAACGTGCCTCTATTACACCTGTTCTACAGGGAGTCATATTGGGAGAACGTGCCTCTATTACACCTGTGTTCTACAGGGAGTCCTATTGGGAGACGTGCCTCTAGCACACCTGTGTTCTACAGGGAGTCATATTGGGAGAACGTGCCTCTTCTACACCTGTGTTCTACAGGGAGTCATATTGGGAGAACGTGCCTCTATTACACCTGTGTTCTACAGGGAGTCATATTTGGCATGTCAGGTGAACACTCTCAGAGTCTCAGTATATGTTGAAAGGGAATGTTTGGTCTGAGTAAAAATAACGATTCCAAGAAACGTGCGCTAAAATATTACTTTCATAAGCGTCACACCATCATCCGAACAGAACACAACTTCATAAAGTTTTACTAGCACATCATTATTATTTCTGGAGTGATGGAGTCATTGCTGTTGTATGGCCGTACCACCGCTCAACAACAACCAGCAACTGGACTAGAGTCAAAACAAATGCATAGAACAACCTACATGGAACAAGTGTTTATTCCCACTGACCTGTGAACTGGTCCCAAAGGTGAACAGTACCATCACAGCTGACCACCTCCTGCAGGGCCTCCAGTTGGCCCACATAGAACACAGACTTCTTGTGGCCCGTGTAGGTGAGTCTGGGCTCCACCTCCTGGGTCCCGTCTCCGTGGTTATAGAGGGGCCAGAGCTTCACTGTCTTGTCCTTGCTGCCGGACAGGAAGTAGTCCTCCCCGGCCAGCGGTGCTAGACACTTGGCTGTTCCCGAGTGACCCAGGAAGCTCTGCAGGCGGATCTGGTGGAAGTTGAAATGGGGATCCTGCTGGTTGAGGCCGATCTCGTACTGCCAGTAGGCCAGCCAGTTGCCCTGCAGAGAGCGAGTGCTGCGAGGGAGTTCCTGTTTAAGAGCGCTGTCCTCTGGGGTCGGACCCACCACCCAGGAGGAGGAGGAGAAGGAGGAGGGCTGGCCCATGGAGGCGGAGGTGGCGGCAGCCGGAGCGGTAGACTGAGTATGACCAGGCCGGGGGTGGCCCCAGGTGTCCAACGAGCCCAAGTTGGGGCTCCCGGCCCCCGGCTCAGAGTCCCGGGACACCTGGATGCGGTTGCCCACCAGGTGGCTGCCGAAGGTCCCCGATTCGGGAAGGCTGTCTGAGCCCAGGGGGGTGGAGGTGTTATAGGGGGAGGGGAAGGGGCTGCGGCCCACGTGACGTCCCATACCCGGCGAGGGGACAGTGGGGGGCATCTCTGCCCGGTCCTTAGAGCCCGCTGGGGGGTTGGCATCAGGACTCCCGGGGCTCACCTTAGAGTGGTAGTTCTGGGCCAACCTCCAGACCAGCTTGTGGTTGGTAACCAGCTTACGGATCGCCGCATCACCTGGGGGGAACACAGGGCACAACACTTAGATAACCATTCACATATATAACATGGTGTGTGTGTGTGTGTATATGTGTGTGTGTGTGTATATGTGTGTGTGTGTGTGTATATGTGTGTGTATATGTGTGTGTGTGTGTGTGTGTGTGTGTGCGCGTCTGTGCGCGTCTGTGCATCTGTGTGCGTGTGTGTGCGCGTGTGTGTGTGTTTGTGCGTCTGTGCGTGTCTGTGTGTGCGTCTGTGCGTGTCTGTGCGTGTGTGTGTGTGTTTGTGCGTCTGGGCGTGTGTGTGTTTGTGCGTGTCTGTGCGTGTGTTTGTGCGTGTCTGTGCGTGTGTGTGTGTGTGTATATGTGTCCGCCCGTCTCCCTCACCTACGAGGCAGTAGAAAGGAACATATGAGGCGTAGGCCATCTCAGCATTAAAGACCGCTTGCAGCTCCTCCAGAACCCCGAGCTCGCACGTCACCTTTGACCCCTCTGGCAAACACACGTCCAGCAAAGTGCATTCCCCCACATCCCTGCGTAGGGCAGTCTCCATCTATACCAGACAGCACAGTGACCACCAATAGAGGACCAATATAACTCACACGATAAAGGACAAGACAACGCAATAACGTCACACCCGTAACAAATCGTCTTCGGCTCGGCCGTTGACACACGTAGCGCATGTCTGAATAAACGTAGCGCATGTCTGGCAGCGTGAGGAGTCCGATGTTTACCTGTCCGTGGAGACAGTGCAGCAGAGAGAAGACGGCGAAGAAGCGCTTCAGGGTGTCCGTCATGTGTTGTAGCACCATCTCCCTGCCGATACGCAGGCAGATGAGAGCCATAAGCCCGAGAGTCTTCAGACACAGAGCCGAACGTGTCTGCACCCCACTGGGGAACCTGAGGACAGCACACACAGTGTTTCACATTATACACACAGGATGTAATCCAATGGAGCTCTATGTAATTTGATGTCTCGCCAATAAAACAGGGAGAAAGTTTTGGGAAGTCGCGTTTTTTTCTCTCTCACCCAAATTCCATAATATTCCCAATATTTTTTGTTATTCCGTTTTCTAATATTCCAACTCCATATAAACACTCTTTTCCATAGTAATATACTGGGGAGCTGAATATTTTTTTTACCCATACAGCTCTGTTATTGAAATTAGCCCATCTGAAACTATCAATACAATATTAAATTAGTTATCTAGATTGTCTATCTAAATAAAGTGAAGCCTGACAAATAATTTTTGCAGAATATGGCTTAGGATTCCAGTTTCAAAATAGATTGCAAAAGATTCTAATTTAGGCGTTGCAATGTTTTCGAACAATCAACCTGCCCCCAGCCACCCTTAATGTAGTACAGTGTGCATTTCCTCAGGAGAAATACCAGCCTCGGTCCACACCGCAACATAATCATCGAATCAAACAGAAAATTGGCCAATTACTGTTAAATCAACAGCCCTCATTCACGAAATAGTATGATCAAGTCACTGAAAGAGCAGGTATATATAGCAGTAATATCTCTCCCATCATTATGAACAAACTCACGTCTAGTCGGAGATCGTGAAATCCAATGTAAAGATATTAGATGATTTGCAACGAGAACGTCATCACCACCGCAACAACAATCATTAACAGCCTCAGTAAAAGCAACCACAATTATAATCAGAAAATACATGTACGGTAGATGGAGGAATATAGAATGTACATACAAACATGCCACAATTTAAATTTTGGATCACTAAAAATAGATCACTACCTTGTTCATGTGATATTTTTTCCTATCGCTGAGCTTTTTCATCACTCATTTTTGTTATCAAAGCTTTTCTAAGTTTGAATCGTCTTAGTGTATGTAATCGGTCAGACACACTCGCCTTCTCTTGCTTTTCCTAAGTCACTAATGCCTATGATATCGACAACTGACTATTTTATCATTCTAACTTCTGTGGCTGGCATTTTGATTAGCAAAGAGTTCTTAAAATAAACTTGTGAGAGCAAAAATAAACATTTCAAAGCAGTTTTGTTAATCACACCAGTAGATGATTAAACACATTTCTTCACGCTTGAATCTGAGATGTTTCATTAGTGAAGGTCAATCGAACTCTGCATAGGCAAAACACAGTGGTCATTATTATTATAACAGATCTATGTTAATCATATTTACATATATACTGTGGATATAAAACGTCTACACACCCCCTTCTTCCCCCTCAAAGATTTCAGTTTGTTTTTCAATTGGTGGAAAAGGTTCTAAAATTATTTATCTTAGTCACATTTTTTCACATCTCATCAACCTGGCATTTGAACAGAGGTGTGTAGACTTTTATTTCCACAGTTGTTTATAGCTGTAAAATGTTTATTTTGTTGAATTCCATGTGTTTGGGTTATGGGTCCCTATAATTTAAAGAAATGATAGGGCCCTACACAGATGTTTCTGCTAACAGTGTGTGTGTGTTTAGTTGTTAGGTTTACCCCATCATGGGTGAGGTGAGCAGGTCTAAAAGGGGCAGCAGGACATCCTGGTTGATTTTCATTAGCATGTCCATTAGGGTGGAGTCTGACAAGAATACTATAATCTTCTGGGTCAGAACCACGGCTCCCAGCAGACCCGCCTCCTTGCGGGTGTTCAGACGACACGACACTGGTGGAGACACCTGGAGGGGAGACAACACCCAGGCGTAAAATGAACCAATCAACAACACCCAGGCGTAAAATGAACCAATCAACAACACCCAGGCGTAAAATGAACCAATCAACAAGACCCATAATGACAGCAAGATCCCCTGGAGGTAGAACCCAAGTAGACCTGATCCTAAACACAACAATATACACGATAAAGAAATCCATTTGTAAAGGACTGAGGGAAATAAAAGCTCGTACCAAGTATCCGATGTAGGGTAGGTACTGGTAGGTGAGTACAGGCTCTCCGTAAAGGTGGGCAATGTAGATGAGACAGTCAAGAACTGGCCCTGCGGTCTGGTCTCCCACCACAGGTTTCCTTTCATACACACTGCCCAGCCCGACGATCTCCAGGCCACTCTCTTCAGAAACCACAGGAGACACAAACTGGTGCTTCTCAGGGCCTGGTGGAATATGATGAACCAGAGCACACACTTACTTAGTAATTTAAAAACCGTTTGGGCAGAATGGCTTTCATTTCTCAATGTCACAATATAAAGTGATATATTTTCACCAGGACTATGGCATGGGAACTAAAGGTTTTTCTTGGTGTAATAGAGTAAAAAACAAACAGCAAGCTCATTCAGCATTTGAAAGCCCTGTCCGTTCAGTGTCGATAATCCGTCTCTCACCAATGTAACAGGTGGTCAGTAGCCGTAACAGATTTCTGGCCACGTATCGAGACGTCACCGTTGGTCCAAGCTTGGCAGACAGCCATCTAACGGTCTTGCAGACAGTGTCTGTAGAGAGAAACCAATCATCAGTGTAATACTGTAAAAACACACACGAACACGAAAGAATGCCAGCTGACACGCGAGACGAGAAGAATCTCACCTAGAAGGATCTTGTGCTCTTTCTGCTCCGAGTTCTCCGATGGGTCATTGTCATCTTCCTCTCCTATGTCTTTCTGCTCGGCGGCATCCAGCTCCAAACCATTCCCGAAGTCTTCCTCCAGGACGGCCACCGTCTCCTCCGTGCTCCCAGAGAGAGGCATCCCTTGGCAGGGCCCACTTTTGTCCCCTGCAGCCTTCTCCTCATTCTCGGTGTCCTCTTCCTCCTCCAGCTCCCCGGCCTCCTCTTCACTGGCCTGCTTCAGGTCTTGGCTGCTGTCAGCTGACTTCAAGCTGGCTCTGTCCCGTGTGGAGTCGGCATCACCAATGGAAACCTCACTGGCACTGCTCTTGTCGCTCAGTTTTCCCACACTCAGAGACTCCTGGTCCTGTTCTTTACCTCCTGCCGCTGAGTTCTGCGTTTTCGCCCCTGAGGCTCCACCTGCCCCGTTGTTGACGTAGAAGCCGTTCTGGAAGTCCTCCCCTTCAGATAGGAACACCTGATCATTGAGGCTGATGCCAGAGGAATAATCCACCAGCCCTGGGTCTCCCCCGACTCCTACACCGCCAGAACCTCCACTGCCTGCTCCCACGTTCCCACTTACAGAGCCGGAGGACGAACGGCCCGCCTGGTAGTCCTCTTCCTCCTCTCCCAGGTCACACGCGCCACCCCTCAGACCTTTGCTGACCTCCCATTGGGGCCCAAAACCTGGGTTGCAGCTCTCGAAGCCAGTAATGATCTGTAGCACGTGTGGCAGGAGGCTGGAAAGGAAAGCCTGCAGGCCCAGTCTGACAATCAGCTGCAGAACAAAGCAGTCAGTGTACAGGTAGAAGCGGCCGCGGAGGCACCGCGGGTTCTCATACACGCTGACTAGAGGCTTCAGGAGGTACTTGGCAGCATTTCTGGGCCCCAACACCCTCGAAATGGGTTCAAATAGGTACCAGGAGGCATACACTGCAGTGGACTCCTCTAGCATAAGTGCCAAAACAAAAGGAAGGAGGATCTCCAGACCTTCAGCGGTGATGACTCCCTGTAACAGTTTCTCCAGCTGATGCCATAGGTGGAAGACCACGTCGCGGCCCTGAGGGCTGCAGGTGGCCTCCACACTGGAATGGTACGAGTAGATAAAATCGTGAAGGGCCGGAAGGTAAGCGGGGAAAGGTATCGGAGAGAGGATGGGGTTCAGCAGCAGACAGGGGTTCGGAGGTGGGAGACCCTCGAGAACGGGGTCGTACCTAAAAAGAAGAGGCCATGGAAACAAGGTTTCTTCCAAACTAGCTTTCGAGGAGTGCTGGCGTAGGTTGAGCAGCGTCTCCAGAGCGTGGTGCAGGGGCAGGGGCACATCGCGCAGGTTGACCGAACACAACTTGACCACAGCCTGGAAACGCTCTTTCAGCGGGGTGCCCGATTTCACACCCCGCAGTTTAGACGAGTAGAAGACCTCTGCGATGAGTACACCCAGAGCCTGCATGTCCCTCTGGTAGAGGTCCGCTAAAGACGGGAGACCTTCTGAAGCACCGTGCTTCTCCTGGCTCGAGTCTGATTGGTGCCATACTTGCGCGTGCAGGCTCTTCACCAGAAAGTTGTTGAGTTTCTCCAACTCTTCCAGAGGTTGAAGGGGACAGAAGCCCTCCGGAAGGGAGATCTTGAAGTCCTCCGACTGGGCACTGGCACTCCCATCTCCATGCTTCCTGCTCACGGTGCCCCCTCTCTGTAACATTGCGACGCGTACACCAGAGCCCAGTACGCTAGTAGCATTACCCACGGGCCCCTCGCCGGGGAGAGAGCCAGGAGACTGGGACACCACCATGGCTGGCTGCTCCGCCCCAGTCTTCACCGCAGACGCCGGCGTGCCGATGAGGGCTAGAGGGACAGAGGAGTTGGTGGGGCCAGCGGAAGCCCCTCCGCTGAGTGAGTCCAGAGCCTCCATGCCTTGTTCAAGCTCCTCGTCTCGGTCCACCGTGGTCCAGCCACTGGACTCGCACCCGGTGGCCTCCGGAACCATCCCGTCCACGGCGTTTGTCATTGGGTCTACTGGTGGGATCTGTAGAGAAGGCACCGTGGGTGTGGCGGTAACCAGGAGAGGCGGTTCAATTTGAGAGTACTGGAAGGGTGCAAGGCGGGGCGGGTGTGGCTGGTCAAACAGCTGGACGACCCCGTAGCTGGTCAGGTGACTGTGATTGTCCACAAGGTGCAGACACACGTTCTTGGCCTTGATGGCTTCCTTACCTGACAGTTTGTACCCAAACGTCAGGTCTATCCAGTGGTGCAGCTGTTGAGACACCTCTCGGCTCTCCAGGAGGCGCCTGTGGACCTCGATAAACTCCTCGTACGAGTTACACCACGGGGGAACTTCCAGGTCCGGCATGTCTGGGTGGATGGAGCGGAATATGGAGGGGTCAGTGTAGAACTCTGGGATACACTCGTCGGGGGTCCAGCTCTGGATGCGCTCCATACTGGCCGGGTATTCATTGGGTTCCCACTGAGACCTGACGTGGCTGCACAGCACTGATTTGGCCGTCTGTCGGGCCCTGTAGACATAGTAGGTGATGTCAGACAACACGTCCGAGATGTGATGTGGAACATGGAGGTGTTCAGACTGGCCCGACGCAGCGGCGCCAACAGACCCAAGTCCCAAGTCTCCGAAGACACTGCCCGCTCCACTGCCATTAGCCACCGCCGCTGCCAGGGCCTCTTTAGTCATCTCATAGGTGAAGTCCAGCTGCTTGTCGCCTTTATTCAGTCTGAACTTGGATCGCCGGAGGTCCCGGAACCTCCCATATGGCACAGTGAAGTCCACCACCCAGGGCAGAACCGGGTGATAGTTCGGGTCTCCCTCACGCCGACCAGCTAACCCGTTGAGCACCATCAGGTAGCGGAAGTTGCTGACTCGCCCATGGACCCAGTCTAGGGCCAGAGTCTTCAGCTCATGGAAACAATCCTTGCAGAGCCTCTCTTCCCTGTTCACGCCGGGGCCATTGTCCCTTGACGCGATGCTTCTGGGCACTTCCTCTTCCTCTCTGTCCTCCCCTAGCTCTTCGTAGTGGGCCAGGTTGACCTTAAGGCGACTGCAGAGCTGCTCGTCCACCGCGATGTCAAGCAGCGAGAGGTCACCACAGGACAACCCTGACGCGTGACAGGCTCTCATAGCAATCAGCAACTGGTAGATGATGAACAACACTTTGGCATGGCTGTTGGCCAGTTTCGCTGGGCTATAGGTGACGATGTCGTGGAGTGAGTACTGGGTGTACGGGAGAACCACATAGAGCATCTCGGCGGACTCAAGCAGGCATTCAGCAGGGAGGACGTTGGGACACAGGTGGTCCGTGCGCTGATGATTGGAGGTGGCGCCCTGGGAGAACGGGTTGTCTTTTTCTTTGTCTCGGGCCGGGGAAATTGAGGGCGACACCGGGATGGAGACGAGAGTGGAGCAGAAGAGCTTCTGCAGTGCTTGACGCACGGCATCTACAGCCGCCACATCCATCTGCTCTGTAGGCCCTGCATACGGCTGCACATGCCGGTGATGAGCCTCACGCCACAGGTTTCTGTAGAAGGACCACAACGAATGAATAGGAAACTCACAACTTACTCTTTTATTACAAATTCATTACACTCTAACTAGCATTTGTATAACAAAATTATATAATTTAGGTATTTCACAATGAAAGATGACACATATATATATATATATATATATATATATATATTTCATGCAAAAGAGACTAGAACAATACCTGAAATTACACTGTGAAACACCTTGCATGGTCTTCATGAAAGTATCGTGTGAGTCTAGTTGGCAGCCTGGGTCCCTGGCCAGCCTGTAGCTGAGCTTGTCCTTCCTCAGGCCTTGGATGCAGACACGGGTCCAACCAGGAGGCAGCTTCACCAGTGAGCGCTGGAGGTAGGTGCGAATCTCTGACTCACTGGTGCTCTCTAAACGGGCACAGAGAGTGACCCTCCTCTCTCTCAGACCCATCACCCAGCGGGTGGGCACCAGGGCCACCAGCTCATGAGGCTGGGGTCCTAGACCAAGCTGACGCCGGTCCACTCCGAGGTCCTTCTCTACAGCAGACAATAACCACTGCATGGTAACACGCTCATCCAGGCCCGACTGACTGACTAGAGGGACACACAGTCCAGTTGTTCTTCTACTGGCCCCCTCCTTACAACCTGCACAGAGGACCCCACATATTCACATTATTATTATGGCTAACAAAAGATAACAATAATCATTTTAGTAGGCCTTGGTGAATGTTAACAACATATTACTACTAAAATTGAGCTAGTAGGCTTATTTTAAAAAGTATCCGCGATTCAATGCAAATACAAGTGCAACATGGAAACTGTTTCCAAATATAGCAGGAAAATAGCTGGAAAATATTAGCAATATCTGATTGTGTGATTTCACAACGTCATTGTCATTTCCACAGCATGATATCCACCCAGTTATACAATCACATGCACTTCTCACAACAACACTTTGTAATATATAAAAGGATGGCAGAGAAACTTTTTTTCTTGAAAACGTATTCACATTGCACTTTACACACTTCATTAAGTGATATTGTACAGGCGCGTCTATATGAACTGAGTGATAACAGATGAGGGGTTATGACATGCACATGACAGCTTGTCTTTTTCCAACTGCTGTCTATGTAGCCTGAACTCCGCTCACATGACTTGCCTCTCCTGTGGCTTTTACAGGAAATCGCTGCAGACAACTGAATCACCAGCAGACCACAAAGTGAAACCCACTGGATGATGAACGAATGTGAACATGGGCCCTAAAGTCTGAAGATGAGACGATAGATATATAACTATCTGGAAAGAAGACGATCTCGTCTGGATTTGAAGTGTTAGTGTATTACATTTGAAACTAGCTACTATAGTTGATCACAGTTACTTGACTGTTTGGGTCTTCTATTAGTCCCAGAGTCCGATGAAACTTTATAATAAATGCAATGTAATTAAATGCATTCAACGATAACTTCACTCGTTATGAAAATGTATAAAACGACCCAAGAGCATATCGAGCAATTATAGAGATTCCCACTAACAGTTAGCTGCTGCTAGTTAGCCACATTAGCCTGTATGTGTTCCTGACATACCTTGACAGCAGTTTATACCACGTCAAGCTCCATTCTGCGTCCACAATCAATTACGATTGTACATTTGAGCCGATGCCCCGGGTGTTGTACTCTTGCCGAATCAACTTGAGTTCATTTGTTAGCCAGCAAAGAAGCATTAAAGTGACATGTTTTGTTCTCTGACAGGAGCCATGTTGTTTAATCCAAACTCACGTCACGTGACCCCCCTCTGTATTCCACACGCGCTCATGTGATACTGTGACGCGAGTTGGAATTCCACACCCACACATACAAACGGTTGTCTGGAAACGCCCCCGGGAACGCCCCGTCACGTGATGCCGACTGTATGTATGTATGTATGTATGTATGTATGTATGTATATATATATGTGTACAGTTTGTTGAATTAGTCAGTCAAAGAACATGAAGGCCATTATATACTTGCCATTATATACTGTGGACAGATTTGAGGCGGCCGCAATTCATCTTAAAATTATGAAATCTGTTTTTTTTGGTACATATATAATCAATTTGGTTGAATTGAAAAAAATATATATGGATGGATCATGTGTTTGATTTATAAACGATTATTTTTTTAGATAAAGGTGAGGAATGATCTCACCGAACTAAATGTTGCAAAGTAGTGGTGGTGGGATAATGTCATTCTAAGACAATTCTGCAAATATTTGCAAATGGTCTGGTGGAACATTTCACTCGATCAACGTTGAAAAAAAAAATGTTGCGAAATAATACTGGTGTATATTTGGTTTAAATGGCGTAGTCTCCTGACAAATCATCCTTTACCCACAAAAAAGCATTGCTAGACTGTAGCCTGATGTTGATTGGTGTTTCTTGGTTGATGCTTGGTAACGTGGGTATATTGATTTCACGCTTGTTGGGCCCTGTCCAGGGATTACACGAGTTAGGGACACAATTTCACTGGACCCCCCAGTCTCAGCCCCAGATATTACACTTCTATGTTACGGTGCCACAGGAGAAGGAAACTTCTGACTTTTCATTGAATCTTGTTCTGTTTACATTAGGTACAAGAGCCCATAGACCAGACCGTGGGTCCTACCAAGCCATAGGATGTGTGTAACTGACCTTTCCTAATGACCTCCTGGTTGCGTTGCAGACCAAGTAACTGAGGATACCTGACGCTTCCACCTTCCACTTGCCTTATTTACCTGCACTGCCCCAGGATGTACCTGTTCGACTGGTCATGCGTCTGACCTGGACTCTTTTAAAGACATAACACATATGCATTTTATAATTATTAAACTCCTAAAAGTACACTCGGCACAGCCACCTGTCAAAACCTGGTTCCTATCTGGATTTCTTCCTATATTCGACCCATATTTTTCTATCACTGTGTTATAAAAATTCAAGTTATAAAATCAAATGGATTGATTGATTGCAGCTGTGTGATGGTGATAGGTAGCTTATTCAAAGTTGCGATAGAAAGTTCAATTATTTTTGTTGAGTTGGATTTTACTAAGCAAAAAAGTAGTTAGTAATAAATACATTTAGATTTAGTTAGATATAAAAGTCATTCAATATGAAGGAATTGCGTACGACATGCACATAACTACATTTGAGTATTTTTGGCTCTAGAGACTTGGTTCATTTGAAGCTTGTGTAGTTCACAAACTTTGATAATAAGAATACACACAACTCAAAGGGTCATGTATTCGTTGTCAAAATGCTCTGATCAAAAACAGATGTTGTTACTCACAATCTATTTGACGGTCACTGTGACTGAGATTTTTTGGGGAGATAGTAAACATCTTTCTTTTCTCGACTCTTACCGCGGCTTTAACTGAATATAGTAACAGTATGACGTAGAATGACAACCTTAACGGGATTGGTCAACGATCTGGTAAGTTTCAAACCGGACCCGGAATTGTGAGGAACCGAAGGCGGAGCAGTACGTTACCCAATGACGTCGACAACGTCACCACGTTACAAACAATTCGCGCGGTCTGGGCTGCATTTGGCGCCTCCGACTTAGAGCAGGAAACGCTGTTACTGTAGAGGGAACATTGTCACATCTGACTTTGTGTTAAAAACGTAATTAGTATCACCGTACCCAGCTGCAAACTCGGCTTTAGCATGGCTAATATTCTGACCGAGGGAGCGATAGAGGTAGGTTATGACACGTCGTTATATAGCATGTTGTTTTGAGCTAGCTGCTAGCTATGTAGCCACAGTGTCTCATATCTGCCATCTGTCTCAAAATGTTGTGTGCTCTTTCACCAGGCTCTAACCAAAGGCTCCAATGATGTACCCAACCCAGTTCTACAATTAATTGTGAGTATAAGTGGACGTAGTGTGTGTGCGTGTAACTATAGCCAAACTTACTATGTAAGTTGACTGAACTACTGCCATAACTGGTCGTTTTCTGGCTGACTGACTGACTGGCTGGCTACCACTGGTCCAGTTGTCTAAGGATTATATTATTTCGATAGAAAGTCGGTTTGCTTACTACTTTGATTGAATATATTCATAGGTTTTCACATCAATTTTTCTGAGAAAGCCACATGACATAAAAATGTTCTGTACGCATTCTTTCAGAACATCCGTAAAATAGATGGAGGCAATGGACCAGCCCGGTATCGTCTGATGATGAGTGATGGACAGTACTCTATGTCTTGTGAGTAGAACTGTTTTAGCACACAATACAGTTTAACCACAAAGTACTCTTGATTTGTTGTTTGGCAAGAGACAGGACAGCATAACCGGCGGCACATAATCATCTCAATATTCTAAATCAAGTTGTGTCCTAGAGGCACATTGCAAATGTTATGGTCGAGGCATCAGTGTAGACTGATTTCGACTTTATTGTCATTGAACAATACAAGGAGTTTGCATCCAACCGGGAAGAGCAAAAGAGCAGTGTGTCACTGTACCAATGTGTGAGTGAAAATGAGATGAAGGACAATGTAAGCATGTGCAGTACAAGCGGAAAGCATCTGTGCAAATGCAAAGTACAAACAGTATGCATTGTGCAAATGGCAACAAAAAAATTATGGTAGCAGGTAGGCACCGATTGTGAAATTCTGTGCCGATGCTTAAAATAACTATTTGGCTGATGCCAATGCCATTATTTTGTTTTTGTAGTTATCTGTTTCCCCGTCAGTTATTTTTTGTAATAAATATTTAACTGTTTTAAAGTTCTGCTCTTTAGTTGAGTCCCATTACAGTACCAGTACTTAGAATTCAGTACCGGTACCAAACGGTACCCTCTTTCTGTATTTTATCATTTAAAAATGGGTCCAAACATCTTAATTGCAACATTGTTATTCATATAAAACATTCTAAAAACAAAGGAGTGGGTAAAAAGACAATATTTATTTTAAGTGGTATTGTATTTTCACCTTTAATTAAAAAACAAACTAATCTAGCTAAGAACATCTCTGAACTACTCTAGAAATGAACTGCTGAATGGACTGTATTGGTGTATCCTGGTCATATGACTTGGAGGTATTATTGTAACATCGGCTGGCATTTACATAGGCTGAGAGGCTCTCAATGCTTTAAAACGTCCAGTGTCCCAAACACACTAGGATGTTATTGTTTCATATAATGATAATGTGGAAAAAAAAAACTAATTTAGTCCACTAAAAGAGGAACGAAGTGTAAACATGCAGAATTCTCCCTAAAGATATTAAGTAACTAGTTATTCTGATTCCCTACGATCGTGACTGTGCTCGAGTAAACAGACAGCTAAACACTGAAGATGAGCGACGAGTTGACTGAATGGAGACCCAGGCGCTGAAATGTAGTTCTTGGCTTTATTTTGCTGCCCAAATCCCTGCATAGTAACATCAGTCGATCCTACGAAGTGTGAACTAAAATGACAAATGCAAAAAACAGTTGATTACATTCCATTCAAAAAATCTTAACATTCTTTAACGCATATGCATGTAAACATAATATAACTGGATTGCTCCTAACTGAAAGTGCCTTTGACTGAGCTGCATGGATTACAATGCTAAAAGTCACATGTGAAATAATGGTCAGCTATTTCCTTTTTAAACTGCAAAATAATCAACACATTGTATGAAATATACAGTCCCCTCCAAAAGTATTGGAACTGTAAGGCAAATTCCTTTGTTTTTGTTGTTCACTGAAGACATTTGGGTTTAAGATCAAAATATGAGTATGAGACAAAAGTTCAGAATTTCAGCTTTTATTTCCTGGTATTTACATCTAGATCTGTTAAACAACTTACGACATACCACCCTTTTTTTGAACCCACCCATTTTTCAAGTGAGCAAAAGTATTGGAACATGTGACTGACAGGTGTTTCTTGTTGCCCAGGTGTTGCCTTTTAGGTTGATTGTCCAAACAATAAATAGCTCTGCATGACTAGTCTAAGTTTTCATCCTTGATTCAAACCTATCAAGACTGCATTTCCTGTTAAAGAGGATAAACCAACATGAAGACCAGAGAGCTGTATGTGGGAGAAAAGCAAGCCATTGTCAAGCTGAGAAAAGGAGGAAAGTCGGTCAGAGTCATTGGACAAACATTGGGCATAGCAAGCACAACAATTTGGAATGTCCTGAAAAAGAAAGAAACTACTGGTGTACTGAGTAACAGATGTCTAACAAGTCGGCCAAGGAAAACAACAGTAGTTGATGACAGAAGTATCGTGAGAGCTGTGAAGAAAACCCCCAAAACATCAGTAAGTGACATCACCAACGACCTCCACAGTGCAGGGGTGAAGGTATCACAATCCACTGTTCGAAGAAGACTCAGAGAGCAGAAATATAGAGGCCACACCACAAGATGCAAACCACTCATCAGCAGTAAGAATCGGAAGGCCAGATTGGAATTAGCAAAGAAGTACAGAGATGAGCCGCAAAAGTTCTGGAACACAGTCTTATGGACTGATGAGACCAAGATTAATCTCTACCAAAGTGATGGAAAGGCCAAAGTGTGGAGAAAGAAAGGAACTGCTTATGATCCGAAGAAAACAAGCTCATCTGTGAAGCATGGTGGAGGTAATGTCATGGCTTGGGCGTGCATGGCTGCTTCTGGAACAGGCTCATTGATATTTATTGATGATGTAACTGATGATGGTAGCAGCAGAATAAATTCAGAGTGTACAGAAAAATTTTGTCTGCCAATTTACGGAGAAATGCATTGATACTAATCGGGAGGAAGTTTATCATGCAGCAGGACGATGACCCAAAGCACACTGCCAACAATACAAAGGACTTCATCAGGGGGAAAAAGTGGAAGGTTTTAGACTGGCCAAGTCAATCACCTGACCTTAACCCAATAGAGCATGCATTTCACCGCCTTAAGAGGAGACTGAAGGGAGAAACACCCCAAAACAACAAGAACTAAAAGAAGCTGCGGTAAAAGCCTGGAATAGCATCACAAATGAAGAATACAACAGTTTGGTGATGTCGATGGGTCGCAGGTTTGTGGCAGTTATTGCAAGCAAGGGTTATGTCACCAAATATGAAATGTTATTTACTTTAAGATTATTTGTTCCAATACTTTTTTTTCACTTGAAAAATGTGTGGGTTCAAACAAAGGGTGGTATGTCGTGAGTTGTTTAACACATCTAGATGTAAATACCAGGAAATAAAAGCTGAAATTCTGAAATTTTGTCTCATACTCATCTTTTGATCTTAAACCCAAATGTCTTCAGTGAACAACAAAAACAAAGGAATTTGCCTTACCGTTCCATTACTTTTGGAGGGGACTGTACATGGAGTGTTGGTGCATCCCTAGTGTATAGGACATGAGGTAGCAATAAGGTGTACAGACACTATGCATCGTGCCAATGGCAGATAAAATAAGGAAGCAGTGATTAGGGCAAGGTTACTGACGGGTTTCAGAGTTCAGCAGGGTAACAGCAGCTGGGATAAACTGTTCCTCAGCTTGCTGGTGCAGGTGTGTACCGTTTGCCTTTAGGCAACTTTACAAGTATATAAGTTACTGTGTTTATCCTTCAACCCCGCAATTGTAAAAATATTTTGTGTCGAAGTAGCACTGAAAAAAGTTAATTCCAGATATATCAGTAGTAGACATGTAGATGACAGGACTAAAGTTTGCCAGACAACACCTGGGTTAAGACCAAAACTCCTGAAAGCATGTGCTCTTGGACCGATTTGGTAAAGGTAGAGTTGTTTGCTGCTAATTCCAGATGCCATGTTTTATCATGACATCATGATCATGTCATCAACCCTGAATTCTATTTTCTATTAAAGGCTTTTTAAGGAGAATATGTCACTGGATAATGTCTAAGGAGAGCAAGCGTGGACCGTTTTATTATCATGAATCTTGTGCTTTCATTCATCTTGTGATCATGTTCTCTAGGCCCCACATTTGATCTCCTTACATTTACACTTGACTCTTGTTTTAAATCGATGTCGTCATGCTCTCACCTATAGCTGTGAGTCAGTCAAAGGTCGTGTGATGACCAAGATATGCAGGTTTTTTAGCAGCTGGATGCTGTTCACATCTAAAATGTCAGGCTATTGTTAGGGCTTTTAGAATGGATATGGTTGCCAGACGCACTATTTCTTTCATCAGGCTGTAATTAAGTGAAACATGAATGAAATATTCTACCGTAGACTTCTTTAGGAGAAAATGAGGTTAACTGTCAAAAACCTTTAGCAGAACTTAGATCTGGCCCAGGACACAAATCCGGAACATATTAACAAAGCTACTTGCAATGTTTTTTTAAGAAGATCTGGTGGGTTGTGGACTGCGAAGTCAAAGCTCAGATCTCAAACGTATCAAAATGTTTTGCGGGATGTGATGCAGGCTGTTAACATGACTGTTCAAGCAGTGCTATTTAGAAGACTGGGCAACAGTTATTGAGTCAATGTAATAACAATGTTATAAATGTTATAACAGTTACAAGTAACAGCTATATTAGGTTCTCAGTCAATGTGGGTGACACCAGATATTAAATACACAAGTACATTATCCTATGGGTATTTGCGTTAACTGTCTTTCTCTAATACAATAACATTTCTTTTAACTTGTCCGCTCTGGGATTTGGTCTAACAACCCTTTGGTTACTTGTCAGATATATAACAACCCTTTTATAATAGCTTTACCAAAAAGATATAATCTCCTTATTCAATAGCTTTACCAAAAAGGTTCTTTGTGAACCATGTGTTTTTTGCTTTTATTTGCTCCTGGCTTACCAGCAGGAGGTGGTAATGATTCTCTAAACATGGTCGAATGCTGGAAATCATCAAAGATGCAAAATGAGGAATCAATTTCTTCCTTTTAACATGCAGAGATGTAAGAAGTTTTGTGGTACATACAAGGTCTTCAATTAATAATGTGCATTTTAAGATGTATTAGGCAATGCTTAAAAAAATCTAAATCCATCTTCATCCCAGATGAAACTGCGCTGCAGTTGGCTCTGTTCTTTGTTTACTGCCAAATATGGCAGCTTGTTTGATCCAATCGGCCTGTCTGGGGTGGGATTTTTTGTTTGTTTTTGTTTGAAGTTCATTATTTTTCACAGATGTGGTGTTTTACAGCTTTGTGTTCAGCAGTTGGCTGCCCTGAACAGTGCCCTCCTGATGTTCCTGTTGGACTTATCTAACATGTATTGTCTTTATTCCTCCTGTAGCGTTCATGCTCTCCACCCAGCTCAACCTCATGATGTTCCTGTTGGACTTATCTAACATGTATTGTCTTTATTCCTCCTGTAGCGTTCATGCTCTCCACCCAGCTCAACCTCATGATGTTCCTGTTGGACTTATCTAACATGTATTGTCTTTATTCCTCCTGTAGCGTTCATGCTCTCCACCCAGCTCAACCTCATGATGTTCCTGTTGGACTTATCTAACATGTATTGTCTTTATTCCTCCTGTAGCGTTCATGCTCTCCACCCAGCTCAACCTCATGATGTTCCTGTTGGACTTATCTAACATGTATTATCTTTATTCCTCCTGTAGCGTTCATGCTCTCCACCCAGCTCAACCCTATGGCTGAGAACAACCGATTGGCCCCAAATTGTATCTGTCAGCTTAAGAGGAATGTGACTAACGTTCTCAAGGACGGACGGTATGATGGTTTTCTTACAAAATAACAAATTTGTTCCGTTCACTTTTTTCTAGAACGTTTGTTTCTGAAATCAATTTGTTTTTAAGTGAGAATGAAACAGGTTTCCTAATTTGCGCATATGAAACCGTTGTATATTGTAGCCGTTTGTCACTGATCTACACTAATTATCACGACATATCAGGGTTGGCAGTTTTCAGACTATGAATTTCCCCTTTTACTAGTATAGTATATATCTCAGTGGTGTGAAAACGTGTTTTCCCCTTTCCTGATTTCTCATTTTACAACATGTTTGTGACACTTAAATGTTTCACATCAAACAAATTGAAACATTAGTCAAACAAGGTTACACAAGCAAACACAACATTTGTTCAATTCAATTTGTTTTGACGATGTGAATCATTTAAGTGTGACAAACCGGCAATAAAACGAGGAACGGGGTAAACACTTTCACACCGCTGTATATACGCACACGCACACACGTTTTTTGTCTTGGAATATACTTTTGATGTAACTTGTATTTTTTCATTGCGTTTTGGTTCAGGCGTGTGGTGGTCATTCTGGACATGGAGGTGGTGAAGACTGCTGATTTGGTAGCTGGAAAGATCGGAGACCCAACGCCTTACGTGGAAGGTGAGGCTTCAGCAGACACTGCCTTGGCAACCATCACTAAATCGTCAAGCAAAGCGAGGATGACGTTTTTTTAAGCCAGACATGGATATAACCTCCCATGTTATATGCATTGCATGCTTGAGTTTTGAGCTTTCCTTCATCTCTCTTGTAGGTCAGAGTAAAGCCCCACAGCCGGGCCCCAGTCCCCAAGTCCGTCCGCTGCATCCTCTGAATGGTAATGGTAAGCCTCTTTTTATTTGCTACTTCATCTTCTATAGCAGATGTTAAATTATTGTCCTTATTCTATATATGAACTATTGTAAAGCTTTTTTAGGTTACCAGAACACTTCATACAGTCAAGCTTCTCCGACAACAGCTCAATAGGGTGTATATTTGGTGACTGTGCTGGCCACACCGTTATAGACAGAATACAGCTTCTTCCCTAAATAGTTATTGCATTGTTTGGAGCTGTGCTTTGGGTCATTGTCCCTTTTGAAGAATGAAGTTGGTTCCAATCAAGATGGAGTGTGTCTTCCTTTCTTAAGATCCCTTTTACCCTGTACAAATATCCCTCTTGACTACAGTTGTATTATTTAATGAAGCTGCCTCCTGTCTTCGGTTTCTCAAACTAGAGACTTTAATGTCATCGTATTATGGTCAGAGCCGGTTTCCACTCTACTCTACTCCACTACTGTGTTGGCAGAAGTGCACAGAGTTTCTTGCATAGAATAGCCCTAATTTTGCAGTACAATAATAGACTGAAATGTTTCAGAAGAAAGTGTTATCGAACCCACAAGTGCTGATGCTCCAGATACTCAACTAGTCTTCAGAAGGCCAGTTTCAATTTTATATGAGAAGAATGCACAAGGACTTCTCTAAGTAGGCCCAGACTATAAGGTAGGGTTTCTTCCGATCCTGGTGTTGCACTGTAATATATAATTAATGTTACAAGGACTTCTCTAAGTAGGCCCAGACTATAAGGTAGGGTTTCTTCCAATCCTGGTGTTGCACTGTAATATATAATTAATGTTACAAGGACTTCTCTAAGTAGGCCCAGACTATAAGGTAGGGTTTCTTCCAATCATGGTGTTGCACTGTAATGTATAATTAATGTTACAAGGACTTCTCTAAGTAGGCCCAGACTATAAGGTAGGGTTTCTTCCAATCTTGGTGTTACACTGTAATATAGAATTAATGTTACAAGGACTTCTCCAAGTAGGCCCAGACTATAAGGTAGGGTTTCTTCCAATCCTGGTGTTGCACTGTAATATATAATTAATGTTACAAGGACTTCTCTAAGTAGGCCCAGACTATAAGGTAGGGTTTCTTCCAATCCTGGTGTTGCACTGTAATATATAATTAATGTTACAAGGACTTCTCTAAGTAGGCCCAGACTATAAGGTAGGGTTTCTTCCAATCTTGGTGTTACACTGTAATGTATAATTAATGTTACAAGGACTTCTCTAAGTAGGCCCAGACTATAAGGTAGGGTTTCTTCCAATCCTGGTGTTGCACTGTAATATATAATTAATGTTACAAGGACTTCTCTAAGTAGGCCCAGACTATAAGGTAGGGTTTCTTCCAATCCTGGTGTTGCACTGTAATATATAATTAATGTTACAAGGACTTCTCTAAGTAGGCCCAGACTATAAGGTAGGGTTTCTTCCAATCTTGGTGTTACACTGTAATGTATAATTAATGTTACAAGGACTTCTCTAAGTAGGCCCAGACTATAAGGTAGGGTTTCTTCCAATCTTGGTGTTACACTGTAATATATAATTAATGTTACAAGGACTTCTCTAAGTAGGCCCAGACTATAAGGTAGGGTTTCTTCCAATCTTGGTGTTACACTGTAATGTATAACGTTACATTGTTGGTTGAATATTCACAATTGTGTTCCAATTATGTTAATGAGACACTCTGTTTCTAATGATTCGTACCGTAATCATGCCCTGATGCATGATGAATATGTGATGGGGAGTTATTAAAATGCTATGACACTGACATTTGTACTTTATTTTGCCTTATTCTTAGACCCGTTGTCATTAAGCAGAAAAAAAACAGAAAAATGTAATAGTTTAGTTCCAAATTCATGTTAATCATCTTTAGCATCTTATCTCCAACGACGAATAATAATTTCGAATCATTATGTAGCGCAAGTGTTTACACAGTTATTAAATCCACGCTTTGGATGGCTTAAGGAAAGATTTCTTACTGCTGACCTACAATATGGCAGTGAGTTTCATGAACCGTAACAGATGAACTCTTATCCCAATCCTCAGCTTCAGGGCTTAGATCTTCTGGTCTGTGTCCTAGGTTTTCATCCCGCTAATCTGGTGTCAAGGATTTGAAGATGTGTTTGCTGTGTGCCTTCCTCCTCCACACCGGCAGAGTTCTTATAGTTCTGTGGCTGTGCTGGATCTGGGGGCTTAATTACTCCGAATGCACAAGTTGGCAAAGTGCAAGGACTTAAGTGGGCATGTTAAACTGTGATCTGCGGTGTGAGGTGCACATATCACATATGCAGTTAGTGCCTGTGTCATCGCAGTATTGAACCGTACAGAACCAAACAGTGATCTGCGGTGTGAGGTGCACATATCACATATGCAGTTAGTGCCTGTGTCAGCGCAGTATTGAACCGTACAGAACCAAACAGTGATCTGCGGTGTGAGGTGCACATATCACATATGCAGTTAGTGCCTGTGTCAGCGCAGTATTGAACCGTACAGAACCAAACAGTGATCTGCGGTGTGAGGTGCACATATCACATATGCAGTTAGTGCCTGTGTCAGCGCAGTATTGAACCGTACAGAACCATCAGAACACAAGCGGGCACCAGTCTCCTGTGGGAAGCTTTTCATTTACACTCCTTTTGTTTTGAGTCTCTGATGTGTGAATCATCATCTCTCTCTCCCGCCATCTCGACGACCTAGTTTGTCTGGGGGCTTCTGTCAACGACTGTCTCCGCGTTTTATTCCTCGTCTCAAATCTAGACCAATAATTATTCTCCTATCTTTTTACGTCTTTCTAAGATGCGGGTACACTTATGCGTGTGAGATAATTGCAGTGACCATGGATTTGCGTTTCGAAGTAATTGGATTTTTGTAAATCGGCGTTGATTTTTAATGAATGTCCTTTACCACTCCCACAGCTCTATACGCACCAATTACATCCATCCTCTGTGTTTTCTCTCCACCCCAGGCTCTGTTAACAACGCTCCCAGCCGAGAGTTTGGGGCGAAGAAGGCTATGCCTTCGTCAGCCATGCCCAGCACTCCTGGAGGCAACTCTAAAGTCGTGCCCATCGCCAGCCTCAACCCCTACCAGTCCAAGTCAGTTTGTCATCCCTTTTTTTGGGATAGATCCTGTTATGTCATGGTTAACTGAGTTCTTGATGAACTAGAAAGGAGTTTCTCTGGGGTGAAAGTATTGTTACCACAGTAGGAGATTCACAGAAAAAAATTGTGACGAGTCAGTCAATAACCTGAATAGGACAGTGAGTTAGAATTGTGTTAATTAGCTTCATGCATTGGGAGGGATATTAAACCATTATTCCACATGTGATCTTACAGATCCTTATGTTGATTTAGTTGCAAATGAGCGATATCTTTGTGGTTCACCACCCATAGGGTCGTTGTTTTTCTGGACTCCACTTGTCAGCATTCAAGCTGAGGGACCGGTCTAAAAAACATGACCTGTGGCCTAATCATTTACTTGTGTGTTATACATCTGTCCTACCATATTTTTTGTCAAATAAGGAACATTGACTGGAAAAACACAGTTGTGCAAACTGTGATAGGATGTGGTGTGCGTCATGGACACAAACTAGCCGTGGATACCTGTCTTAATGTCTTTTCTACCATTTGTGATCTCATCCTCTCCAGCACCTGGTAACCAAAGTTCTGTGTTTCTCAGGTGGACCATCCGAGCCCGTGTCACTAATAAGAGTGGTATCCGCACCTGGAGTAACTCCCGTGGTGATGGGAAGCTGTTTTCTATGGAGATTGTGGATGATAGTGTGAGCCATCCGTATAGTGTGAATTCTACCAGCTTGTCTCGTGTTGCCATGTTTTATTGTCTGATGGTAGCCTGAGAGATCAGTGTGACTGTATCATGTGTCCATGCAGGGAGAGATCAGTGTGACTGTATCATGTGTCCATGCAGGGAGAGATCAGTGTGACTGTATCATGTGTCCATACAGGGAGAGATCAGTGTGACTGTATCATGTGTCCATACAGGGAGAGATCAGTGTGACTGTATCATGTGTCCATGCAGGGAGAGATCAGTGTGACTGTATCATGTGTCCATGCAGGGAGAGATCAGTGTGACTGTACCATGTGTCCATGCAGGGAGAGATCAGTGTGACTGTATCATGTGTCCATGCAGGGAGAGATCAGAGTGACTGTACCATGTGTCCATGCAGGGAGAGATCAGTGTGACTGTATCATGTGTCCATACAGGGAGAGATCAGTGTGACGGTATCATGTGTCCATGCAGGGAGAGATCAGTGTGACTGTATCATGTGTCCATACAGGGAGAGATCAGTGTGACTGTATCATGTGTCCATACAGGGAGAGATCAGTGTGACTGTACCATGTGTCCATGCAGGGAGAGATCAGTGTGACTGTATCATGTGTCCATGCAGGGAGAGATCAGTGTGACTGTATCATGTGTCCATACAGGGAGAGATCAGTGTGACTGTATCATGTGTCCATACAGGGAGAGATCAGAGTGACTGCGTTTACCCAGGAAGTGGATAAGTTCTACAGCATCATCGAAACGGGCAAGGTGAGATGAACTGTCTAATGTTGATGTTCAACGCTGAACAACTGTCGCGTCACTTTTGTTACCCTGATATGAATCATAACAGTACAGTAACACTCACTGCTTCACATCCATGGACGTCAGTATTCTGGTGATTATCACAGCGGTACCCAAACCTTATGGACCCATGTCTTCCATCCCATGTCCAGGTATTTTACATTTCCAAAGGATCCCTGAAGATCGCCAATAAGCAGTACTCCTCCCTGAAGAATGACTACGAGATGACCCTGAACGGAGAGTCCACAATCATCCCGTGTGAGGACACCCAGGATGTACCCATGGTGCAGTGCAACTTTGTTTCTATTGCTGAACTGGAGGCCAGAGAGAAGGATGCCGTTCTGGGTGAGGAGAGGAGCTGGGGGGAGGGGAACGTGTGTTAGGGTGCTCTAGGAGGGTTTAATAACCAGACTCGAAACCAAACTGTCATTGTTTTATCTGAAACGGAAAGGTAGATGAGCAAATGATCAAATAGCTACTACTGTCTGCTTTACTGGGGAGGATGAGATCATTGTAAGAGCCAAGATATATGTGAGATAAGTGAGAGCTCAGTGAGCTGAACCCAAGTGGTAGAAAATGAGGGAAATTCAGTCAACGGGAAAGTATTTTGAACGCACCGAATGAACTGTAAAATGGACACGTTTTTTTAGGCACCCTGGAACAATGTCAGAACATTTGCATTAAATTGGCAAACGGGTATGTAAAGTATTGCCTGGCTTGGTTTTAAATGTATTATAATTTCCTTTTTGTACACTAGTGAATAACTGCCAGTATTCATTCAGGCCATAGCCATCTAGTAAATGTGACCTGGTGCTCAGGTGCTCCGTTAACTACATGGCTAGTATCAGGCCGTTATTATGTTGACGCTAATAACTAGCCACAGCGGTTGATGTTTTGCTGTTGAATCATCAGCCCAGCTAGCGCCATTATGTGAACGTTATCATCTGATTTTACTCAAGTAATGAACGCTGTCGGTGTGGAGGCAGCCACAGAACACCTGTGATGTCTCTCCACTCCTCAATACCTGTGATGTCACTTCCACTCCTCAATACCTGTGATGTCACTTCCACTCCACAATACCTGTGATGTCACTTCCACTCCACAATACCTGTGATGTCACTTCCACTCCACAATACCTGGTTACATTCCAGGACAGATGATTGTGCATCATCTCACATTTCTAGTATTGACCGAGGAAATAATTACAGCGGCAGAAACTTTTTAACGTTTTTTTTGGTTTCCCTTTTCTTTATAAGCATTCCTTCACACTTGACTAAGAGGCTTAGTCTCGATATGAACCAGATAATGGGTTCTTATTTCCCCTGACTGTCTGTGTTTGGGCCTTCATTGACTCTGTAGAATAACACACTTTAATAATTATATGTGGGAAATGTATGATTTATAATGGGTGCCTTGTTAATTCCATGGATGATGGCATTTAGATCTGCTCTTTCCAAAGGCTACTGATCTGTCCTAATCGTTATAAACTTTTGGTAAACTAAATAAATGAGTTCTCCAGTTATCCACAACATAGTCTTTATAATGTACTACTGTGCTGATGTTTGTGTCTGTGTGTTCTTCAGATGTGATCGGAGTGTGTAAGAGTGTGGCCGATGTGACCCGTATCACCACCAAGAACAACCGCGAGGTGTCCAAGAGGACTCTCAGCCTGATTGACCAGTCTGGAAAACTGGTGGAGGTGACCCTGTGGGGAGAGGAGGTGAGGACTGGGGTTCAGTCATATATAGATATGGGACAGTCTGTGCTGGTCTGGTGGAGGTGACCCTGTGGAGAGAGGTGAGGACTGGGGCTCAGTCATATAGATATGGACCAGTCTGTGCGGGGCTGCCTGCGCGGGGCTGGACCCCAACGGGGCGGCCTGTGTGTCCTTTGACATTTTATGATTCTGTGGACATGAAGCTGTAGCCTCTGTAAATAATGTGTATGGCACATGATTGCATTTGAAGTACTCTGAATACTAGGCTGTCAACATTGCCAGGATTCTGAGACGCCCTGTGACTATGTTCCTACCTGGGCTGTAACCTGACACATGTTCATTTGCACTGTGCATAAAGGCTGCATGTCATCAGAGGCAGAACCTGTCTATTAGTTGTGTTCATCTCATTTTAATGTCGCCATAAAAAGCAGCGCCCTGCAATTGTTTAGTTGGTTACATGCCGTTAAAGCCATACATGGCCAACATCGATTATAGTTATGGTTATATAATGGTTTCATAGCCGTAACACACAGGACATAACAAGCTGTTATGGTTGTAATCCTTTATTGAATTTCCTGTTTTATTGCCCGACTCTAGTCTGGACACAAGGGGGACTGTTGCTGGATGAAGACAGGATGGACTTTGTCTTATGCTCAGTATTATCTATTGTCTTTTTATAAACCAGGGCTCCAGGCTGTTTTAATTACATTTCTCTCTAATTGAGAAGGTGTTTGGAAATGGTTGGTCAGCATTATGGAAAGGAAGCTGAGATTTTAGCAGTGCTCTCTTTCCCTCCCTCTCTATGTGCGTGTCTCTCCTTTTCTGTGTCTCTCTCGCTCTCCCTCTTTGTGTGTCTCTTTCTGTCTTTCTGACACAATTTAAAAAAAAAAATAGATTAAAAAAATAGGAATCTTTTATTGTTGTAGAATAAAAATTACATTGCCATTAAAATGTACAAGGACAATAGAAAGACAGATGATAATGCAAATATAAATAAATACGCTTGATCGAGTAATCAGTAATAATAATAACATACTATTATATTTTCAACATCAACCATCTACGACAACCATCAGTTTAAATCTACCTACTAAAACTATTATCGTCAGAGGTTATTCATTGTTTTTATTAACAAGTTAATTGATGCAGTTGTATTTATTGCTCATCGGATATAACAGGAAAATACCAATTTAGCTGCAAGAGGAGACGTTTGTCCTTCGCCCATTAGTACGTTTTATTTTTCCTGTGGCTGCAATGATCAAATATGTATATTTAATTCTATATATTTGCACCTGATTGTGGTTGAAGTCACTGAGTATATGGAGGCCGTGCGTGATGAAGGAATCCAGTTTGCCGTGTGGAAAATCAACTGCACCCACTTGTCCTAAGCTTTGTTTGCTATCATTTCTTTCATTCTGACAAGCTATTTCCCAGTATTCTCTCCTTGTTTGCATTGTAGATCCCCCGTCTATGGGAACGGTCGAGCTACTCCACATGTTTAGTCGGGAGTTACATACACAAGTGCCTGTACTACTTCTGCAGTGCTGTCAATTTCTACATTACATGTGTATTGTTCCCGTCCTTCATCCTGTTTGCAGTGACTTTATCCTCGCTCATCCCCTGATGCGTTTTTGCAGGCTGAGAATTTCGATGGTTCTGGGCAGCCCGTCCTGGCCATCAAAGGAGCAAAGTTGTCTGATTACGGGGGCCGATCTCTGTCCGCGTCGTTCTCCAGCACCGTCATGGTCAACCCAGACATCCCCGAGGCCTACAAGCTACGAGGCTGGTGAGTGTCTCCCTTTAGGATCGTTTTAAATCACATGAGATGTGGCTGTTCTACATGAACACCTTCTTTGGGTATGACTGGGGTCGCCGTGGGGTTACATTTTGGTGTGGAAGATCTGGAGCGAATTTCTCACGCCCTCTGCTCTGCCAAGGAGAAAATTCAGCCGGATTTAAAATAATTGGAATGTTAAATAACACATCCCCGAACTCCGTATTCGTGCTCTGGCTTTTATCATCAAGATTAGATTACCTCCATTAGTGGAAAGGTGGGGGGGGTACTTCAATTAAGTATTACGGATGAATGCAAATCATTCTTAATCTGCAAAAAATACATTTTAATCTGCTTTTCGAAGAAGCCAGAGAAGAGACTCACTTGTTTCATTGTGGTAGTTGGAGCGTTTTTGTTTTAAGCATGCTGACGAGTGCGTGACATACATCTCTTTTAAATATGTATTATGCAATTAGAAGCAAGATTATCTGTTTTGCAGCGTTTCCCAGTTGGCTATTTTTTCACATTGGTTGTCATTGATGAATGATCCCGACAGTGTTCAATTGCAAATGTGATGAGAACAGTAACATTAGCATGTCTATACATTACTCAATAAATGTGTCTGATTGGCTATCTGTCTGCAACTCACCTTAAGAATCCTAAAGTGAGTTTCTATGGAGAAAGAATGAGGAGACTACATTTGTGTGTATATATCTCTATCTCTATGTATATATATGTGTATATGTATATGTATATATGTATATGTGTGTATGTATGTGGGATGGTTTATGGTGGGCAGGATAGTACAGTGAGTGTCTATAGATAGAATGAGGAGACTACTTGTGTGTGTATATAACTGATGTTTATGGTGGGCAGGATAGTACAGTGAGTGTCTATAGATAGAATGAGGACTCTACGTGTGTGTATATAACTGATGTTTATGGTGGGCAGGATAGTACAGTGAGTGTCTATAGATAGAATGAGGACACTACATGTGTATATAACTGATGTTTATGGTGGGCAGGATAGTACAGTGAGTGTCTATAGATAGAATGAGGAGACTACATGTGTGTGTATATAACTGATGTTTATGGTGGGCAGGATAGTACAGTGAGTGTCTATAGATAGAATGAGGAGACTACATGTGTGTGTAACTGATGTTTATGGTGGGCAGGATAGTACAGTGAGTGTCTATAGATAGAATGAGGAGACTACATGTGTGTGTATATAACTGATGTTTATGGTGGGCAGGATAGTACAGTGAGTGTCTATAGATAGAATGAGGACTCTACGTGTGTGTATATAACTGATGTTTATGGTGGGCAGGATAGTACAGTGAGTGTCTATAGATAGAATGAGGAGACTACATGTGTATATAACTGATGTTTATGGTGGGCAGGATAGTACAGTGAGTGTCTATAGATAGAATGAGGACACTACATGTGTATATAACTGATGTTTATGGTGGGCAGGATAGTACAGTGAGTGTCTATAGATAGAATGAGGACTCTACGTGTGTGTATATAACTGATGTTTATGGTGGGCAGGATAGTACAGTGAGTGTCTATAGATAGAATGAGGACTCTACGTGTGTGTATATAACTGATGTTTATGGTGGGCAGGATAGTACAGTGAGTGTCTATAGATAGAATGAGGACTCTACGTGTGTGTATATAACTGATGTTTATGGTGGGCAGGATAGTACAGTGAGTGTCTATAGATAGAATGAGGAGACTACATGTGTGTATATAACTGATGTTTATGGTGGGCAGGATAGTACAGTGAGTGTCTATAGATAGAATGAGGAGACTACATGTGTGTGTATATAACTGATGTTTATGGTGGGCAGGATAGTACAGTGAGTGTCTATAGATAGAATGAGGAGACTACATGTGTATATAACTGATGTTTATGGTGGGCAGGATAGTACAGTGAGTGTCTATAGATAGAATGAGGACTCTACGTGTGTGTATATAACTGATGTTTATGGTGGGCAGGATAGTACAGTGAGTGTCTATAGATAGAATGAGGAGACTACATGTGTGTGTATATAACTGATGTTTATGGTGGGCAGGATAGTACAGTGAGTGTCTATAGATAGAATGAGGAGACTACATGTGTATATAACTGATGTTTATGGTGGGCAGGATAGTACAGTGAGTGTCTATAGATAGAATGAGGAGACTACATGTGTATATAACTGATGTTTATGGTGGGCAGGATAGTACAGTGAGTGTCTATAGATAGAATGAGGAGACTACATGTGTGTGTATATAACTGATGTTTATGGTGGGCAGGATAGTACAGTGAGTGTCTATAGATAGAATGAGGAGACTACATGTGTGTGTATATAACTGATGTTTATGGTGGGCAGGATAGTACAGTGAGTGTCTATATAGAGAATGAGGAGACTACATGTGTGTGTATATAGAAACTGCTAGACAGACTGGCGAGATGTTTATTGGGAAAATATATAATATACAATTTCATATAAAAAAACATTTCAGTACCCACAATTCTTCTGTAGTTGGTGAAATAAACAATTCCACGTCAACCTGTTGATCGATAGTGTTTCAAGTTATTTTGCAGTTTATTAGCTCGCCTGTTCTCGGTGAGATGTTGCTTTAAACTGACATTTCTAATTGACTTTTTTTACTTTTACATTAACCAGTCTATTTTCAAGAAGCAGTTACCTTATTCCTCCATGGTGGGGCACTGTGCGTACCATTGGTCATGGCTTTGCATACATTATGCCCATTTTTCCAAAACATTAGTAAATCCCACATTTTGCATACGGTTATTGCGCACAGTGTTTTGCACACTGATTTGTATGCCCACATTGAGTCTTTTGCTATCACATCCCATTACAGGGGTTTGTGCAGAGTTTTTCCATAAGTGGCGCCCCCTGTTGGCTACTTTAGCAAAGGAATATGAAAACACTTACTGTGACTCATACTTTCATATTTGCCTTTTCTTGCCAACTCCTGTTATTCAGTTCCTAAATAGTGTTATTTTCTGTGTTCCATATCAGAAAATAAATGTTCTGCTTTCACAATCTCATAGATGGTTTGGAAGCTTGGAAACAGTGCTGTTTTTAAGTTGTTATCAAAGCTGTCATGTCAGGGTAGAAGTTTATCATTTTAATGTTCTATGGATAAAAGCATTGATTTTGCCAGTATCCCATGTTTGTGGCTGAAAAAAAAGTTTTGTCTGATGTCGTTGCTAAAGTCAAATCGACCCCTGGGAGGAGGCCTGCTATTCATATTGTCTAGTGACAGCAATTATTAGTGTACCTTCCCCTTCCCTCCCCACTCTACTCCAACTCTTCCTGTGCACATCTCTCTCTATGGTTAGCAGATGTTACAATATCCACTTTTGTGAAAACAAAATCAGAGAACATAATTAACGTAATTATTAATTATTGTTACGTAACATAAATGCATGTTACTTTCTGTGGATGTTATGTTATAGGGTTCTCAATTAGAACATGGCCAACACTGTCTTATGCCAGAATATGTAAAAGGCAGTCCAGTCAATGATAATTAGCCAACCAGGTGCCCTCAGACCCTAACATTAGTGTGTGTGTGTGTGTGTGTGTGTGTCTAACTGCTTATACCCCCTGAGATGTGTCCTCTGTGTTCTGAAACATGATTGGTGTCAAATTTCCTCTTCTGTGTATCCTTCTAACTAAAGGATAAGCTACTCTCTTTGGCCTTCGCTCTATTCAGCTTCTGTCGGCTTCAGTTAGTTCTGTTATATATTGTTAGGCACACTTTGATTACATTTCATGACTATAATATCACCGACATGAAGGCAAAATATGTCTTTAGAAAGTGGAGATCCGATCGATTGTCACCGACGGTGCTTTATTTATTTATGAACCCTCCAGTAGCGCAATAAGGACCCCGACACTCAACAGGGAAATAAGATGAAAGGAGGCTAAACGAATGAAATGGACAGAGTGACCACAATAACATCTCCATCTGACACGCGCTCCACCACCAGCACCCCCCCACCAGCACCACCACCCCCCTGTGTGTCTCGACAAGGCGTTGGGCCACTGTAATTATTTAGATCAGAAGACCCTGATTGGCATACTGAGACCAGTGAAATGTGACTACATAGTGGGGAGACAGAGGGGTGTGGGGGGTGGCGGCATGTCAACAGAATATGCTCGTCTCTGCTACTTCACAGGGTGTCTAGGCTCTGGGGAATTCTAAATGCACGGCTCTATTACTCCCCGAACACTGACCTTTGAAATGTTGTCCTTGGGTCACTAGGTCTTTCTAATATTCCTGCGGTTCTGATTCTGTGTGCCAAACACCCTGTCATACAGCCGTTAATGGACTGAACTTGACAGAATTTACCGGTTGGCTGGTGGTCGAATTCTACTTGCGTTTGTTCTACAGCCTCATACTTGCTGGACCACACTGCTGCTGTTTTCTCTGTATGTATAAACGTATGTATTAACATATACATATAACATCAGTTATGCTGCTTTATCCTGTGTTCTCTCTTTATGTGTAAATGTTTATTTTAACCCCGCGGCCATGTGGACCCGCGGCCATGTGGACCCGCGGCCATGTGGACCCGCGGCCATGTGGACAGTTGCCCTCAGCTGGTTTGGCCTCGACCACCTTCCTTCTCCCTGTGTTTACTCCACAATATACTTGCGCCAGTATTTGGTTTGTCTAAATGCCCCGTCTTTTACCTCCTTTAAGCTGTATAAATGCGTTATCGGATTAGTCTCAAACAGAACTATTTTCCTGCACAGTCACTCATTTCGACCAGAAGCCCTTAAGAGTAGTGTAGGGAAGGAAGTGCCATTTGGGATGCAGCCCACTCGTCACGGTGCACATGGATAACCAGAGATAAGGAGCCGGTAAGTGTTGTTTTCCAGTGCCGACCCTAGCCCCCCTCCAATGAGCCGGTCCTTAAGTGCCTGTGGGCTCCTGCCGTGTTTGCTGGCATCCATCAATTAGGCCGGACAGACAGTTCAGAGAGTCGGAACGAGTCCTCACTTCAGCCGTACGTTTCTCAGACTTCTGGTTGATGTAATCTCATGCAGCACTGCTGTTCTGCATGTGACAGTGACCAATGGAGGACACCGAGGTACATAATGGGTTTACAGTTTATGGGCGGAATATAGAAAATGACTTGACCCAGTTTGGACTTGTGTGTACAGACGTGCGCCTGTGCTTTATAAGTAATACGGAGGGAAACTAGTTTACCTCAGAATGAGTTGGGCCTGGTACGTCAGTGCTTGTTGAATAGTTCCCGTGCTCCTGGAGAGGAGGTTGTTAATCATGAGTGGTCGTTCCCAGAAACCTGGCGTGCTTCCCAAATGGCTCCCTATGCCCTTAATTGTGCACTATTTTACACTGGCGCCTGTATGTGGAGCGTGGAGTACTATAGGCAAAACTAAACTTGTTTGTCCACAAACAGACTCTCCTTAATTATGCTGCTGTTGTCTGCAATGACAGTGACATACTTTCCAAACATTAGGAGGAAGCAAATCAATTAGGCTCGTGTGTGACTGTTTTATCTTGATACCCCCCCCGCCGCCGCCTCTGAGCCATTGTTTTGTCCAGTGTAGGTGTGTTAATTTGACCGTCTTTGCTCCGGACTCTTGGGGTCTCTGTTACCCTACGTAGGTTGTTGACCACGCAGTCAGTGTGCCCCTGCTTACTGCTGCTCTGTGTGTGCTGAAAAAACAGCCCTCTCACTTTAATGTCAGACTAATTAATCTTATGGAGAGAAAGTGTTCAATTTCCTCAAACCAGAATGCCGCGATATGCTGTAATTATCTTAAGCCTGGATTCTCAGCCGAGATCCATAATCATATATATATATATATATATATATTCTGATTTCCCTCTTGTCTTTGAAATAGACTTCTGCAGATTGCCATGAAATCTGTGTTCTTTTTTGGGGAGAATTGGGAATATAAACTACTGTGCATGAAAGAAACATGGATTTGTCTTCATGGATAGCATAAAATGCAATTCCCTTGGTGTTGCTGTGATTGAAAAGCATTTTTCTTTCTATTGCATAATTCAAATGGTTAAATAATAATTTTGAAAGATTAATTTGAATGCTCCTTAACGGTTACAGTTATTCTTCGGGGGTCTTCGATAACTTTTGGTGCGTACGTTTTTGGTGCCCTAATTGTTTAGCCAGTTTAACGATCATTCAACTGCTTTAGTGAAAGGGGCATTTTACAATGGCACAGCTCTGTACTCTATCCATGACTAATGTTAGCAGTGGTACCTAAAAACACACGATTTTGAGATTTATTGTAGTTGTCTATTCATGTATTGCTGCAGTTTCCAGAATGCATGGCAGATCTAGATACAACTTCTCTAACAAAACGGCGGTTAGAGAATGTGATAATACTCTGCAGGAAAGATGTTCACAAATTTTTTTATAAATGCATTATAATCCGAAGCATGTGGACTCTATATGACATCACATCTATATGATCTGGTTGGACATCCCATTCTAAACCAACAGGCATTATTATGGATTTGGCCCCGTTCTGCAGCCTTGACAACTGCCGTTATTCTCAGAAGGCTTTAAACAACACTTTGGAGTGTCTCTGTTTGCTTCCCGTTTGGCTAGAAGCGCATTTGTGAGGTCAGACACTGATGTTAGACAATAAGGCCTGGCTCGCTATCGCCATTCCAATTCATCCCAACAGTCGTATATGAGGTTACGGTCAGGGCTCTGTACAGGGCACACGAGATCCTCCAGACACATTTTGTCAAATCATGTCTTTATGAACAGGGACACAGTCATTCTGGAACAGAAAAGGCCTTCTCCAAACTGTTGCCAATGAGTTGATATGTCTCTGTATAATTAAGATGACCCTTCACTTGAACTTAGTGGCCTAGCCCAAACCCTGGAGCCCACAGCCCCAGACCATTACCCCTGCTCCACCACCCTTCAGTAGGCACTATGCATTCCAGTAGGTGGTGTTCTACTGGCATGTGCCACACACTATTTGGTCCATTTGACTGCCATATATGATGCGGGATTCATCCCTGTAGAGTCCACGTTTCATCTGCTCCTGAGTCCAGTGGCGGCGTGCATTATACTTGGCATTGTGCATTGTACAGCTGCTCGGCCATGAAAATCAATTTTGTGAAGCTCCCAACACACAGCTCTTGGTGAGTGACGGAACAGATAATAAGCTATTTGTATGTGCTTCGGCACTCTGCTGCCCCATTCTGTGTGTTCGCGTGGTCTATCACTTTGTGGCCGGGCTGTTGTTGCTCCTAAATGCTTCCACTTCACAATTATAGCACCTCCAGTTGACCTGGGCAGATCTAGTGGCAAAGGTGGTATTCTATGATAGTGGCATATTTAAAGTGTGAGCCACCTGTGAGCCATGGGTGTGGTTGAAACTCAATATATGTCCCAGGTGTACACGTATACGTCATATAGTGTGTATCATTTTAAAACAACTGCTTTGATAATGCCCATGTGGTGTTCTGTGGCTGGCTTTTGATGGTAGTTGGGGGACAAAGTACAACGATCCTCGGGGAATAAATGCCAGAGCGAGGGGCAATGGTAGTCGTGGTCATCAGAGAATATTTGTTTTTTAGAAATATGCGACACGCTTTACATTTAGCGACTAATCCACGGAGCGGAGCATCGCTGAAAGACATCCAGTGGCTCTGTCAAACAACAACCGCAATTAGTCACAAATAACTTGTAGCACGAAGGTTTCACCAAATGAAACGCACGACAACATTTATTGTTCCGGTCTTGTTAGCCCAGCATTCAGAGTTCCATTTGATGTGTGAAACAAGTCTCACTGCACTGGAAGTCTCTCCGACCTGATAGTCCAGCTAAAGTCCCCCAGGGTGAAGTGTCTCTCTTTAATTAATGCCTAGTCTACTCCCCTGCACGTCACCATAATCTAGTAACGTACCCAGAGAATACATGCCCGCACAGATGCAATATGAAAGGATTTGCATGCAACTCACGTCAAATGTGATCTCATTTGGTTCTCTAATGTCATGCTGATTTGTTTCATAAGAAAAACCCTATTGATTCCATCTTACATGCAGTAGCTGTGCGTGACCCATAGATGGCATCCCAGGCAGCCTCTAACACATCTTTACTGGCCGGTCGACCCCTCTCTGTATCCGTCGACCCCTCTCTGTATCCGTCGACCCCTCTCTGTATCCGTCGACCCCTCTCTGTATCCGTCGACCCCTCTCTGTATCCGTCGACCCCTCTCTGTATCCGTCGACCCCTCTCTGTATCCGTCGACCCCTCTCTGTATCCGTCGACCCCTCTCTGCATCCGTCGACCCCTCTCTGCATCCGTCGACCCCTCTCTGCATCCGTCGACCCCTCTCTGCATCCGTCGACCCCTCTCTGCATCCGTCGACCCCTCTCTGCATCCGTCGACCCCTCTCTGCATCCGTCGACCCCTCTCTGCATCCGTCGACCCCTCTCTGCATCCGTCGACCCCTCTCTGCATCCGTCGACCCCTCTCTGCATCCGTCGACCCCTCTCTGCATCCGTCGACCCCTCTCTGCATCCTATCCGTCGACCCCTCTCTGCATCCGTCGACCCCTCTCTGCATCCGTCGACCCCTCTCTGCATCCGTCGACCCCTCTCTGCATCCGTCGACCCCTCTCTGCATCCGTCGACCCCTCTCTGCATCCGTCGACCCCTGTCTGTATATTGTTTCTCTTGTTGTCATCGTCCTGGTCTGTCCCTTGCTGTTACATTGTCACTCTCTGTTTGTGTTCATCTTTTCACTGCAGTTCTCAGCCCGTCAGATCTGCTATTCACCACACTGAAAGGGGACTCTTTGGCTAGTAGGCACTAGAAGCAATCTGCACTGCTCACATTGAAATCTAGGGTTCTGCTGTTTATTGGTTGCTTGTTTGTCTCAGTGCTTCAACACAACAACATGTGTTTTTATTAAACTAGTAAGTGGCAATGCTTTTTGGGCTCTCTCATCCCTGTTTCTCTTGATGCCAGTAGTTTGTCCCAGCTAAGCTCCTGCCTGCCATGTGCCTAATCTTTGCTTTGTGAAACACATGATTCTGATTGAACCACTTTGGGTTGTTAAAACTTTAATACAGTGTTTACATGTACAACCGTTGTTTCAATTGTAAATGACCTCATGTATCAGTTAAGTATACAACTATCGGGTTGGAATGCCTAACTAGTCATTATTAAGGAATAATCATATTTGATGTATGTTGTCTGCCAGTCAAACACACCATGGAAGTCTGGCAGAAAGAGAACCTGGAGACAAAGAGTGTACCATTAGAACCACGTAGGAACAGAACCTAGAGACAGAGAGGGAGTGGAGCATTAGAACCATACAGGAACAGAACCAGGCGACTGGGAGGGAGTGGAGCATTATAACCATACAGGAACAGAACCAAGAGACGGGGTGGGAGTGGAACATTAGAACCATACAGGAACAGAACCAAGAGACGGGGTGGGAGTGGAACATTAGAACCATACGGGAACAGAACCAAGAGACAGGGTGGGAGTGGAACATTAGAACCATACAGGAACAGAACCAAGAGACAGGGTGGGAGTGGAACATTAGAACCATACGGGAACAGAACCAAGAGACGGGGTGGGAGTGGAACATTAGAACCATACAGGAACAGAAACAAGAGACGGGGAGGGAGTGCAACATTAGAACCATACAGGAACAGAACCAAGAGACGGGGAGGGAGTGCAACATTAGAACCATACAGGAACAGAAACAAGAGACGGGGAGGGAGTGGAACTTTAGAACCATACGGGAACAGAAACAAGAGACGGGGTGGGAGTGGAACATTAGAACCATACAGGAACACTGCTTACTGTAGGTTTACATGTGTGACTGCTTTTACGCATGACATGACTGTCACATGTTCTCTTATCTGCTCTTTTCCTTCTGTCACATGTTCTCTTATCTTCTCTTTTCCTTCTGTCACATGTTCTCTGTCGGCTCTTTCTCCTTCTGTCACATGTTCTCTGTCTGCTCTTTTCCTTCTGTCTCATGTTCTCTGTCTGCTCTTTTCCTTCTGTCACATGTTCTCTGTCGGCTCTTTCTCCTTCTGTCACATGTTCTCTGTCGGCTCTTTCTCCTTCTGTCACATGTTCTCTGTCTGCTCTTTTCCTTCTGTCACATGCTCTCTGTCTGCTCCTGTCATATTGCTCCTATCATGTCACCCTGCTGTTCTGTCTGGTGTCCATATGGCTTGTTGTGACAGTGGCTACCATTCCATGCACATGAATCTGTTCAGAGGCTCTCTTCTATTCACATCTGGCCACTGTTGCCTCTTACGGCTGGTAAGTCTGACTTAGTCCTCACTCAAAGCCCCTGTCTGCCTGCCTGCCTGTCTGCCTGCCTGCCTGTCTGCTGGTCTACCTGTCCATTGTTTCCCAAGTTTATCCTGTTCCAGTTTGTTCCCGTCTTGTTCCCTTCATAAAGCCAACTATCTTTTTGAATCCTGATGGTTGTAGATGTTTGCTACATAACGCTCCTCACTGTCTGCCTTCTCTGTCAACTTCACCACTTCTGCTATCTGTCCTGTTTATCATTTTGTTAATCATTTGTAGCTCTGTCAAAAATGACGTCTTGAGAAATCAAGGACGAGCCCATCTACCAGTTGCATAAAAGTTTAATTCAATTCCTTTAATTTCATGTCAGTCTATCTCTCTTGGCAAAACACTTGCAGCTTTATCAAACGGACTTGTTTATCAAAAACAAGTGTATATTCTGAGACGAATGTTGGGGGGGTATGCTGCATAAAACTGTATTTCTACCGTATTTTATTAACAGTGAAGGGGGCCCTGGAGAGAGAATTTGCCAGTCAGATATGCGTGGGTCGCTGACTCTGGTAGCCTATTGTGTCAGGTTTATGTGTAGGGCTCTTAAACCGTTAAACCCCACAGGCCACAGAGCTCTATGGTGTTTTAATCGTCAGCCAGCTGTTTGTGTTCAGCCTCCCTACTGGAACCGGTGAAGACAAAGCAGGACTGCTGGCGTGGTGGGATGCGGTGCCAGCAGAATGAATTGCACACATTTGTCCGTACGGTTGTGGGAGGGGCCGTGCTGCTGCCTGGGTCACGCACTCACAGGCCGTTAATGGGGAGATTTAATTAGTTGTGCATCCTATAAGAGCGAGGCACCGTTCCCTGTAATTACACGCCTTGTTTCCTCGCCTCACCAACAACGAACACAATGCCTCCTAACTAATAGATTACACGCCTTTATTGATCTCCTGCACCATTCTAACCTGAGTGGTTTCCCCTCTCTACCTCCATTTCCACGGCCCCTTTGTTTTCCTCATCTGCTCCTCATCTGCCCCCCCCTTTCTCTTCTTTGCCCCCCCCCCTGCCCATTTTGTCCTGTGTGGATCACTTGCAGGTAACACTATGTGAAAATGGCTTCATGCGTCCCCCAACTCATCCCTGTGCCTGGTTGGCTCAAATGCACACATGCTGCGTATTCTGAGACTAGTGATGTGTCCAGAATGACACACTGCTCCCTTCACATCCACACTGCGTATTTCTCTCTGTCACTCATCAGAGACTAGTGATGTGTCCAGAATGACACACTGCTCCTTTCACATCCACACTGTGTATTTCTCTCTGTCACTCATCAGAGACTAGTGATGTGTCCAGAATGACACACTGCTCCCTTCACATCCACACTGCGTATTTCTCTCTGTCACTCATCAGAGACTAGTGATGTGTCCAGAACAGTGTTGTGCTAGTCACTAAGAAATAGTTACAGTTACTAGTTACTTTGTTTAAAAAGTAACTCAATTACTTTGTTGATTACTTACACCAAAAAGTAATGCATTACTGTTAAAAGTACTTTTTCAGTTACTTTTTTAAAGAACGTTATTTAATGTTCTCATTAATGCCCTTTTATGCGTTATGGTCTATACAAACACAAAACAGAAAGTACGTTTTAAACACTATTTTAGACTATTTCAGACTAGCAAAAACTGAATATATGTATCCGGTGCTGTAGTGGTGTCTGGTGGGTATACTGTGAATTTTAGAGATCTCAATCACGCGCCTTGGTCAGCACGCCATGGACACAAACGAGAGGCACACACAATATGAAAGTAAATTAAGGTTTTCAAGTGATTTCACAAAAAAAGATAGATTTTTACAATTTTTAAATGTTTATTAAACGTCTCTTATACACAATTTCCTTAAAAAATCAAAGCTGTGCAAAATGTGGGTGTCCTCTATAAAACAATCTGACAGTGATTTGAAGTTTCAAGGCCAAATGGTTAAACAGCTATTGAATTAATAACGTTGAGACTTGTACTTTATTGACGGTCCCTAACTATATGCACTCACGGAGGTTTCTGTCGGTCGATCACCGCGGTGTAGTGTGGCTGCTTGCGGGAAAACCGGACCTGATCTCGGCCTCCGACTATCCGTTGAATATCCAATATCGAATATCCAACCACGGTCTGAGATGAAGCAAGTATATTTGTGCGGGATTTTTATCGCACTATAAAAACTAACCTTGCGGGAATGGTTTATGGGCAATCCCCGCAATCCCGCAACGAAATCCAAGCCCTGTAGATTGATGGCTACTAAGTCTGATTAATTAGAGTTGGGTAGACCTATACGGTCAGTCATCTTTTTGGAGGTGGGTATAGCCTACTGTAAATCCCTCTCCTCAGAGGTGGGCATACGCCGTACACCTGCGTATACGCACCACTACACCACTGTGATAATCACAATGATTTCTGAATTGAATAAAAGCTGTTGTATATGTCATAAAATGTCAAAACAAACAAACAAAAAAGAACGGCAATTTTCATAGCAATACAACGTAATGCATTTTATTATGCATACAATTAGTGTTCTAACTTTTCAACAACATACTGCGAAAATGTGCAATAGTTTTTTGTTGATCTATCCCTGGTTAACAGTCCGGTTAAAATCGCTGTTGTTTGGCTGGAGGGGCTTGATTCACTTCGAGTGTGTCGAGGCATGTCGTTTCTGGAGGTGCTTCGACAAATTGGAGTTGCTGTTTATCGCAGTAGATAGGACCTACGAACCAGTAAGACACAGCTTACATTTTACAAAAAGGTTTTTGTCTTTATGTTCAATAAAGTGAAATGATAAGCATATATTTCCACTTTGAGAATATCGTCTTGCTCTCGCCTTGACTTGGCATGACTGCCGCATATACTTAAATAATCGGAAACACGCACAACAGGTTAGTCTGAAAAAAGTAACGGACAAGTAACGGACAACGCACCATATGGTAACGGTAACGGAGTTAATTTATTTAAAAAGTAATGCGTTACAGTATTAGTTACTGTAAAAAGTAACTGCGTTAGAGTAACGCATTACTAGTAACGCGTTCCTGCCCAACACTGGTCCAGAATGACACACTGCTCCCTTCACATCCACACTGCGTATTTCTCTCTGTCACTCATCAGAGATTAGTGATGTGTCCAGAATGACATACTGCTCCCTTCACATCCACACTGCGTATTTCTCTCTGTCAATTATCAGAGACTAGTGAGTTGTCCAGAATTACACACTGCTCCCTTCACATCCACACTGCACTAGACAATAGCCCACAGGGCTCTGTTAGAAAGTAGTGCCATTTGGAACACGTATACTGGTTTGCTTTATTGAACAGGACGTTGGCTAGAAGGGGTTTTATTTTGTCAGCTGTCACTCTTCCATCTTCCTGATGTATAGTGTGTGTGTGTGTGTTTCCAGGTACGACAAAGATGGCCACTCTATGGAGGGTCAGTCTCTGACGGAGGCAAGGACAGGTGGAGGAGGGGGGAACACCAACTGGAAGACCCTGGGTGACATCAAGACGGAGAACCTTGGACATGGAGACAAGGTTTGTCTCACACACACACACACACACTAATGGATATATTTAACGTATTGTAAAGATGTACATGTTTACTTACAGTGCAGTCCATATACATTTGCCCAGTGACACAAATGTTGTTTTTATGGCTCTGTATTCCAGCACAGTCCACTTTTTGGTTCTGTAAAAGTCAATGTTTACTTCAGTATATTGCTAGTGTCAACAGTCACATCATCAATAAAGACTAGTGAGCCAGTTCCACAGTCAGCTATACACGCTCATAACACCCCCTATGTACCAGATGAGCTGGTATGCGTTATCATGAGCACTGTATCTGTACAGTTTCCTCTTTCTGTCAAACATCTTCCTTGGTTTACCAGGGTTTGCATCTGTTGAGAGCACCAGTTTGTTCTTGGTTCTGAACAATCTACTAAACCCCCAATGATTCAAATTGATTAGCTTCATTATGGACTTATTTTCTCAAGTCTTTTCTCTATTTTTAAAATGTTCCTTCGCTCTGTCTCCTCTCTCACGTACATGATCTAATGATGCAACTACTCAAATCTGGCCTAGAAATAGCTAAGCAGCCAGTTGTCCAATTACTTTCAGTTCAATAAGATGGTGGAACTGCGTATGTGTGTTAAGGTTTATACATGTGAATGAGTACTCTGAGTACAACACAGTCTGTACTGGCCTTAAACTGTTTAGTTCATGTTAGATTTAATGAGAACAAAGACAAAATAAGAACTTGCTAAGAGACTGCTGTCTATACGGTTCGCTACTACGTGTTGCTTTAATGGATAGACATAATATATAGCAATACTATAATAATTACCAACTGAAAAACAGAATTGCATAATTAGCAATCTGCTGTTTGTGATGTATCTGCATCTCAGGCAGCAACAGAAGCATGTCACCTTATAACTTCAGCCTGACATCCCCTTGAGTTAGTCACTGTTATGAATGTCTGTATTTATTAATTAGTGCCTTATATTACGCAACAGGGTGGCTGGGTCCCTAAGCCCCTTATATTACGCAACAGGGTGGCTGGGTCTCTGAGCCCCTTGTATTACACAACAGGGTGGCTGGGTCCCTAAGCCCATTATATTACACAACAGGGTGGCTGGGTCCCTGAGCCCCTTATATTACACAACAGGGTGGCTGGGTCCCTAAGCCCCTTATATTACACAACAGGGTGGCTGGGTCCCTAAGCCCATTATATTACATGACAGGGTGGCTGGGTCCCTAAGCCCCTTATATTACACAACAGGGTGGCTGGGTCCCTAAGCCCCTTATATTAAATGGCAGGGTGGCTGGGTCCCTAAGCCCCTTATATTACACAACAGGGTGGCTGGGTCCCTAAGCCCCTTATATTACACGACAGGGTGGCTGGGTCCCTAAGCCCCTTATATTACACGACAGGGTGGCTGGGTCCCTAAGCCCCTCATATTACACAACAGGGTGGCTGGGTCCCTAAGCCCCTTGTATTACACGACAGGGTGGCTGGGTCCCTAAGCCCCTCATATTACACAACAGGGTGGCTGGGTCCCTAAGCCCCTTATATTACACAACAGGGTGGCTGGGTCCCTAAGCCCCTTATATTACACAACAGGGTGGCTGGGTCCATGAGCCCCTTATATAGGGTGGCTGGGTCCCTAAGCCCCTTATATTACACAACAGGGTGGCTGGGTCCCTAAGCCCCTTATATTACACGACAGGGTGGCTGGGTCCCTAAGCCCCTTATATTACGACAGGGTGGCTGGGTCCCTAAGCCCCTTATATTACACGACAGGGTGGCTGGGTCCCTAAGCCCCTTATATTACACGACAGGGTGGCTGGGTCCCTAAGCCCCTTATATTACACGACAGGGTGGCTGGGTCCCTAAGCCCCTTATATTACACAACAGGGTGGCTGGTCCCTAAGCCCCTTATATTACACGACAGGGTGGCTGGGTTCCTGAGCTTGTTTTAGTCTTCACGTTTCCCCAATACAACACTGTTCTCTAGACAGTCCACTACCATTAGCCCGGTTCTGACCGGGACCGGGTCAAACATTTAGAACCGGTTGCAATTTGGGCCACAACCATTTGTTCTGACGTTCTTCCTCATTTATCAGAGACACAGTTGCCGTCCTCTGCCTGTTCACGAAGGTTTTATGCTCTAGGTGTAGGGACATTTAACGCCCATTTTATTATGTAGATAAGCTTGTTAATGAAATGATTGGATTGAGGAAGTAATATGTGTACTGTAGATTCAGATTACATCTCATGACAATGGCAGCAGGCTGGTAGGGTGGTCTCTGAAATGTGTAACAGAAAACGATATTATTTGGTTATTGGTCTTGGTTATTAACCTCAGTATGGGACTGAGGAGAGCTGAGAGCTTTTTAATGAGGTTTATTTGATTGATGGCAACTTTAGACTACTTTGCTTAAGACTGCAGTGAAAGTAGAGAGCCTGACAGGTCAGGGTCAATTTGTATTTTTTTAATTTAAGAAAATGCTAACGATGATATCGATTTCAATTTGAACTGGCCACACCCTGAAATGTTTTTAAAGAAGGAACATTTTATCTTAGCCTATTTGTCTGAGATGTGAACTGTTTGTATTTTTTGATCATGACTTAGACTGGAACACTCTTTATCTCTTTAACATAATAATTGAGATAAAACAATTGCTGTGCTGAATTCAGTTTCTTTTTAATGCTTTTTTCTTCACAACATAGTGCTTTTGTCTCTCCCTGAAATGCAGAACTCACTGGAGTTTGTCCAGGCTGTGGCATTTCTTGTTCAACTCAAAGCCTAGATGACAGAGTGCCTTTGGTCAACAATTAAGCTGAAGACGACTTATTTAAGAAACACTTACGACAACAGTTACTCAAATTCCATCGCAACACTATTTTACCATTTTGCACCTTGTATAGTAAGTGCCGTGAGGAAGTTGCAAATGATGCTTCTACAGCCGGATACTTTGCCAGTACAACGGACATGTGGTCAAGCCGCCTTCAGGGAGCCGTATATCAGTCTTATAAGTCATTACTTCGACGCCGATTTCATGTTGAATACTACGTTTCTCCAAGCAGTGTTCTTCTGGCTAAAACATTTAAGAGATGACAGTTACTGACTGGAATATGTTGGATATGGGCCTAGTTTAGCAAAATGCATATATCAGTCTGAGCATTTTGTATAAATGCATTTACAAAATGCTCAGACTGATGTTTTGTCTTCTGCTCTTATCGAGGCTGTATGTTGGTTGAACAGTCTGCCTAGTCTGCCATTTCCGGGTTTGAAAAGGAGTGGATCACATCCCTTTTTCAGGATTAACTTGTCTGAACTCCAAATAGTTCTTGCTGTTTAAATCCTGTGAAAACCAATCATTTCACTTTCACTATATTCATGGCATGTATTATTGGTGGTTTGTGTTACCACTCAAAGTTCACATTGAGATCTGTTTTGAAGAACTCAAACCATATTTGATTGATTCTTTGAATCAGGGAAATGTCAATACCTACTTTACAGTAGGCATTTCTATTGAAATGTTGCTTTTATTGAGCAGTAGTTTTTGCATATTTGTTTTACTTTCATTTAACCAGGGAGACACATTGAGACCAAGGTCTCATTTGCAAGCGTGCCCTGGGAACATGAACTCACAAATACAATAACAATTAAAGACAATTCAATTAACAGACATTCTGACAGTAGTTGTCACAATCAATTAAAACAAACACAATTCTCAATCTAATTTTATTTAAATGATTTTCTTAAACTGACCCATGGACACCAAATGAAAAGGCACCCGAATGATAAGGAAACCGATGTGTTGTGAACTTGTGATGAGATTCTATTGATAGTATGTCCTGTTTGGGGGACTTATTTCATGATTCTGCTTGCAGTAAAGGTCCCAGACATGCACACCTTAGGATAGACAGCAAAAACTGCTTTTGTTGTCCTTGTGATGTGGCCCGATTAACTGTAGATGTACAGTACCAAAAGTTTGTTCACAGTTACCCATTGAAGTAAATAGCTAGATGTGTCCGAACTTGGTACTGGTACTGTGGTCTAACTTCTGCTAGCAGTGGCTTTGACTACTTTCCTATCCAAGGTATTTTGAGTGCTTGTCCCACTTAGCTATTTAAAAGTCTATGCAGTGACTGCAAGTCAGTCTGTATAAGAGCATCTGCTATGTAATTAAAATGTAAATGTCTTGCTAACAATGATTGAAGGTACAACGCGTGGAGCTGTATGTCCATGCCATTATAGCATCTGTTCTGGCATTGTTAGGCCCTCTGTGGCCATCGCTATCCGCTATCGGAGTTGTCAGTGTTTGTATAATTAATTGACTGATCCCTCCAAGGTGGTGTTGCCTTATGACCTGGTTCCAGTCTTTTCCACAAACGCCATCCAATCATTTTAATGTATTTTTCTATTAGTTTATGAAAGGGGATTTTTTTAGCAGGTTTTTGTCCCGTCTACTGAGTGCTGACAACATGCTAGTCTTTTAGCTGTCCGCTCTGTGACATCTATTGTCGTGGCTGTGACCCGGCTGGGGTCCTTGGAGAGGCATGTGGTCACACCTTTATGAGTCGAAGTCAATTTTCCAGCCAATCCAACCAGGACAGTGTTATTCCAGAGAGGACACCCTGGAGTCTGAGGTTTTCATGTACTGGTAACTTCAAAGGATTTTATTCTCTGATCTGTCTAACTTCATTATAGACATTTAGATGTATTTAAATATAGTAGATATTGCTCTAATTTTTAGTTATTACACCCGCAGTATGACCCTTAAAATATTTGCAGACCAGAAGTTGTTTAAGAGACTGGAAGGAGGGGTGATGCTGAGAAAGACCAAAAGGAGGGGTGATGCTGAGAGAGACCAAAAGGATGGGTGATGCTACGAGAGAGAGACAGGAGGATAGGTAATGCTGAGAGAGAGAGACAGGAGGATAGGTAATGCTGAGAGAGAGAGACCGGAAGGATGGTGATGCTGAGAGAGGGAGAGAGACCGGAAGGATGGTGATGCTGAGAGAGGGAGAGAGACCGGAAGGTTGGTGATGCTGAGAGAGGGAGAGAGGCCGGAAGGTTGGTGATGCTGAGAGGGAGAGAGACCGGAAGGATGGGGTGATGCTACGAGAGAGAGACCGGAAGGATGGGGTGATGCTACGAGAGAGAGACCGGAAGGATGGGGTGATGCTACGAGAGAGAGACAGGAGGATGGGTGTTGCTGAGACGGTCATCCATAGTGGGATAAGTATTGTGGAGAACGTCTTCAGATATTAGTGAGGAGGAACCGGGTTTCCATTTGGCAGGGAGCTGTGTGATCCGTGGCTGAGGGGAATATCTGTTCATCTGGTTCCTCTAACCCTCCTCTGCATGGTTCTCCATGGTCAGATTAGAGTGGACACCTTTAGATTCATTGAAGGTCAATTTCATGCTAATGCCAAATGCCCATGTATCTTTACTTTAGCTGTTAAAAAAAGATATTGTATTCAAGTTACACCAGGTTGATACAGCAGTATTCACGTTACAACAGGTTGATACAGCAGTATTCACGTTACGACGGGTTGATACAGGAGTATTCACGTTACAACAGGTTGATACAGCAGTATTCACGTTACAACGGGTTGATACAGCAGTATTCACGTTACAACAGGTTGATACAGCAGTATTCACGTTACTACAGGTTAATACAGCAGTATTCACGTTACTACAGGTTAATACAGCAGTATTCACGTTACAACAGGTTAATACAGGAGTATTCACGTTACAACAGGTTAATACAGGAGTATTCACGTTACAACAGGTTAATACAGGAGTATTCACGTTACAACAGGTTGATACAGCAGTATTCACGTTACAACAGGTTGATACCGCAGTATTCACGTTACGACGGGTTGATACAGCAGTATTCACGTTACGACGGGTTGATACAGCAGTATTCACGTTACAACGGGTTGATACAGCAGTATTCACGTTACAACAGGTTGATACAGGAGTATTCACGTTACAACAGGTTGATACAGCAGTATTCACGTTACGACGGGTTGATACAGCAGTATTCACGTTACGACGGGTTGATACAGCAGTATTCACGTTACAACAGGTTGATACAGGAGTATTCACGTTACAACGGGTTGATACAGCAGTATTCACGTTACAACGGGTTGATACAGGAGTATTCACGTTACAACAGGTTGATACAGCAGTATTCACGTTACAACGGGTTGATACAGCAGTATTCACGTTACAACGGGTTGATACAGCAGTATTCACGTTACAACAGGTTGATACAGCAGTATTCACGTTACAACAGGTTGATACAGCAGTATTCACGTTACAACAGGTTGATACAGCAGTATTCACGTTACAACAGGTTGATACGGCAGTATTCACGTTACGACAGGTTGATACAGCAGTATTCACGTTACGACGGGTTGATACAGCTGTATTCACGTTACGACAGGTTGATACAGGAGTATACAACGGGTTTTCAAATGTTTAGAAAGTGCATTTTAATTTCAATTGAGAAATACTTATTGCACAAATGTAAAATTTGGCTAAATTGTGTATACCGGTATATGCAATTGGGATTATTGCATTCTCGTTTGAATATTGTCTGGTAAAACACTTACATATATTAAAAATGTAAATGCATTATCATTTGAACATAGTCCCTTATGGGCTTCCATACGTGCCTCTAAGCCCCTTACTCCAGCCCTTCCATCTTCGTCCATTAGGCCTTTGTTTAAGGGGCTTTCTGTATTAGCAATAATTCCCATTTCGCTGTTAGTCAACACCAGCTTTTGTTTACGAACCCGGTGACTGCTGACATTTGAGTTTGATTGGAATTTCTCCTGGCGGGAAGCTGTTGTTGTAGAGCAGGAAGGAAGCGTGACCCGGGACCAGTTCAGCCCGCAGTGTCTGTGTGTGATGTGGGTCGGGGCTGACAGAGGAGCTGACTCTAGCTCAGCCAGTCCTCCTGGCGCTCCTTCTGCTCTGCCCGTGGAGACTTCCAGACACGGCGGTCACGAGGTCAGGCGTCTCCGGGCCTCTCGCAAGTCAGCCACAATTAATTGCACCTGTCACAAAGTCAGTGTCACAACGTGGAATTTCCAGAGCAGCGGCTTGCCCCCCTGGACAGCAAACGACTAACCCCGTCTACAGCTCGCCTGCTCATGATGGCTTGACAAGGCCTGTGACGGGGACTGGAGGAGGCCTCAGCTGTCTCCTCTCTGGTGTGCATCAGAGGGAGTGACGCTTTCACTGCTCAGGCATTACCTTGATTAATTGGAGCTCTTTGTGAAAGATAAGGTTGGATAAATCAACTGTTGTTTTTGAGGAATGGCCCATGTGTTCCTCTCATTTGGCGGTTTCCCCCAATGCTTTTTTGTCTGATGTGACACAGAATATTAATTGTCCTTCTCTGGAAGTTAATTGGGGTTGAATTCCTTAAGCATACTAACCAAGTGGTCAGCACTTAGCTGCATGGGGGAAGTGGAGACCAATCTATTATGCGGGGTAATATTCCCGTTGTTTTTTTTCTATTTATTTTGTAGAGAATTGGAGGTTAGGACTTTGCTCTGGGCCTTCATCTGGACTGTAAAGCATGCAGAATTCTCACACTCATATTAGGCAGATATGATGTTTATTTTCATTGCCCTGCTTTCCTTTCCAGTGTTTTCAGGCGATGTTCCCTTCTATTAATTCATGCAGGATGTCCAGTTCATGAAAACCACCTGTTTCGCTGTAGGTTTTTAACGTTTATTGATTGAGGGTTGTGTTTTAAGAGCTCATCCACTTTCCGCCTGTGCATTATTTGTAGTGACTCCTTCAGAACCTTTCCTCGTAGACTTAATGGACGTAATGAGATGTGGTCTTTTGTGTGTCCGGGTCAAATGTAGTTTGGGTTCAGTCTGAGTCAGTGTTGTGGGGCGGAGTCTGCTTTTCTTACTTCCCAAATTTGAACTTGTGGGTGTGACCCTGCTTGACCTCTTGACTCCATGCACTGATAGGGATGAGTGGAAGAAGGGGTGCTGGCACACTCCCTGGTCTCTCTCTCTGGTCTCTCTCTCCCCTCCCTAGTCTCCCTGGTCTCTCTCCCTGGTCTCTCTCTCTGGTGTCTCTCCCTGGTCTCTCTCTCTAGTGTCTCTCCCTCGTCTCTCTCTCTGGTCTCTCCCTGGTCTCTCTCTCGTCGCTCCCTGGTCTCTCTCTCTCGTCGCTCCCTGGTCTCTCTCTCTCGTCGCTCCCTGGTCTCTCTCTCTCGTCGCTCCCTGGTCCCTCTCTCTCGTCGCTCCCTGGTCTCTCTCTCTCGTCGCTCCCTGGTCTCTCTCTCTCGTCGCTCACTGGTCTCTCTCTCTCTCGTCGCTCCCTGGTCTCTCTATCGTCGCTCACTGGTCTCTCTCTCTCTCGTCGCTCCCTGGTCTCTCTCTATCGTCGCTCCCTGGTCTCTCTCTATCGTCGCTCCCTGGTCTCTCTCTATCGTCGCTCCCTGGTCTCTCTCTTATCGTCGCTCCCTGGTCTCTTATCGTCGCTCCCTGGTCTCTCTCTCTCGTCGCTCCCTGGTCTCTCTCTCTCGTCGCTCCCTGGTCTCTCTCTCTCGTCGCTCCCTGGTCTCTCTCTCTCGTCGCTCCCTGGTCTCTCTCTCTCGTCGCTCCCTGGTCTCTCTCTCTCGTCGCTCCCTGGTCTCTCTCTCTCGTCGCTCCCTGGTCTCTCTCTCTCGTCGCTCCCTGGTCTCTCTCTCTCGTCGCTCGCTGGTCTCTCTCTCTCGTCGCTCGCTGGTCTCTCTCGCTCGTCGCTCCCTGGTCTCTCTCGCTCGTCGCTCCCTGGTCTCTCTCGCTCGTCGCTCCCTGGTCTCTCTCCCTCGTCGCTCCCTGGTCCCTCTCGCTCGTCGCTCCCTGGTTCCTCTCTCTTTCCTCTCTCCCTGGTCTCTCTTGTCTTTCTCTTATCTCTGTTGTTTTTCTGTGAATTAAATCTATTTCAGCACACCGCGCTGGGGAATTCTCACCAGGTGCTTTATGACACACATGGTCTGGTTCTGATAGGCTGTTTATGCACACCGGATTCTATATTTAGCATGTTCCCCCATTTAAGAAAAGATGACGCACACTGCCTTAAATGGTTTGCCTTTGTGTTCGGGGCTGTGCTATTCATGTTTGTTGGCATTTTTCTCTTCCCTATAGAGCATATATTGTGGATAATTTCATGTCAGATATTACCATTTGTTAGTTATTTGCCCTGTATCCACAAAATGTAATACAAATCCTGGACTATTTCTGTCAGCATCTCGGGTATTTTACCTCATGGGCTGCTCTAAACCATATAGCAACATTATAACTAAATTCAGGAAATTAGTTACTGTTTTTGAATGTCAGAATAATTCATCTGCGTGTGTTCAATATATGGGGCCCTGCTCAAATAATTGTTTTCAGGATGTTTTTCAATGGCACTGTATAATTTTTTGCAATTATGATATTGCCTTGTAACTGATGTCCATGATTTTGTGTTGTACTTCCAGGCAGACTACTTCAGCTGCATTGCCACCATAGTGTACATCCGTAAGGAGAACTGTCTGTACCAGGCTTGTCCCAGTCAGGACTGCAACAAGAAGGTGGTGGACCAGCATAATGGGATGTTCCGCTGTGAGAAATGTGACAAAGAGTTCCCCAACTTCCAGTACCGGCTAATCCTCTCTGTGAGTTGCTCAGCTCTTTCTGTCTAAACCCGCTGGATTCAGCGCACACACACACACGGGGTCAGAAGAGGACACGCCCTGTTGTGCAGGTTTAAACCTGGTGTCTGGTTTTCACGCACACACACACGGGGTCAGAAGAGGACACGCCCTGTTGTGCAGGTTTAAACCTGGTGTCTGGTTTTCACGCACACACACACACGGGGTCAGAAGAGGACACACCCTGTTGTGCAGGTTTAAACCTGGTGTCTGGTTTTAGCGCACACACACACACGGGGTCAGAAGAGGACACACCCTGTTGTGCAGGTTTAAACCTGGTGTCTGGTTTTAGCGCACACACACACACACAAACGCACACACACACACAGGGTCAGAAGAGGACACACCCTGTTGTGCTGGTGTAAACCAGGTGTCTGGTTTAACGCGCACACACATTTATGCTGTCCTCTACTGACCCAGCCCCTAGGTCCCTATTCAATCAGTCTTGCCCCCTGTTGTGCTTGTGTAAACCTGGTGTCTGGTTTAACGTGCACACGCACACACACACACATACACACTCACTTATGCTGCCCTCTACTGACTCAGCCCCTAGGTCCCTATTCAATCAGTCTTGCCCCCTGTTGTGCTTGTGTAAACCTGGTGTCTGGTTTAACGTGCACACGCACACACACACACATACACACTCACTTATGCTGCCCTCTACTGACTCAGCCCCTAGGTCCCTATTCAATCAGTCTTGCCCCCTGTTGTGCTTGTGTAAACCTGGTGTCTAGTTTTAACGTGCACACGCACACACACACACATACACACTTACTTATGCTGCCCTCTACTGACTCAGCCCCTAGGTCCCTATTCAATCAGTCTTGCCCCCTGTTGTGCTTGTGTAAACCTGGTGTCTGGTTTAACGTGCACACGCACACGCACACACACACACATACACACTCACTTATGCTGCCCTCTACTGACTCAGCCCCTAGGTCCCTATTCAATCAGTCTTGCCCCCTTATGACCTGGCTGCTAGTCCTGCTGGCGTTTCCATATGTCATCACCCCCCTTGGGTCTTTACAGTTCTGCTACAAACTAGATTGACATTGAATTGTATTATTTCCAAAAAGCGGATTTCAGCAACATATTGTGGAAGTTGTATTCCTAAATCAATTCAAAATGATACAGATGTACCTTGATTCAGAAAAGTATCTTCCTCCGAGTCAAAATGTTATAAATCCATTTTGGTCACGATTACATGCCAATTCTCTGAGCTAAATGTAAAGGGGAATATCACCATAACTTATTTTGAATTTCTCTCACATTTTTATTGACTTACAAGTTACAACATTACTGACCTACAAGTCCCTAATGTCTAAGTGAAAAAGAAAATCCACAATAATTATTTCTAAATTAGTGGAACGCATAAAACAGAAAATAAGTATTAAGTATTTACCTGCTTTGCTATGACAAAACTGGTGTCATTTAATTAGATGTACAGTGTCTACGCGTGTCTAGTTAAGTTGTTTGATTTCAGGTTAAGTACTCCTCTAAGAGGCCTCGCAGTTGAATAGTATAATTCCTAACAAAACTACATTATGAAGACGAGGGAATGTTCAAAGCAGATCTGAAAGAATGTACTTGAAATGCTCCAATCAAGACAAGACATTGAATCACCCCAGAAGCAGAGCAGAGGAGGGTACATTATCAAGAGATAAAAAGAACGTAGCACAATTGTATCCGTGAAGAACGGGCCGACCTTAAACTGAGTGTCCGGGTCGAGGTGGATGCTTGTCAGGAAGGGCAGACAAGAGGTCCACGTCATTGGTGGTCGTCCACAGTTTAGCTGACAGACAATGCATACTTCACAAACGTGGCGTTCATGGAAGATGTTGGGTACAGTTTGCTATTAGGCATGTGGGGAGGCTGTTAGACCAAGTGCAACAAGATGCTATGGTCCGTTTACACCAAAATACTGCTGCTAATCCTTAATGCTACTTAGTATTGTAACAGCCCAAATGAAAACAGTATCCCTATCTTCTAGCCTGGTAGGTGGCGGGAGCACCATGCTATGAAGATGCTTCTCTGCTTCTCTGCGTCAGGGTCTGGAACGTTTGTTTAGGGCTTAATGCAGGGTTGGGCAAACTATGGCCCGCGGGCCGAATCCGGCCCTCAAGGCAATTCCATCAGTCCCACGGAAGGTATTAAAACAGTTTTGAGAGGAAGTACAAAATAACTTGGCAGTCCAATTGTAATGCATCTGAATCTGAATTAAAGTTATTTAGATATAACACACCTCCAGTATATATGTTATGTGTATACATTTTAATTATTGCCCTTTTCTGGCCCAAAAATCATTTAGTATGAACAAATTACATAACAAATGTGGCCCTTCATATAATTTCAACGTGCTGATGTGGCCCCTGAGCTGAAATATTTGCCCTGTCCTGGCTTAATGGATGCAGTACTGAGAAATCATGGAAGAAAAAACCTGCTAAATTCTGTAAGAGATATATGACTTGGATTAATCCAGAGCAATGATCCCAAACATGTAACCAAAGCAGAACTGGAGTTAGTTAAAACGCAAGGTCTAGGTCGATGGTGAAGACTTCCAAATACAGTAGACTCATAGCTGTAAACGCTGTCAAAGCTCTACCACCTATTTAATAACTGGGGTGAATACCTATGCAATCAGTTATTATTATCTAGTTTGTATTTATACTTTACTTTTTGACCTTGACATTCTGGACTTTTTTGTGTTCGTCTTGCATCCAGACATCTAAATGATTCTGTTATGTAATTCTACCAGCCAGCATATTGGTGTTTGTTACGCACTGAAAGCATGCATAGTAAGTGTGGTTCCACTGTTTAACTCACATTGCACACATAGTGGTTCATCTGGTGTTTGCATCATGTAAATATTACCAGCTGCATACCTGGTTCAGCTAAACAATCCTCATCTGGTTGAATCATGTGAGCTGGTTGAAATTCTGCACTTCGGTCACATGATCACCCATCGGAAATCCCCAGGTGGGAAGATGCAACTTACAAACTAATTATTGGTTTGGACGACAAAATAATAGTTATTTTCCGATACCAGCTTGTGAAAACAGAGACCGTATACCACACTAAATCATAGTTACTACAGATACTAGCCTGTGAAAACAGAGACATTATATCCCACTGAATAATAGTTACTACTGATACTAGCCTGTGATAACAGAGACATTATATCCCACTGAATAATAGTTACTACTGATACTAGCCTGTGATAACAGAGACATTATATCCCACTGAATAATAGTTACTACAGATACTAGCCTGTGATAACAGAGACATTATATCCCACTGAATAATAGTTACTACAGATACTAGCCTGTGAAAACGGAGACATTATATCCCACTGAATAATAGTTACTACTGATACTAGCCTGTGATAACAGAGACATTATATCCCACTGAATAATAGTTACTACAGATACTAGCCTGTGATAACAGAGACATTATATCCCACTGAATAATAGTTACTACTGATACTAGCCTGTGATAACAGAGACATTATATCCCACTGAATAATAGTTACTACAGATACTAGCCTGTGATAACAGAGACATTATATCCCACTGAATAATAGTTACTACAGATACTAGCCTGTGATAACAGAGACATTATATCCCACTGAATAATAGTTACTACTGATACTAGCCTGTGATAACAGAGACATTATATCCCACTGAATAATAGTTACTACTGATACTAGCCTGTGATAAGAGACAGTGTATCCCACTGAATAATAGTTACTACAGATACTAGCCTGTGATAACAGAGACATTATATCCCACTGAATAATAGTTACTACAGATACTAGCCTGTGATAACAGAGACATTATATCCCACTGAATAATAGTTACTACAGATACTAGCCTGTGATAACAGAGACATTATATCCCACTGAATAATAGTTACTACAGATACTAGCCTGTGATAACAGAGACATTATATCCCACTGAATAATAGTTACTACTGATACTAGCCTGTGATAACAGAGACATTATATCCCACTGAATAATAGTTACTACTGATACTAGCCTGTGATAACAGAGACATTATATCCCACTGAATAATAGTTACTACTGATACTAGCCTGTGATAACAGAGACATTATATCCCACTGAATAATAGTTACTACTGATACTAGCCTGTGATAACAGAGACATTATATCCCACTGAATAATAGTTACTACAGATACTAGCCTGTGAAAACGGAGACATTATATCCCACTGAATAATAGTTACTACTGATACTAGCCTGTGATAACAGAGACATTATATCCCACTGAATAATAGTTACTACAGATACTAGCCTGTGATAACAGAGACATTATATCCCACTGAATAATAGTTACTACTGATACTAGCCTGTGATAACAGAGACATTATATCCCACTGAATAATAGTTACTACTGATACTAGCCTGTGATAACAGAGACATTATATCCCACTGAATAATAGTTACTACTGATACTAGCCTGTGATAACAGAGACATTATATCCCACTGAATAATAGTTACTACTGATACTAGCCTGTGATAACAGAGACATTATATCCCACTGAATAATAGTTACTACAGATACTAGCCTGTGAAAACGGAGACATTATATCCCACTGAATAATAGTTACTACTGATACTAGCCTGTGATAACAGAGACATTATATCCCACTGAATAATAGTTACTACTGATACTAGCCTGTGATAACAGAGACATTATATCCCACTGAATAATAGTTACTACAGATACTAGCCTGTGATAAGAGACAGTGTATCCCACTGAATAATAGTTACTACAGATACTAGCCTGTGATAACAGAGACATTATATCCCACTGAATAATAGTTACTACTGATACTAGCCTGTGATAACAGAGACATTATATCCCACTGAATAATAGTTACTACAGATACTAGCCTGTGATAAGAGACAGTGTATCCCACTGAATAATAGTTACTACTGATACTAGCCTGTGATAACAGAGACATTATATCCCACTGAATAATAGTTACTACAGATACTAGCCTGTGAAAACGGAGACATTATATCCCACTGAATAATAGTTACTACAGATACTAGCCTGTGATAACAGAGACATTATATCCCACTGAATAATAGTTACTACAGATACTAGCCTGTGATAACAGAGACATTATATCCCACTGAATAATAGTTACTACTGATACTAGCCTGTGATAACAGAGACATTATATCCCACTGAATAATAGTTACTACAGATACTAGCCTGTGATAACAGAGACATTATATCCCACTGAATAATAGTTACTACTGATACTAGCCTGTGATAACAGAGACATTATATCCCACTGAATAATAGTTACTACTGATACTAGCCTGTGATAACAGAGACATTATACATTATATACCCACTGAATAATAGTTACTACTGATACTAGCCTGTGATAACAGAGACATTATATCCCACTGAATAATAGTTACTACAGATACTATGATAACAGAGACATTATATCCCACTGAATAATAGTTATACAGATACTAGCCTGTGATACTACTAGATACTAGCCTGTGATAACAGAGACATTATATCCCACTGAATAATAGTTACTACTGATACTAGCCTGTGATAACAGAGACATTATATCCCACTGAATAATAGTTACTACAGATACTAGCCTGTGATAACAGAGACATTATATCCCACTGAATAATAGTTACTACAGATACTAGCCTGAAAAGCCTGTGATAACAGAGACATTATATCCCACTGAATAATAGTTACTACTGATACTAGCCTGTGATAACAGAGACATTATATCCCACTGAATAATAGTTACTACAGATACTAGCCTGTGATAACAGAGACATTATATCCCACTGAATAATAGTTACTACAGATACTAGCCTGTGATAACAGAGACATTATATCCCACTGAATAATAGTTACTACTGATACTAGCCTGTGAAAACAGAGACATTATATCCCACTGAATAATAGTTACTACTGATACTAGCCTGTGATAACAGAGACATTATATCCCACTGAATAATAGTTACTACAGATACTAGCCTGTGATAACAGAGACATTATATCCCACTGAATAATAGTTACTACTGATACTAGCCTGTGATAACAGAGACATTATATCCCACTGAATAATAGTTACTACTGATACTAGCCTGTGATAACAGAGACATTATAACAGAGACATTATATCCCACTGAATAATAGTTACTACTGATACTAGCCTGTGATAACAGAGACATTATATCCCACTGAATAATAGTTACTACAGATACTAGCCTGTGATAACAGAGACATTATATCCCACTGAATAATAGTTACTACTGATACTAGCCTGTGATAACAGAGACATTATATCCCACTGAATAATAGTTACTACTGATACTAGCCTGTGAAAACAGAGACATTATATCCCACTGAATAATAGTTACTACAGATACTAGCCTGTGATAACAGAGACATTATATCCCACTGAATAATAGTTACTACAGATACTAGCCTGTGATAACAGAGACATTATATCCCACTGAATAATAGTTACTAGCCTAACAGAGACATTATATACTAGCCTGTGATAACAGAGACATTATATCCCACTGAATAATAGTTACTACTGATACTAGCCTGATGATTATACACTGAATAATAGTTACTACTGATTATTATCCCACTGAATAATAGTTACTACTGATACTAGCCTGTGATAACAGAGACATTATATCCCACTGAATAATAGTTACTACTGATATAGCCTGCCTGTGATAACAGAGACATTATATCCCACTGAATAATAGTTACTACTGATACTAGCCTGTGATAACAGAGACATTATATCCCACTGAATAATAGTTACTACTGATACTAGCCTGTGATAACAGAGACATTATATCCCACTGAATAATAGTTACTACTGATACTAGCCTGTGATAACAGAGACATTATATCCCACTGAATAATAGTTACTACTGATACTAGCCTGTGATAAGAGACAGTGTATCCTGAAACAGGATTAGGATTGTAATTGTTGTAATATGTCTGAGACAAGGTTAAAACTGTGTTAGAGCACCGTTGCATATTTCAATGCGGACCCATTCAGAAATACATTGAATGGCTTCAAAGGTTGTTTAGCAACAAAACATGTGTTCCTGAGTTTGTTTGCTCTTGAATCGTCCTGAAAAGGTTCTTGATGTCCTGGTTTTATCTTAAAATGTAATATTTTGAACCATTTGTAAGTGAGACATGTATTTATTTCAGTGTCACTGACTACCATGTGGATATTATTAACCAGATGAATGTTTTCCTCGTCTTGCTTGGCAGGCCAACATAGCAGACTATGGGGACAACCAGTGGGTGACCTGCTTCCAGGAGAGTGCTGAAGCCATACTGGGACAGAATGCTGCCTACCTGGGACAACTTAAGGACTCTGTAAGTCTCAATTCGTTTGATTCACTTCAAAGCCCATTGACATACATTGAAGAAGGTGTCTGTCGGCCCAAAGTTTTTCAGTTGGGATAATCAGTAGGGGTTATGCAGCACTTCCTGTCTAACATTGTTTTTCATGTTGATGAAATTCAGGCTTTTATTTAAAATTCTCGATTAAACCGGTGATTGTGTAATGGTTGTTATTACGTTTAATTGATCCCATTTTATTATAATCTTTAATGCAGAATGAAGCGGCCTTCGAAGAGATCTTTCAGCAGGCAAACTTCCACACCTACTTGTTCAGGAGCAGAGTGAAGCTGGAGACTTATAATGTAAGTTGAGCTTTACCAATTTGGGTCTGATCAAATTCCAGTTTGAGGAGCACTTTTTGCTACACTGGTTCCCATGTTATTGTTGCACTGTGTTACATTCGTACATTATTTTGCTTTTCTCTGCAAATATCTTGGCACTCTTTAACAAAAATAGTATAGTTTATTCCATTTTTAAAAAGTTCACATTTTAAAACATTAAAAACAATGTCAATCCAATGTTAATTATAAAAATTATTGAACATTTTCCAAGAATTTTGTTTGTATCAACCCTAGCTAGTAAAGTTCAGTCAAAACCTAGGGCGATTTCCTACCCTACTCTGGTGCATTTTGGGATGTGAGAACGGCCAAACCGCACCCAGATGAGCACCAAATAACAGGTTCAATTAAACACTTGCGCCACATGCCCTTTAACACGCAAGAAACGGTCTGACCCGACTATATAGGAAGTGGGGATGCAGACATTAACCCGTTCCACTATATATCACCATTTAAAACGTCAATGTGTTGTAACTATCGTAGGAAAAACAGGTTCAATGACCACAGAGTCGAACGAGCTAACTCTTAAGGGTATTTATTTGAAACAGATAAAAAGTTTACAGCCACCAGTAAACTTCTGCTCCTCTCACAGTTGTACCGCTAGCAGGCTCAATGCAGAAGGGGCCCATCTCCATTCTCAGCCTTAATTAGAAAAGGTCAAACCAATCAGGAATGACCACACGTACCCCACGACCCTGCCTAGGACCAATCGATGCCCTGCTCAGCCAGTCCTTTGTCTGCTAGATCCCTCCCCACATTCCTAACAGCCGCTCCCCAACTTTTATAAACAAAGTTTAATGCACAGAATATACTGCTTGGGCAGAGATAGCAATCCTGATTTCTACCACATAACCCTAAAGGCTTAGCTTATCTGAGGGTTTCTGTTTTCACTCTCAAAAAGGGACATTATGGTACACTATTTTTCTATGAACCACGGTTGCACAGGACAAAATTAAACAAACGTTGCCGACATAACCTGCAGACGGAAAAAAAAATAATCTAGTTACACCAGCTGGAAATGCCGCGCGGCACATACTGTCACAAGAGCGACAATGGTAGAGGGAGCATCCAGGCTCTGTATCCACCGGAAAAATGTAGCGGCTAAATGGTAAAGTACGTTAATAACTGAGTTAAAAGAGGTATAGGTGGTGAGTCAGAGTCGAGCTGTCAGTGCAACATAAACCAACGGCAGCAAAGCTGGAGAAAGGGCATTAAAGTGTTTATAATTGAACTCTCACCATAACGGCATGCAGTTCCCTCAGGGGTGTCAGGGTGACCATTTACTGCTCGTTGCTTCCTCCTATCTGTGTTGAGTTGAACGCTAGTTATTCTAGGTAAGCCTACTAAAACGTTTATTTTTATTTATGTTTCACAAGTTATTTACTCTGGTTAAAAACAAAAAAATATACCCAAATGGACAACACTTAATCATTTTATGATATAGGATAGTTGATCAAGGTTTGGATTTATTATATATTAGGATTAATAGGAAAGGTGCAAAAGAAATTAGAAGCTGTTAATATTTTAATAGAACTAATATGTAACTTCTTACTAAAGATCTGAAGTTATTATTCTCTGGTATGAGCTGGTGTTTTTTTAATGATTTGGACAACATTTTGAAACACTTTTCGGGTATTGTGTATAGGTCGAAACAAGTGTATGCATTGAAATGGAAATGTGAAATGCCAGTACACAACAACATTTTGAGAGTTGAAATGGAATTGTAATATACAGGGTTCCTACGGGTGCTTGAAATCCTTGAAAGTGCTTGAATTTTGATGATGTGTTTTCAAGGTTTGAAAAGTGCTTAAATGTTGGATAAAGTGCTTGAAAATGCTTGAAATTGTAACTGTATTTATTTCACAACAAATATCTAATCTGCATGAATAGTTTGTTATTTAAATGGAGAAAAAACATGTTGGAGATCGTAAAATGAAACCTGCTGCGCTCGCTTATGCATGTGCGACTGCGATCTGCCAGTCTATTCCAGTGTTCCTCCCCCATGGTCAAGCCTCTGTCGAGAGAGGGTTTTCTGTTAACAAAGAGGTGATGGTGGAGAACCTGCAAGAGCATTCTCTTATTGCTCAGCGGATCATTCATGAGCATGTGAACCATATTGTAGGGCTGCTCAACATAGTCTACACGAAGGAACTACTCCTCTCTGCAGCTGCTGCCTGGCAGAAATACCACATAGGGGTGGGCGATATGGGAAAAATATCATATCACGATTTTTTCAGGAAAAATCACGATTCACGATTTTATCACGATTCTTTTTCATGTTGCTTTTTAAGACTATTTTGCAAATTACTGAGCTGCACTACAAGCAAATTATATCTCCATTTAAAAAATATAGCGATACAAGGTAACAAAACATAAAAGGGAAAAAAAATTTAAAGTAGCATATTTTAATCACGTGTATATTTAATGGAAGTGCAATTGTGCAAAGAAGCACCCATTCTCATCCGCAGCTTCACCATCCATTCACTGTGTAACCTGCCATCCATCTACAGCATCAGATGATCTACTGTGTTATCATCCTGAATTAAATGAATTAGGATGAATTATGAATTATCAAGTAAAACATTTTACTAAAATAGTATGTAGCCTATTTATTGTCTTATGTAACCATACAATACAAAATTAAAACCATGATTTTAAAATGCACAGGCTATGATATTTAAATTACTAAAGATCGAATAAATGAAAATCCATCAAACTATGTCCTATTTTGATGTAATAAATGCTAAAACGTTTTAGATCACAAGCGACGCGCAATCAAATGATTTGCGCATGATTGGCCGTATATATTGCAACACAGACTGTTGAAATAAAAACATTAGGCTACAGTGTATAATTCGATCATTTACATTTGTAAAATGTATTATAGTAATTACAGCCCAGTAACTAAGGCACTATAGACAATGAAACACGTATTTTACAACACAGTTTGTATATTGGTCACCGTCGGGTATATTCTGCTGTTACCCGGTAGATACATTAATCAATTTCGTTTTATATTTTCGTTCTGTTTATTTAGTAAAACATATATTTCTTTATAAACGTAGGCCTACCTTTTTTTTCTAGTTCATTCAAATTCAACCAAGCCAATCAATCTATTATCTATGTATATCTCGCAGCTTTTGTCTGCCTGAGCAGGACACGCATACTAACCGGTTGCACTGCGCACAGTGTTCATTAGTGATGTTATGAGTGCACATGAGACAGCAGCAAATTAATCCGTTACATATATCCAGTTTCATATAGATCGGACCAAAACGCGTCAAGTTTCATGTAGACCAGACCAAAACGCGTCAAGTTTCATGTAGACCAGACCAAAACGCATCCAGTTTTATATAGACCAGACCAAAACGGATCCAGTTTCATATAGACCAGACCAAAACGGTGTCCAATATAGATCGGACCAAAACGAGATCAGACCAAAACGCGTCCAGTTTCTGAAAACGGGACAAGGTAAAATGCACGTATTTAGGAAAAGTCATGGAAGAACGAGGCTGTAGCTTTTCAACATTATATATTTATTTTAATTACTAACTGCAACGCCCGCGGGCATGGGCTGTTGGCACTTCTAGTGTTAACACGCTGACATATAGCGCACCGCGCATTGCATGTTGATACGTAGCTGAAAAAACGCCATAGATCTGCATCTAATTGAACGTGCACTGGAGCGCGATTCTACGATATTTCCGAAAAAGTGAATCGTGGAGACATTTTAATAGTCCACGATTAAATATCGTCATATCGCACACCCCTAATACCACAATTATCTAATATTAATATATGGATGACCAAAAACGAAGGGAGGGAGTAATGGAGAAGATAGCTGAGATCAAGGCCAAAAGAGAATGGAGGAGGACATAAGGGTCCTCCTGAAATCTGCAGATAGTAATGCTCCAAGCTTCATCTCGAAATCAAATGGTCTTTGCAGAGCTGCAAAAGAAAAACAAAAAAGTCTGGAGGCTGTAAAAAAACAGCTAAACGACAAGCTGAAGGAGCTCAAAGACACTCCTTAATAGGTCCTTAATGTATTATTTGGCCTAAACGTGCATTGTTCGGTGTTTAGTGCAGTTTTTTGTTTTGTTTTATTTAACAGAGTAAGTTGATTTGTTTAGTTTTTCAGTATTTTGTTTGGGCGTATTAATTTTTATTTATTTTTGCAGGATAAAGTCCACCAAAGTCAATTTTAAGTTGATTTTGTTTAAAAAATTAAAATATCTTGTTGAGTTGATTAAATTAAGTTAAATATGCACTTGAGGTATACCATATACATAGTTGTTTCAAGTTGTTTTGATTTGCACAATATTGTTAAAAAGTTCAAAGAGGTGAATCTGATTGACTACTTCAAAGACGAATGTTTGCATTTATTTTGTATTCAAATATCTGATCCTTCTGCTATTTCAAAAGACAATTTTGTCTGTTTATAGCGTTTATCGCTAATGTGATATAAACAATAGATATTAAATTTGACTATGTATTGGTATGTAATTCACGGTGATGTAAGGTGCTGGAAAAAGCTTTAAAAAATACCTTGAAAGTGCTTGAATTTGACCTTGGAAAAGGTGTATGAACCCTGAATATAGCCATAAAAAAAGTATTTCAGCAGAATTATCTGTGGAAGTTGTATTACTAAATCAAATCATAAATACATTTTGATGGCACTTTGTGTAAATGTGAAGGTAATTATATTGGATTTACAAAATATGAGAGGAAAAAAAGATATGAACTTGGCCTTGTTGACTGCAGCTTGACAGCTCCAAACGCTGCTGGAGACCAAGTATTACAGATGGTTGTGTGGGCAGGGGGCAGTAGATTAGAAGGTGTGGAGTTGTCGAATCGGGAACATCTGTAATAACTGCAGAGAGGAGCACACAGCGATAGAAAAACGGCAGTTGACGAGTGTGACTAAAGTGCAGAATGAGAGCATATGTTTCTGAATGTATTTTTATTATGAGACTTATGTGCAGGGTTGGTATGGCATTTTTCTTACCTACCTTTTGTGAATACCTCGGCAGAGCAACTCTGGAGGTATTCACATAGCTGTACTTCCTTTGATTTACTGACAGCCTTTCTATTGGGGCCACTGTGCTGCACTTTTGCTTCAGTTATTTCCCTGCCCCTTAATCCTAGTTGATCTGGTAACAGTCAGCCGGCCGCAAGTTGTGCTTCGTCAGCAGTGTAGTTGAACTAGGCTATTGGGAAGTACTTCAAGTTTATTGCCCCAACAATTCGCTACTAGACAACCATAGATTATGAGGGAAAAACAGCTGTGTCACCACCTACTCCAGCAGCAAACCTCCAGCCAATCTTTGATAGGCAAATTGACCACTTTTACTTGTTAACATGTTTACCATGATTCTTAAAATATATGTTCCTGCATTAGTACCTAATCTGATATAAATGTGGCCAATTGGTCCATAAGGCAATTTGCCATATCTTTTTGGCAGATGGGGGTTGGAATACTTGTAATAATACAATTGTTTTCAAATTAAATTTAAGTTCCTACAGAATGATGATATTTTTAAGAAAATTGTCTGAATGGGGATTTTTTTTAAATTAAAAATGGTTACGCCTTCGGCTTTTCCCAATAAATCTGCCCTAAATATGTGGTTCTCATCATGTGCAATATGAGTCTGGGTACAATTGAGGTTCCAAAATCATAATAACATCTGTTTAGTCAATCATTCACGGTTACATTAAACGTTGAAACCCAACGAACCTTGTGGTTTTTCAGTGCATTCGGATTGCCAACTCATACAGGATTGTCTTGTGCGGTTTATATTTGTTAAGCTAGAAAATAAGGTACGGTAATTTCCATAATCCCTCCCCCTCATCTAAGGCTGAGATGGTGGGATGTGACTGCATATTGATGTCAATAGACACCTTTGAGGTTGAGAACCAGTCAGCGCTGCAGCTTAATGGGTCCCCCTGTTTCAAGGATGTCCTGGACGTGCCTCAAACCAAATTCTAATCGAAACACAGTCTTTTGCAAACTCATTACAGTTAACACTGTGTTTTTCCTATTGCTTTGCCTTTAGCAGAAGCAACAGTGTAATTGTGTCATGTTTACATGGAAATAGCCTTTTCTATTGTTTGGACATTGTTGACATGGTTTGTGTTTTTTTACAGGGCTATACCGTAAATGCCTCGGAGGCAACATGAGCGTCTGTCTATAGCAATGTTTGCCTCAACTTAGTTGAGTGTCTATGACTGACATTTTTAGGTGATCAAGCAGGCTTTTGCATTATATATATATATATATATATATATATATATATATATATATATATATTTTATATATATATTGGAGAGGATGATAATACACGCGCAATAATGCACGCGCAATAATGCACGCGCAACAATCTTGTATAATTAGATGTGTAAACAAAGTCGGTGAATACAAAGGAGACATTGAGCCGGTACCTGCTGCACTAAACAGACCGACTAGCAGAGACAATCCATTATGCTAAAGAGATATGCAGCTTAACCTTGTCTTCTGGCGATATATACACTCTGTTTCACAGACGTTCCTCTGAGGAGTTGGTACTTGGTCTTGTGATTGCATCACTCCGTTACATCAGATTAGACTGTGGTTTTTTGTCTTGTGAGAGTGGATCCCAGTGTGGTTGTTTTCCTGCCATCCGCGTTTATACATATGCCGTTCTGCGTGTCACTTAGGGCGCCTGGCCACCTTGTATATCCAACCACTTTCATGTGACTGTGTTGGAACGATCCATTCTAGTGCACAATTGTGTGGTCTTAATTGTGACTTGACTGATCGAGGGCTCGTTCACTTTGTGGACACTGGAGGGCAAGGTGTGTAGGAACCCAGAGTCACTAGCCAAGGTGTTAATTCAAGGTTATCAAAAATATCCTGAAAAGATCCATGAAAAATCAAAAGCGCTACACATCCCCCTGGGTTTAAACGGGGGTTTACGAATACCTAGATGAAATAATAGAAGAGCTATAGTTGAATCTGGCCGTAGATTGGGGTGTTTACGCCACTCTCTCTAGAGGGCCATCTCTAGACTCCTCCCACTCAGTAAGGAGTGGTAGCAGGTGTGCACTGTTGAGCTGGTGCTGCTTCCTCAGGCCACCTGCAGATGGTGCTACTGGACCGGATCATAGTGGCCTTTCACCAACAGGCCCCTTATGCCAATACACTAATAAGCTCTCCACTGAAAACACATGATCATTGTGAGGAATCAGGGTGAGGGCAGCATAGCCAGAATTCAGGATCACCGTACGTGATTCGCAGTTTACCTGCAAGTGATTTGCAGTTTACCTGCAAGTGATTCGCAGTTTACCTGCAAGTGATTCGCAGTTTACCTGCAAGTGATTCGCAGTTTACCTGCAAGTGATTCGCAGTTTACCTGCAAGTGATTCGCAGTTTACCTGCAAGTGATTCGCAGTTTACCTGCAAGTGATTCGCAGTTTACCTGCAAGTGATTCGCAGTTTACCTGCAAGTGATTCGCAGTTTACCTGCAAGTGATTCGCAGTTTACCTGCAAGTGATTCGCAGTTACCCGGATGGAATTTCAAGAAAGGCTGTTATTCTCTATGTAGCCACTATAGTGTAGTCCCTGGAACTGGTTTAATCTGCCTCAAGTGGTTGTTTGGGACTTTGGGCAACATTGGAAATCAGGCAACATAAGACATAAAACCATGTCAAGCTCTCAACTGAAAATCGCCCTTCTATCCCATCCCATGGCCGACCCAAGCCAGTGCTGTAGCAGCAGAGAAGTGATGTGGATTTGCATAGCAAACGGCAGCTTGATTCTTCATGCTTTGCCCATTTAAATCCTGCCTTTCTGGCAAGATGTGACCAACACTAATCGCTTGACGAACTCTGTCACACTTGCTTGTGGGGCTGCTGTGTAGTTCATTGATGTGTGTGTGAGCCCGTGTGTGTGTGTGAGCCCGTGTGTGTGTGTGTGTGAGCCCGTGTGTGTGTGTGTGTGAGCCCGTGTGTGTGTGTGTGTGAGCCCGTGTGTGTGTGTGAGCCCGTGTGTGTGTGTGTGTGAGCCCGTGTGTGTGTGTGTGAGCCCGTGTGTGTGTGTGTGTGAGCCCGTGTGTGTGTGTGTGTGTGAGCCCGTGTGTGTGTGTGTGTGTGAGCCCGTGTGTGTGTGTGTGAGCCCGTGTGTGTGTGTGTGAGCCCGTGTGTGTGTGTGAGCCCGTGTGTGTGTGTGTGAGCCCGTGTGTGTGTGTGAGTGAGCCCGTGTGTGTGTGTGAGTGAGCCCGTGTGTGTGTGTGAGTGAGCCCGTGTGTGTGTGAGTGAGCCCGTGTGTGTGTGAGTGAGCCCGTGTGTGTGTGTGTGTGAGCCCGTGTGTGTGTGTGTGTGTGTGTGTGTGAGTGAGCCCGTGTGTGTGTGTGAGTGAGCCCGTGTGTGTGTGAGCCTGTGTGTGTGTGTGAGTGAGCCCGTGTGTGAGTGAGCCCGTGTGTGTGTGAGCCTGTGTGTGTGTGTGTGAGCCCGTGTGTGTCTGTGAGCCCGTGTGTGTCTGTGAGCCCGTGTGTGTCTGTGAGCCCGTGTGTGTGTGTGAGCCTGTGTGTGTGTGTGTGAGAGCCCGTGTGTGTGAGCCCGTGTGTGTGTGTGTGCGCGCGCCCATGTGCATGGCTGAGAGGTGTGAGCCCATGTGTGTGTGTGAGCCCATGTGTGTGTGTGTGAGCCCGTGTGTGTCTGTGAGCCCGTGTGTGTCTGTGAGCCCGTGTGTGTCTGTGAGCCCGTGTGTGTCTGTGAGCCCGTGTGTGTGTGTGTGAGCCTGTGTGTGTGTGTGAGAGCCCGTGTGTGTGAGCCCGTGTGTGTGAGCCCGTGTGTGCGCGCGCCCATGTGCATGGCTGAGAGGTGTGAGCCCATGTGTGTGTGTGTGTGTGAGCCCATGTGTGTGTGTGTGTGAGCCCGTGTGTGTGTGTGTGTGAGCCCGTGTGTGTGTGTGTGTGTGTGTGTGAGCCCGTGTGTGTGTGAGCCCGTGTGTGAGCCCGTGTGTGTGTGAGTGTGTGTGAGCCCGTGTGTGTGTGTGTGTGTGTGAGCCCGTGTGTGTGTGTGTGTGTGTGTGTGTGAGCCTGTGTGTGTGTGTGTGTGAGCCCGTGTGTGTGTGTGTGTGTGTGTGTGTGTGAGCCCGTGTGTGTGTGTGTGTGAGCCCGTGTGTGTGTGTGTGTGAGCCCGTGTGTGTGTGTGTGTGAGCCCGTGTGTGTGTGTGTGTGTGTGTGTGAGCCCGTGTGTGTGTGTGTGTGTGTGAGCCCGTGTGTGTGTGTGTGTGTGTGAGCCCGTGTGTGTGTGTGTGTGTGTGAGCCCGTGTGTGTGTGTGTGTGTGTGTGAGCCCGTGTGTGTGTGTGTGTGAGAGCCCATGTGTGTGTGAGCACATGTGTGCCCGTGTGTGTGTGTGGTGACTGGGGGGATTAGTTTGGAGGACACAGGAAGAAGGCCAAGGGGCAACACAAATAAATGTTTTATGTTAAACCTCATAACTAAATTGTTCACACACACTCTTCCTATCAATGTCCCTGACATAGACCTGTTAGTCCTGTTACATCTACAACACCCTCTGTCACATTCCTGTTACATCTACAAGACCCTCTGTTTTGACACATTCCTGTTACATCTACAACACCCTTTGTCTCTGACAAATTCATGTTACATCTACAACACCCTCTGTCACATTCCTGTTACATCTAGAACACCCTCTGTCACATTCCTGTTACATCTACAACACCCTCTGTCACATTACTGTTACATCTACAAAACCCTCTGTCTGACACATTCCTGTTACTTCTACAACACTCTCTGTCTCTGACACATTCCTGTTACATCTACAACACCCTCTGTCTCTGACACATTCCTGTTACATCTATAACACCCTCTGTCTCTGACACATTCCTGTTACATCTACAACACCCTCTGTCCCTGACACATTCCTGTTACATCTACAACACCCTCTGTCTCTGACACATTCTTGTTACATCTACAACACCCTCTGTCTCTGACATCTGAGGAGTACTCTAAACCATAGGGTTTTAGTATTTATATATAGCTTTCCTAAGTGTTGCACCGGGGCCTGTTTATCTAGGGCAGATCCATACTGCATTAGTAGCGTTTAACCTCAACTTGATCGTGAGGTGTAACCACAGGGCAGGTAACAGCACAGACAGTCATCAGTTTTCATCCACTCCTCTACTCTGCATGCCCTCGCACTGCCACGCCCCAAACAGCAGTCCATGAGTGTTAACTAGATGCAAATCACAATGCTGTGGGGCTGATTGCTGTACCTACTTTACTCTAGCAGCTCTGTTAGCCACGCATGGTCAGGCACTACTAGGCCACGCAGCGCAGCCTGTGGGATGTGTTCCCTTTTTTCTGTACTTTCTGGCTGGCTGCTTATTTTCTTGGTTGGCTGTGTGGGCCAGTCTTCAGACTGGGCCTAACTAGTACCAATTGCTCCCCTGACTCCACATGTCCTCGTACAACCCAGAACACGTCCCATGTCTCACTGTACCACAGGGACTATAATGGAAATATGTAGTTAGTCTGCTATACACAGGAAGTGAGGGATCAATAGAGGAGGACTTCCTTGTTACCTCTGGTGGTTGGTAAGGTAGGACGGAGACGATGTGAACAGCAAGCTGTGTCCGTCTAGTACATCCCATTACCAAGCTACGTTTGGTCCTAGATAAGCTCTTGATAAATCTAATGTGTTATTATTATGGTGTCCTCCGGGCTGCAGGTCCGAACAAACCACTGGTCAATGACAGTAAAGGACATGGTCTGTCTGCGTGCCCACACACACACACACACACACACACACACACACACGTTTAACAGGCTCTTTAGTACAGGCTGCTAAACTATTAACTTGACAGTAGCAGTTGGCTATGTTTACTGTTACCTGGCTCTCTGCCCACAAAATGCTGCTGTCTTTGGCTAAATCTATGCATTCATGTGTGGACTGTCCTCTAAATGAAGCTACAGATTGCTGTCCTTTCAAGCGTCAACTTCTACCCCAGTTGAATTCCACTCTGATAACACGAATCTGAGACTTATTCTTTACACCTGGGATCCCGGGGGGGTGTGCAGTTGATGACGAGGTCCGCAGTCCACTGTTCTACAGCTGCCAGAGACAGCCAGACCAAAAACTAGCATGCACATGGTGTTCTCCTAGCCTGCATTCCTGGACACATGTTTGAGCCGTGGTGTTGTGAAGAACCGTCCACCAGGGGGCGGTGGCCAGACTGTCAATGGACACGACGTGACGTGTTGTAACATGTATTCCGTTTGTTCCCGTCTCTAAAGGATGAGTCGCGTATCAAGGCGACGGTGATGGACGTGAAACCCGTGGACCATAAGGAGTACAGCAAGAGACTCATCATGAACATCAGGAAGGTGGCTGCTGCCCAATAAGAAGTCTGGCCACGCCCCGGTTCCATTCTAGCTCCTCCCCCCATCTCCTACATCCCATCTGCTGCTGCCGTACCCCAACATGCAGACAGACGGTTGTGTTTCAATGATCCCCGTTATAGATGTGTCTCTGATCTGAACCCATATGGGGGCGGTCTAATTTGGTGTGCTCCATACAGAATAGGATGCCAAACACCACAGCCCCAATGCTTTGCCCTTCTGAGCTTTTCATCAATGTTTTTATTTAGCTTTGTGCATTTACCTCTGCTCTCTTGTAGGTCGTCTTATATGACAGCCAGTCATTTTCAGCCGTGGTGCTGCTGCGTCAGTCTAGTTTATTTAGTTGTTCCATGGGTCACTGTAGGATGGATGATTAAACAAATAGAACAAGGGATTTTTCTGATGTTGGGAGGAACGAAGACTGGGTAGGACAATGTGAACCACAGAAACCATTCGTGTATGTATGTCACAGAATCCAGGCATGTATGTCTGTCTTAAGCCAGCCAGCTGTTACTGCAGGCATGTATGTCTTTCTTCAGCCAGCTGTTACTGCAGGCATGTATGTCTGTCTTAAGCCAGCCAGCTGTTACTGCAGGCATGTATGTCTGTCTTCAGCCAGCTGTTACTGCAGGCATGTATCTATGTCTTAAGCCAGCCAGCTGTTACTGCAGGCATGTATGTATGTCTTAAGCCAGCCAGCTGTTACTGCAGGCATGTATGTATGTCTTAAGCCAGCCAGCTGTTACTGCAGGCATGTATGTCTTAAGCCAGCCAGCTGTTACTGCATGTATGTCTGTATTGGCAGTCTTTAGTGGAGGATGTCGGAGCTGTAGCTATCGCTTTTTAAAAAACACTGCCGCCCACAGCGCTATGCCTGGCCTGGATCTGCACATGCCTGATAAGACCTGATGCGACCTGCTGCCCACCCCACACACACACACACTGATCCACACTTATACGCGGCAGGCTTGTGTGGTTTTTGGCACTGTATTATATTTCTGTAGATACATGGTTATGTCATTATTTCGTCGGTACTTCGAAACTGGAGTGTTTAGGACACAACGTAATTCTAATATTGTATAAGAATAAAGATTTTTCTTTTCTTTCAAACAGTGTTTTTCTTCTGTTAAATATGATTTACACCAGTGAGGGTGACCAGGTCTCAACCCATTATAGACAAGATGGTGGGTGACCAGGTCTCAACCCATTACAGACAAGATGGTGGGTGACCAGGTCTCAACCCATTACAGACCAGATGGTGGGTGACCAGGTCTCAACCCATTACAGACAAGATGGTGGGTGACCAGGTCTCAACCATTACAGACCAGATGGTGGGTGACCAGGTCTCAACCCATTAGACCAGATGGTGGGTGACCAGGTCTCAACCCATTACAGACAAGATGGTGGGTGACCAGGTCTCAACCCATTATAGACAAGATGTTGGATGACCAGGTCTCAACCCATTACAAACAAGTTGGTGGGTGACCAGGTCTCAACCCATTACAGACCAGATGGTGGGTGACCAGGTCTCAACCCATTATAGACAAGATGGTGGGTGACCAGGTCTCAACCCATTACAGACCAGATGGTGGGTGACCAGGTCTCAACCCATTACAGACCAGATGGTGGGTGACCAGGTCTCAACCCATTACAGACCAGATGGTGGGTGACCAGGTCTCAACCCATTATAGACAAGATGGTGGGTGACCAGGTCTCAACCCATTATAGACCAGATGGTGGGTGACCAGGTCTCAACCCATTACAAACAAGATGGTGGGTGACCAGGTCTCAACCCATTACAGACCAGATGGTGGGTGACCAGGTCTCAACCCATTACAGACAAGATGGTGGGTGACCAGGTCTCAACCCATTACAGACCAGATGGTGGGTGACCAGGTCTCAACCCATTACAAACAAGATGGTGGGTGACCAGGTCTCAACCCATTACAGACAAGATGGTGGGTGACCAGGTCTCAACCCATTACAGACAAGATGGTGGGTCTGTGGGGTGACTGTAGTTTTTTTTTTTCTGTTGAGGCATTTAATAGTTGTATTCAGTAACTGGCCTCCAGTGCTTCTTTTGATGTGTTCCAAATGGTATTGCCATCGTAATGCCTTCATTTGACAGTGCTTTTGCTTTAAGAAGCACACTTAATAGAACGTAGGGTTTGATTTGTTAGGGATACTGTCTCCATAGGTAGAGCTTAGATGTGCCACAGATTCCCTCCTGTGGTCGTGACTTCCATGTTTTATTAAAGCAGAACATGAGCAAACCTCGGAGTTCCCATTTTTCTTCCGATAGCCATCACGTTTTCGCCGAACGCTGCATCTTTTCGGACCATCGTGTTTAGCGTGGATGGATTAAAGCTGTCTTCTCAACTGTAAAAGAGGTGTTCTCCTCAGCAGTCCCTCGTGATATCCATTTGGTTTTCTCCGCTTTCCCTCACCCCTGTGACACCATGTACCTATGGTGATGTTCTGCATTTGTCTCCTGCTGGATGGGCTGGCCCGTGTCTCCAGGATGTAGATAACTAGTGTGAAAGGCGAGCCTGTCTGAATTCCAAGGTCAGTTCTTATGCCTGTGACCTTTTAGGTCCGGTTGAGCTCCGACTACACTGATGCACTGTTATTCTGTGAGGGAAGAGAGACTCAGCCGGGATCATTTCGTCAGGTGTAGAAGCCCATGTCTCCTGCATAGGCTAATTCAAAACAGATAAATTTGCCTTTTATTTTAGCTGGGTTGTCACAGCAGCCAGTCAGTCATTCACCCACCAGTATGTTATTTTTGCTGGTATTTGACACACATGGAGAGTACAGGCAGAGAAGCATCAGGGATATGGGACTAAAATACAAATCTCATGTGGAGTGTGAATAGTAGTGTGGATGAGCTCTGATTAATGTGGCCTCCACATTTAGTCTGGCCCCCTGGGGTGTGGCCATGACAAGGCCTCTATGGAACGGGTGTGTTGGGGCCTGCAGTGCTCTGACCTGAAGTCAGTGGTATGGGTGGACTGCTCCAGGTGTTCTGTTATGGGTGGACTGCTCCAGGTGTTCTGTTATGGGTGGACTGCTCCAGGTGTTCTGTTATGGGTGGACTGCTCCAGGTGTTCTGTTATGGGTGGACTGCTCCAGGTGTTCTGTTATGGGTGGACTGCTCCAGGTGTTCTGTTATGGGTGGACTGCTCCAGGTGTTCTGTTATGGGTGGACTGCTCCAGGAGTTCTGTTATGGGTGGACTGCTCCAGGTGTTCTGTTATGGGTGGACTGCTTCAGGTGTTCTGTTATGGGTGGACTGCTCCAGGAGTTCTGTTATGGGTGGACTGCTCCAGGTGTTCTGTTATGGGTGGACTGCTCCAGGTGTTCTGTTATGGGTGGACTGCTCCAGGTGTTCTGTTATGGGTGGACTGCTCCAGGTGTTCTGTTACGGGTGGACTGCTCCAGGTGTTCTGTTATGGGTGGACTGCTCCAGGTGTTCTGTTATGGGTGGACTGCTCCAGGTGTTCTGTTATGGGTGGACTGCTCCAGGTGTTCTGTTATGGGTGGACTGCTCCAGGTGTTCTGTTATGGGTGGACTGCTCCAGGTGTTCTGTTATGGGTGGACTGCTCCAGGTGTTCTGTTATGGGTGGACTGCTCCAGGAGTTCTGTTATGGGTGGACTGCTCCAGGTGTTCTGTTATGGGTGGACTGCTCCAGGTGTTCTGTTATGGGTGGACTGCTCCAGGTGTTCTGTTATGGGTGGACTGCTCCAGGTGTTCTGTTATGGGTGGACTGCTCCAGGTGTTCTGTTATGGGTGGACTGCTCCAGGTGTTCTGTTATGGGTGGACTGCTCCAGGTGTTCTGTTATGGGTGGACTGCTCCAGGAGTTCTGTTATGGGTGGACTGCTCCAGGTTTTCTGTTATGGGTGGACTGCTCCAGGAGTTCTGTTATGGGTGGACTGCTCCAGGAGTTCTGTTATGTGTGGACTGCTCCAGGTGTTCTGTTATGGGTGGACTGCTCCAGGAGTTCTGTTATGGGTGGACTGCTCCAGGTGTTCTGTTATGGGTGGACTGCTCCAGGAGTTCTGTTATGGGTGGACTGCTCCAGGTGTTCTGTTATGGGTGGACTGCTCCAGGAGTTCTGTTATGGGTGTACTGCTTCAGGAGTTCTGTTATGGGTGGACTGCTCCAGGTGTTCTGTTATGGGTGGACTGCTTCAGGTGTTCTGTTATGGGTGGACTGCTTCAGGTGTTCTGTTATGGGTGGACTGCTCCACGTTATGTGTTTGTGTGTGACAGGAAAAGCTTGTGCTCTGTGACTGACTGAGACGAGAACTTCACACAGACTGGGTAACACACGGTTAACTCAATAATATATGTCTTATAAGATGGGGACATTAATGCAATACAATCTGCTCTGACTCAACAGGATGGGCAGTTTGATTACTGAATGTCCAGGACCTCAATATAAATAATCAGATCTACTGGTCTAATCATAAAATGTGTCTGACATAATTGTCTCCCTGAAAATGACATACTAATTTTGGACTTATCGAACTTTTTACGACAGTGTATGGGTCAACTATCGAATATCGTTCCTGTCACTCAAAATGCACTTCGAATTTCAATCTGTACCATTTAGAGCCATATTCAACCCTCTAGTGACTGGTTGCTGCTTACTGAGCAGAGTGGCCCTGTCTGGTACCATGGAGACAGACGAGCTCTAGTGACTGGTTGAGACATGTTTTCTAGCACGGTTGAAAAATGTCTGTATGAGAAATAAAAGGCAGTCTAAAGCATACTCTGGTTTAAGTTCAAAATGTACAAATCTCTTAGCCTTTAGACCAATGAATACACAGTGTACTCACAAAACAGATGTATGGTAAGTTTAATGTTGATGATAAGTGCTTGTGAAAGATGTTCTCCGGCCTACACGACTCAAGGGCGGGGCAGCTGATAGGTGTCAGAGGTCAAAGGCCATCTTAGTGTGGAGTACAGTCATATTATGGGTGTCATAGGTCATCTGCAGTATTACTGTGTGGAGTACATGGAGTTATAGGTGTCAGAGGTCAAAGGCCATCTTAGTGTGGAGTACAGTCATGTCATGGGTCAAAGGCCATCTTACTGTGTGGAGTACAGGGAGATATTATTACTCGTAGGTCTCCTTGCAAAGACATACCGGTATTTGAATTCCTTTCTGGTATTGTTCTGTTTATTTGTCACCAATAATGTCACTTGTAGACCACATACTCTACTAACGGTGGTTCCTACACAATGCTTCAGCAGCTGCCGTGCAGTCCTGCCGTCAAACAGGGAGGAAACCCCTTCCTCCTTACGTGAGGGCAGACAGGCTGCTGTCCCGTTTCCACTTCATTATAATAGGTGCTTTTGTTTGCTTTTCTCAGGCACTAATTATATGAGAGCTGCTGTTGTTATTTTCTATGCTTTCTCTAACTGTCATGTTTACCGACGTTGTGTTTTTGGTGACAAACGCATACTTACCTTAGATTAAAAGCCAACATTTCCTTATAACTGTATATTACCTCATTTGCTAAAAGCTGGGTGCGTACAGAAGCCGCAAAAGATCTTCATCAACATCCCTTCCAATTCAGTTGTACGGCTAACTTGTTTTCCAAACACAATACACCTATAGTGCTATATATCACCAAGTGATGTATGTATGTATATGTATATATATGTATATATTTATATATATGTATATGTGTGTGTGTGTGTGTATATATATATATATATATATATATATATATACACACACACTCACCTAAAGGATTATAAGGAATACCATACTAATACTGTGTTTGACCCCCTTTCGCCTTCAGAACTGCCTTAATTCTACGTGGCATTGATTCAACAAGGTGCTGAAAGCAATATATGGTGTCGTTTATTTGAGGTGTTCTTATTATGTCTCGTCAGAATAACAGACAAACGGAATCCACGCATGTGAAAGCAACGTCCGGGAGAAAAGGTATGTATTTCATTGTAACCAGACCTCCTGACTTACACGGAACCTTAAATGTGATAGAAAATGTACTGGGAATCTCTGAATCAGGTTATTTAATCTGATTTGTGGGAAATGCATTGTTAAATGTTTTGGGCAGCGCATATTACCAGAGAATTTAAGCATACCTCTCCACCTTTACTTTCTGTCTAGTTTATGACCCCAGAGTTTTTTTTTTATCTGTTCGGGTGTTATATTTCCACACGTATGTTCAATATAACACTTTAAAATTGCTAAAATTACCATAATGTCCTATTAGTGGAGCTGTAATAAAGAAAAAGGAACGTCTGTGTAGCGAATAATTTTTGAATTTGATTCTTGACACCCACACAATCAGACTGCACATTTACAATGGTCAGATGTGGTTCGGGGATAAGAAATATATTTATTTAGGAGTCATATTGTAAATTAAATGAACACACGCCACTTTATTAGACAAAGTGGTGATGATTTGAAAATCCAAATGACAAAGACGGCATGGGGACCCGATGCCATTTATTCCTATGTAGCTGGCTGCACTTCTCAGCGGCTTGATTGCCTTGAGTCACAGGGGGTTGACGACAGTGGAACTTTATCATTTGCCAACTGCAGCATCAGGAAAAGGCCTGTCAAAATCCCCGTTGAATCAGAAGTTGACTATTTGTTTTCAATCGCGGTACGTGGAGGAGCGTATATGAGTGTGTGAGCTTAATTCCCCTTTCCAACCGCAGCAGGGATTTCAAACTATTTGTTCTAGTGTTGAGTTGAGACCGGTTTGTTTTGGTTCTACAAACATGGGTCAATAACATTCAATAGACAATTAAAAAGGCCTCACAAGCTTTTCCCTCTGTCTAGGATTTGGGGTTGGGAACGGAATTGACATTTTATTTAACCCAATACACATTTGGACAACAAGGTTGGATGTTGTCCTTCCATACGCTGAATGGGTACACATCTGTAAAATATTAATTCAACAGATTTGTAAACACATTTTAGTAATTGCTATGTGGTAAACGTAAAATACAAATTATGACCGTACTTGATAGCCTAGATGATTCCCCTCTGTTGTAGATTAAAACACCAGCAGGTGTGTGTGTGTGTGTGTGGCAGTTTGTACTGGCATGTGTATGTGTGTTTCTATTCATGCTTGTGTGTGCGTGTGCACGCGTGTGCGCACGTTTTGAGATGCACAATACATCATTAATGTAAAGAAGAAAATCTCAAACAACGCCGAAAAAAGATCAAAAGTCCGAAAGTCCGACACGTCTTCAGAAATGCTTCACCAGATCATTTTCATGTGCTCTATTTCTGTATGTGCAGGTGTAGCCGACCTTGTCAGGCCTTCTTTTAATTGGATGACCCATACCTTCGCATGCGTGTTGTTAATCAATGTATACAGAGCGCTGATATTATCTCCGAGTTCATTGAAGTGTCACGGTAACAGATGATCAGACGGTAGAAAGAGGCAACCGACGAATAACGCTTTGGTGTGTCAGAGCTCATCGACATGTAGAGAAGTCTAAGACACATCCTCGCTGGTTTTCCTCGTTTCTCCTGAAACTCTTTTTTCTCCTCGCCTGACGTAACGGGGGTCGAGAACAGCGAGCCGTACCACCTGCTGTGCATCTGTTATCACCTACTGTTCTAAGGGTGCTCACGTTAAATTATATGGCAGAGTGCACCGGCGCAGATGACGGATACTTTCCATTCTCTCTCTCACGCGCACCAACGCCGCTGTCCTCCCTGTCTGATTCAGAGTTTGCACAGTTCTGTTGTCGACTCCCCTTGCTCTCGCTCTGTCTAAAACAGGGTTTTTAACAGGTCCCTCTGGTGAGGTTAGGACAGGCTCTTATATAAGGGGCCCTGCTCTCCTGTGGACACTGTAGCTGGCTGCCCCCCCTTCTCTTGTCTCTCTTTAACCATTCCTCTCTCTCTTTCTCTCTCTCTCTTGCGCTTTCAACTCCTCCCTCTCTCCGCCCATCGCCTCTTTCTGCCTCCATGTGAAAGGCCTTTAATAGTTAGTTGAGGCTATTGGATCTTGTACAGAATGCATGTGATACGGCACTCTCATGATTGGGGGTACTGGGTGCTCTGTGCCCAACACAAGATGGAGTGCAAATGCCAGTGAAGTTACAACATCAAACCATGTTTCCGGCTAGCAATTGAACTTACCTCATTCAATAACTACGTTGGCCAGGTATTAAAGAACAACAGAAATGATGATTGAAATTCAGTGTCACCACACCTCCTCCATCCTCACTCTCTAACACAGTCTCACCACACCTCCTCCATCCACACTCTCTCTAACACAGTCTCACCACACCTCCTCCATCCACACTCTCTCTAACTCAGTGTCACAACACCCTCTCCTTCACCCTCTCTCTCTGTGTCACCACACCTCCTCCATCCACACTCTCTCTAACTCAGTGTCACAACACCCTCTCCTTCACCCTCTCTCTCAGACTCACCACACCTCCTCCATCCACACTCTCTCTAACTCAGTGTCACAACACCCTCTCCTTCACCCTCTCTCAGACTCACCACACCTCCTCCATCCACACTCTCTCTAACTCAGTGTCACAACACCCTCTCCTTCACCCTCTCTCTCTGTGTCACCACACCTCCTCCATCCACACTCTCTCTAACTCAGTGTCACAACACCCTCTCCTTCACCCTCTCTCTCAGACTCACCACACCTCCTCCATCCACACTCTCTCTAACTCAGTGTCACAACACCCTCTCCTTCACCCTCTCTCTCTGACTCACCACACCTCCTCCATCCACACTCTCTCTAACTCAGTGTCACAACACCCTCTCCTTCACCCTCTCTCTGACTCACCACACCTCCTCCATCCACACTCTCTCTAACTCAGTGTCACAACACCCTCTCCTTCACCCTCTCTCTCTCAGATTCACCACACCTCCTCCATCCACACTCTCTCTATCTCAGTGTCACAGCACCCTCTCCTTCACCCTGTCTCTCTCTGTGTCACCACACCTCCTCCATCCACACTCTCTCTAACTCAGTGTCACAACACCCTCTCCTTCACCCTCTCTCTCTCAGATTCACCACACCTCCTCCATCCACACTCTCTCTAACTCAGTGTCACAGCACCCTCTTCTTCACCGTGTCTCTCTCTGTGTCACCACACCTCCTCCATCCACACTCTCTCTAACTCAGTGTCACAACACCCTCTCCTTCACCCTCTCTCTCTCAGATTCACCACACCTCCTCCATCCACACTCTCTCTAACTCAGTGTCACAGCACCCTCTCCTTCACCGTGTCTCTCTCTGTGTCACCACACCTCCTCCATCCACACTCTCTCTAACTCAGTGTCACAACACCCTCTCCTTCACCCTCTCTCTCTCAGACTCACCACACCTCCTCCATCCACACTCTCTCTAACTCAGTGTCACAACACCCTCTCCTTCACCCTGTCTCTCTCTGTGTCACCACGCCTCCTCCATCCTCACTCTCTCTTTCTCTCTCTCTCCATCTCACAACAACCTCTCCTTCACACCTCCTCCATCCTCTCTCTCTCTCTCTGTGTCACAACAGCCTGGGTGTTGAGAGCAGTAATGTCTGGCTGGCTGACAGAGCCCATGTCTGCATATCTCCGGCATCACACAGGTAGTCATTTACTGTGCATTTAAAAGGAAAGGCCAGAAAGGTTTGCAGAATTCTAGGCTGAAGGGCAGTTCAATGAAACATATTCTCCTCAAATGATTTACAGAAAATAGTACTAATGTACAAATGTTCTCCCATTTTTAGCTACTTCCACAAGCTCAATTTATTACTGAGATGCCAAATGGCTTGTATGCAGTCATTACATAAATACTCATCCCCACTGTACTAAATTATTGTATCCCCATTTGAATAAAGGAGAGAAGAGAAACTACAGACACCAACGATTGCTGAAAGGAAGAAATCCTATTTTACTCAGCCATTACTCTTACCGTGCACATGGTAGTGACCCTGTAGACATTATTCGAGTTCATTACTTACATCCATTGTGTCTTGTTGAGTATTTCCATGGTCAGATCAACAACCTCTGGAAATAATATGGAAGGAAGAAAAGGAGAAGAGGTGATGGTGTGTCTGTGTGTCCACCTTATCTGATTGGTCCAGTAGGCTGGACTCCTGACCTCATTGCACCACCTTATCTGATTGGTCCAGTAGGCTGGACTCCTGACCTCATTGCACCACCTTATCTGATTGGTCCAGTAGGCTGGACTCCTGACCTCATTGCACCACCTTATCTGATTCCCTTGGCTGTCACTAACCCTACTTACCTCAGACAGTCCTGGGCCAATTTGCGCCACCACCTGTGAAGCCCCCAGGCATTTCTGGCACACCAAGACAAGAACTCCTGTCCGCAATCACTCAGCTGTAGTTTACTCTTTACCATTGCACCATTCAGGAGACGAGTTCCATAGCGTTTTACAAATAAAGAGATCAACAAGGAATTGTTTTTCTATGACAGCAAACGTAAGCGTGCAGTAATCCAAAATAAATGTGGTGGATGTTACATAAAATGATATTTTGCAAGGCTGCTTGGTTTATGTGCAGTGGAGCTGGAAAGTGAGAATTATTCCAAATTGAAAATGCTTCAGTGGTGTTAAGTAAGTCGCTGTCAACATTTGGAATGGACATTATTTGAGATATGTCATTCACTTAAATAAACTCATTACTCAAGATAAAATAATGTGTGTGTGTGTGTGTCAGAGAGAGAGAGAATGGAGAGTTACATTGTGGACAGCTTGCTAGTGTAAATAGATATTTACCTGTCAGCCAGCAGGATGCCCAGCTAGTCCCAGTGACAATTCCCATGGTCCTCCTCTCTTCCACTCCGGTATTGATCAATGAGAGAAGCCTTTTCAATAGTCTCTGTGGGCTAAGTAGAAATCGAATGATTGTCATATAGGGGTTCACCGTGTGAGGTATGGGCGGGGTTAGGGTTGTGATGTGTTGGGTTGTTAGGCGTGATCTGAGGGGTGTGGAGGAGGTGGGGGGGTCGACACAGTATATTTCAAACAGAGGAGGAGAGGTGGGAAAGTCTGAAAGATGAGGGCTGCGTAAAAACAGACCGGGATGTGATAAGACACGTGAAAGATAAAACGCTTTTTCGAAAGCCGTGTCGACATAGAGAACACGCTGGGCGTCAGAGTGAACATCGGGTCTATATAACCTTTCGGTTATCCTTCAGAGCAGCCCGTTACCACAAAGAACGTCCCAGTCTGTTTTTAGTTTTGTAATAATACTGTAATTCCACTCCTAATTGGGTGCCTTTAACCCTGTTGACCGGATGATGTCCACTGAAACGGTAACGTAGCTCCAGTGCCAGCGTCAACCGTCCACGTTCACCACCTTCTCAGCCTTCCTCCTTGGCACTTGGCCCTTGGCCGCGTGGTGTTGAAAGGAGAAGTCAAATCCTCGTGTTGATAGGCCTCACACTGTGTGACCAGCCCAGGACCAACTGATCAATGTGATGCTTTAGCCCTGACTGTGTTTATTGGCAGCTGCTGTTCATTTGGATGTGCGTGCGTGCGTGTGTGTGTGAAGCTGTAAGTGCTCCTTTCGACTGACTGGACCAGAAAAGGCCTGTCAAAGCACCCAGCTTGTTTATCGTTAGAATTGACTGGCTAATTTGCTTTCAACTACGGTTTCTACTTTTTGTGTGTGTACGCGATGGTGCCTGAGCCCCCCCTGTCTCATGTTATGTGAGTGTGCGAGTGTGTTTCTAGTCACGTGTGTTTAGGGTTTATTTTTTGGGACGGGGAAAGTTAAGAGACAGCGGGTGAGTGCTGAAATATCTGCCCCTGGAATACAGAAAAGTACTCTGAAATGGAGATGTACTCTGAAATGGAGAAGTACTCTGGGGCATCTGGAAAACGGAGAAGTACTCTGGAGCATCTGGAATACGGGGAAGTACCCGGAGCATCTGGAATGGAGATGTACTTTGGGGCATATGGAAAACTGAGAAGTACTCTGGGGCATCTGGAAAACGGAGAAGTACTCTGGGGCTTCTGGAATATGGTGAAGTACTCTGGGGCATCTGGAATATGGTGAAGTACTCTGGGGCATCTGGAAAACGGAGAAGTACTCTGGGGCTTCTGGAATATGGTGAAGTACTCTGGGGCTTCTGGAATATGGTGAAGTACTCTGGGGCATCTGGAATATGGTGAAGTACTCTGGGGCTTCTGGAATATGGTGAAGTACTCTGGGGCTTCTGGAATACGGTGAAGTACTCTGGGGCTTCTGGAATATGGTGAAGTACTCTGGGGCTTCTGGAATATGGTGAAGTACTCTGGGGCATCTGGCAACTTTGTTCATTAGTCTGTTACTCCATTGCTCTGTTGAAAGTAAATTGTCAGAAGAGTCCAAGTCCAGTCATGAAGAACTGCAGTTGAAGGTCCACTCACTTCATTCAGCTCCCCATTTCTGCCGGTGATCTAGTCCACTAGCCGCTTTAAATAACTCTATGGGCGCTAATAGGTTTTTATAAATATATACAGAATCATGTTGATAGTGAACTCTAAAAGTAATTTGCCAGGGACACGTTTGAATTTTTTACTCTGCATCCCAGTGCCACAATATGATTAAATAATCACTAGTTCAGAGTGCACTCTAGTTCTATTTGATGGTACTTTCATTAATTTTGAATTAGACATTTAGAAATCGCTGATAATTTAGTGTATTGTCCCTACATTTTCTGTAACGCGTTCCATTAAGAATTTAAAATAATGTCTCAATTAACCCTTGGTGACCTTATGCGAAGAATGGTCTTTATCCTTAATTAACATAACAGTGTAATCATGAACATATTGCTGCAGGTACACTCATTGTACCATTTAAATTGCCGTTAGCGCATGTTTCTATAGTTATTGAAATAATGGTTGAGAGGGTGAATAATGGGACAGTCAGCTGTGCAACAACTTATGATTGTAATTCTGATCTAATGCCAAGTCAATGTGCCCAAGGTTTCCTGATACCAGAGAGAACTGCGTGAGGGGAATCTTCTCCCCTTTAGATGTTTTGCTTTGCCCTGCTGGGCCACACCTCCTAAAATGAACTGAAATATCGCAATTCAATCAATAGGCGGAAATTAAAAGAGCTTGACAGAACATAAAAAATGGTCTTCATTTTTTCGACCTGGCATGAAATCCCCATGGCGTTCCCCAGAGCGACTGCAGTTTGACATTGCTTCAACCTTTCGTAAACAATACCAAAAAGAAAGCGCTAAAAACCGAGTGGAGTTCAATGACAGAGCGTTGAAAAACCGTCACGGAGGAGAGGAGAATCTCGTGTGGTTATTGTCCCCTCCTCTTTGATGAGCCGGGGAGGTTAAGAGGTTTATCGTCACAATCTGTCTTCAGACTCCATAATGACAGACACACCAGTTACACAGAGAGACGACTGAACACGACCATTTTGACCCCGCTCGTCTAGCTATTCTATAGAGTCTCATACAGCCAAAGTCATGAATAAGGATGTGATATGCCGCCAGTCTTATCACACGCAGTCATTCTGTGTGGTCCTCCGTTTTCATCCAAGCGGATCACTGTCAGTACAAGTGAAAGCTCAGTCACTCTCTGATTAGGCACGGCCGGCTGTGTCAAAGCGCCACCCGTGTTCCCATTGACCCCTGGGGCTTTTCTCCCGCTGCGGGGGCCAGACGGTCATTTGGGTCGCGCTGACTGGCAGGCGGATGAGGGTGTTCACCGGGAGACAATGTAAGTGTCCACCTTCTGTCATGTGGAATGTGTGCGGGCCTGACAAACACCGGCTAAATGTTCAACGGCTCGTGTGTGTGCGTGCGTGTGTGCGTGTGGTGAAAAACTAGAGCCGGAGAGTAAAGAGACACCCGACCTGATCTGTGACAGCAACCGGTGATTAGGCCTTTAAATGTCCTTATGTGTCGCCATGTCAAGGACCTCATGTCCTGTGTGAGAGGGTGACGGAGGAAATAGAGGTGAGTGAACACACACACACAGCCAAGCTTTATTACTTTGGTGAGAGGTGTTTCCTGGTAATGGTTTAAATATAAACGGTGTACTGTATATGTGGGCGTAGCAGGTCTTAGAGAACTTTTCAAACACTCCTCACTTGCTCTTCCAGGAATCCATGAATGTTGAGCGCTCATGTGATTATATCCTCGAAATGATGTCTCAGCCTCACTGTAAAAATGCATCTTTGGACCCAAGTGTTTAAGACCTGGTCGCGACACGCTGACGGTGATTATTTGTTGTTGATATTCTGTAGTTTAAGGCTCAGCTCAAGCGAAACAATTCTGCTCTTAATGTCAGCAGAGTCAGATATTTTGGAGCTTTAGTTGTAAATCTAGCTCAGTGGTTTGCCCCTTATGGTTTAACTCCATTTGAATGTTTAATGTAGAGGCGTCTTGCAAAATGTTGTTTCATCCTAAGAATGGGGTCAGGGAAGTGGTAGGCAGTGGTGGTGTAGCCCCTCCTCTCCTGGCACTAGCCAATGGGAATCCCTGTAGCACTTCAAACAACTCACCAGCCCCCAAAATAAATAACAAATATTTATTTACACCGACAACTTCATTTTACGCACTGTCAATTCAAGCTTTGCTTTGGTCGGACCAAAGCTTAGTTTACTTTGAGAGTTAACCTTCTGAAATGACACCTTTCACCAACACCTAATTGAGTAAACAAATAGCACAAATTGTGTTTGGTCATATAATATATAAAATGAAAAGGTTCTGTAACACCCTTTTCTCTAAGTGTAAACACTTGGGCCCATTCACCTAATAACACCTTTAGCTGCATTCACATCTTGAGCACCAACATCTTGGTTTATCCTGCTTCTAAGCCTTTCTGATATGAACCTGCGTGACCCAGGTGCACTTATTGTTCCACAGATTGATGGATGGAGTGACATTCTCCTATACAAAGATCTAACACAGAGCAGATGTTGGGTTTTCCCTGAGATAATGGCTTCCATGTTGTCTAAAAAGCTCCCATTGAGTCGTTTGTCTGTAGGATCTTTTCCCCGGACTCTTCTTCTGCAGGTGCTACCAGCGTGTCCTGAGTTAACATTCAGACAGTATAAGTGCTGGTCATTGCTGAATAATACAGAAGATAAAGCGTTTTAAAATAATTACATATTTAAACACAATATTGGTAAAAAAAAAAATCTATTACATTTCTTTCCAAAATCGTTCAGCCTTGGAAGCGAGCATCTGAGAACAGTTAGTAATAATTTAGCCATGACACCTTATGGTTTTGATCCTCTTGAACATTGCCATTAACTTGATCGACACAAACACTAAAGGCTTTTATTTAGAAGTTTGCCTTCTTGAACATGACAAACCAGCAATATTGTCATTGTTTCAGACTTAACATTATTGAGTTGACTCAACTTGATTGAATGGGAGAAAACAACTTTTCATTTTAGAGAAGGACGACATATTATAATCCGGAGAAGTAGTCAACTGACAGAGCTGCACATTTGGATGTCACGACGCTAATCAGTCCAGTCAATCCTTAATTGTCTAATTGCTTGGTCCAAACGTTATCGACTGCAATTAAATGGTTCCGAAAATACTTTAGGCAGCTTTGCAAAATCTGTGTGTCCTCTTGTCCTTCAGACTGGCTTTGGCCCTTGCAATGAAAGCAGCATTGACTGGATGTTAAGGTCACATACACTAATGAGCCTCTTGAAGGTGTCTTGTGGTACTATCTGGCACCAAGACATTAGCAGCAGATCCTTTCCTTTCAGGTGGAGTGCCTGTAGATTAGAATTGTTGCTCCAGCACAACCCACAGATCCTCAATCAGATTCTGCCACTGTAGACCTTTTAGTTCGGACTAGACATGATAGCCTTTTTTGCCCTTGCGCATCGATGACCCTTGGTCGCCCAACACTCTGTTGTCACCGGTTTGCGCTATGTCTCTTCGGTCTATAGTTTGTAGGTATTCCCCCAGAAGTCTGGATGTTTTCCAAGATGCTCTGACCCAGTTGTCTGGCCATACCAATTTCAATGCCACATCCTGATCTGATCACCTGGCTTGTCATCTGTTTACACCCCCCCCACCAGGTGTTCCCCGTGTCGTCATTATCCCTTGGACTTTATATGTCAGTGTTTCCTGTTCCCGGATCGTTTGTCCTGTACACTCTATTCCAGCGGTATCTACCTGTTGTTCTGTGTGATCTGTTTCTGCCTTGTTCTCCCGCTGACCAGTTTCATCTCCTCGGCACCACCAGCCACCTGACTCTGTGTATGAACTATTGCCTGGCCCTGACTACGTACCAGCTTGTTTCCTCAATAAATCATTGTTAGTACATTTACTTGGCCTGGACTCCGTGTCTGCGCTTGGGTCCATTACTCTGGCCGCGATAGTATCTGGGCAATTGATTACAGTTATTTATATTTAGTCTGCTATATTCAGGGAGGAATCAATATAAGGCCTTTACTTCTGTTGTTACCTCCATGTTACCTCTGGTGGTTCACAAGGTAGGATGGAGACGATGTGAACAACAACCTGTGTCTGTCTAGTACATCCCATTACCTTAGAAAACATGGTGTCCTCAGGCGCTGCAGCCAGTAACTAACCATCCCGGCGCTTCTGGTCGGTGTGAACGCCTAACAGAGATGATGTAAATGGATGTGGTGAAGTTAAACCCTGCCAGGGAACCGTGTGCGCATTGTTTATATTGCTATCAAATTCCTGTCGTTTGTAGCATTTTTCCATAGCTTTACTTGCATGACAGTAAAATCTGAAAAAATCACCTGATTCGTGACACTAATATGTGTTTATGCGTTAGTTTTTACACGCTTAAGTATTCTTGGTAGTTTATGATTCTGAAAGTGGATCAAACGCCTTGACAGAGTTAGCACCAAATTGAGTCTTGGGCAGCAATTGTGTGTGTGTGTGTGTGTGTGTGTGTGTGTGTGTGTGTGTGTGTGCGCTTGCTTGCTTGCTTGCTTGCTTGCTTGCTTGCTTGCTTGCGTCCGTGCATGCGTGTGTGGCCATTAAATCCCAGGGCAGGTCTTTCCGCAAATGTCAGCGTTCTTCTTCTGATACACTCCTTGGCACAAATGAACACCAGAGCAGCTCCTTGTCTGTATTCTAGAGGAGTGTTGTTATGAGCAGTGTTGTGCCTGAACGCGTTCATTTAACGATAGTTCATGAACGCGTTCATATTTTGGGCGAACGTGAACTGAACGTACTGCTTTACTGCCTGATGAACGTTCCTGTGAACTCGTTCATTCTGGTGTCTTTGAACGGCACGTTCTCTTAGTTTACCCTCGTTTAATATGATACCAGATTTCTATAGTGCCTTCTTTGCGCAAACCCGGCTACAACAGAGATTAATATGTATCGGAAAAAACACCCAATCTGGCAACATCAGCCACTAGTGTCGCAGCGCCGCATCATTATCAAAATAAAAAACACAAGTATCTATGAGCGACAAAGGAGCAAGGAGGCGTCGAATTGTACTTTTAATGAGTTTTATGACAAGGTCGGTGAGGATGGGCAAATTCAGACGTTTTTTGTGCAAACTTTGCCCGCCGGGTTTTAAAAATAAAATCCGCACATCAATATCATCCAAAGCAACCTGAAACGGCATATTGAATTAAAGTACAATCAACGACAAAAACAGATCTTCGACCCAATCAACCCAGATCCCGATAACTGTCTACAGTAGCGGCTCCGTTGTCATCTCCCAGGCGCAGCTGGACAACCTGTTGGTGCAGTATATTGTCGGAGACCTGCAGCCTTTGAGTAAAGTGGAAAGCCCAGCTTTCATTAACTTAATTAAACGGTTGCAGCCATCCAAAAACGTGCCATCAAGAAAGAAGGTACAGACACTGTTAAACCCACAACACTGTTAACCCCATAAAACACAACACTGCCCTGCCCTCAAGCGCTCCAGTAGAGAGGCTACTCAGCATCGGTGGTCTAATATTCAGGTAGGAATAAACAGTGATTACATTACAATATAATAATTACAGTAAATACCCAGTCTCAATCAATAGTTATTGGTGATATTATTATAGTTCTGGTTTTCAATATAAACATGTCCAATTATTTCAGTGATTGCCTCAGCTCACAATTGCTTTAATAGATATTACTGTGATCATTTTTGCCATGATAATCATGATGTTAATATTTCTTGTTCTTCGTGTCTGTGGTTCTATATGGGCTCTGGCAATAATATGGAAAAAAGAACTATAAATGAACTAGTTCAAAATTTGAACTATGAACTGAACTAGTTCATTTTAAAATGTGTGAACTGAACTTTGAACTAGTTCATGTAGAAAGTGAACTTTCCCAACACTGGTTATGAGTGTGTAAATGAATGCCCGAGCAGCTCATTGTCTTTGCAAGGGAGAGAGAAATGAGAAAACAGGGGAAAAAAGACTTGTAAGATATCGAAAGAAAGAGGACATAAAGGCAACGTAAGAGGACGGATTACATAGTTCCCCCTCCTTCATGATGTATGTTGTGAATAATGCACAAAGGTGTGTTGGAATACTCAGATCCAGGGAGATACATGACATCTGCTCCTCAGCGCCACAGCGGGACAGTGTCTCTAGACCCACTAGTAGCACAGCACAGGCAAGCTGCATGCTGGTTCACTGTAGGCCCGTACGTACACCATAATAAACTGGGTTCAGACTGAGGACATAACAACTGAGTGAAGCAGTCATAACATATGTTCAGTTCTGAACACGCGAATCCCAATTGTCACAAGTCATCCATGCTTTCTCTATGAATGTTTATCTTTTTCTTTTCTCTGTCTCTTGATCTCTTTCGTGTCTGACATGAAAGAGCAAACTCACGGCGGACTGACACACTTCCGCAGCATTCACAGTGCCATCAGGAAGTGTTTGTTTCATAAGTGCCACCTCCAGTGTCTTGGCCAACACACCTCTACAGGGATGGTAGGCACAGCAGAGTCCCCATCCAGTGTGTGGGAGGCCTCAGGAACCCGTAAAAAGGTGAGGTAAAATAACTCATCCACCATCACCACACTCGTCTCTTTCAAACTGTCGTCTTTTTCACAGACTTTGCTAATAGCAATTATATTGAGTAGGGGTCACGTAAACTACTAGTACTGAGGACCACTACTACAGTGCACTTAGCTTATTTAAATAGCATGCAAAAAAACATAGGTTGCTCTGAATAGAGACATCTGCTAAATTAATCAAATGTTGTCGTATTTGTATGCACATGTATACTCGCCAAAAGTTTGAGCTGTTTTATCTCGGTATCTGATTCATAATGCCTGGTTATGACATTACTAGATAGAATAAGACACTTGCATTTTATGGAATTCACAGATTTGAGACGAACATTCCAAGAAGTACACGTAATATTATTCTACCGAGTAGGTCTTCGGCAAACTTCTTAATTAAATATTCTTAATTAATGCAACAACCTCTTGAGCAATTAAAGTGAATTTCTTTACTCAGGGACCCGAATTGAAGATGTCTCTGCTTATTGGGCTGTCTCCGTGGAAGACTGCTTTACTCTTGGGTCGTGATGCCTTATACTGGTGTGTCAGTTTAACTAAACTCAAAAGGCAAAACATTTCTTAAAATAATCAATATCCAGAATAAATTATCAAAAAACATCTGTGCGTAAGGGAAGTCTCAAAACAACTTGATAAAGGAGGTGGTCGGGGAGCAGAAGAGGAAATGTGGCCAGGATGGAATCAATTCTTTAGTACACCTGCAAAATGGTAAATATATACCATAATTATTAACATAACCCTCCTAAAGCAAAAATAAAAAAATGTGTATCAACCCTTCCTGAATTTTTTGACCGGCCTCCCCCTTACGTTTCGCATTGTCCCTGAATTGAAATGGGAGTGGATTGGAGTTGTACGCACTTGAACGTGTTATTTTAAACAACTGAGGAAACGAGCAGTCTTGTAACTGTGAGTAGCGACAACACCGGGTTCCCCGTTGATTGGGTAGTCTGTTCCGGCTGCTTCTCTGTGTGCCGCAATCATCGCCCGTGGGGACGTGATGCGGTGGCTTGCGTCTCTGTCTTCAACCCTCAGGAAGCCAGCGTGTATCCTTCTACCTGTTCATCATGTGGGGCATTATGGGTACAAGGCGTCCCTACTCTGGGTCACGACTACTGATTTAATGTCCCCCAAACAGGACAGGGTCTTTCTGAGACAGACAAAGCACACAATGAAGTATCACTGCACCATCAGTATCACAACCAGTTATGTAATGCAGACCGGCACTTTCTACTCTCCAGTTGATGCCGGCCCAGGGAGTGTGTGTTCCAGCCTAGGTGAGGTAAAATGTGGTGAGAGTGTCCTTACTCATAATGTGCATCAGGAGTCCTGGGCTTTGTCAATGTCCACACACTCAGTAGTTCACTTCCATCCAGCCGTGTGTGACTGTAATGGACACCCTGGGCGCTGTTCGGTAATGGACTTCAGGGAAAACTGAGAGCATATCGTCCCCACATGCTGTTGATTCCGCAGGCAGTACAATCACCGCTGGGATCAAACACGCTGAGCAAGGTCAGCTGACGTTGTACTCAAAAGCCCATTTGGAAAAGCTCTCGTTTTTTCATGCATTCAAAAGAGATTGAATAACGTGACAGCGTCAGCGAGTGTGGGGAATTTAGACCAGAACCTCAAATACAATCTACAGTAGCTTTAAGAGTAGCTTTAGCTATATTTTCCTCTGAGGTTTACGCCATCTTTCTGCCCCCGAAAGTTGTTCAATGGTTGCCTTGTCGCAACAACTCCACATCGGATGTGTGCGATGATTCAATGACTCAACAAGACGTGTCCCACGAATCTAATGCCGCTATGCCTTCATGCTTCTCATTTCAAACACTTAGCGACCAGGACATGTTCACTGACACACGTGTGCTGAATGCACCCCGGTCCAATATCCACCCATTCATCTCAGGTGGTGTTGGGACATATATATGCTTTCTGCTGGACCTCTGGGTACTGTAAGTGTGCTGTATCCAGGATTTAATTACCTGTCTGCCAATAGGGGCGGCAATCTTGCAAACAGTCAATTTATTGATGGTCTGGTGGGACAGCCATACCTCACCTTCATTAGCCAATAAGAACGTTTTTAGGCTTAAATTGCCAGTTAATTGGAGTTAATAACTATTTCTCACTCTCTCTCTTTTAACTCATCGATCACGGGTTAGTTTTAAAGTCCTGTTGCTGGTATCTTCGGTCTTAAAACATAGAGGTCTAAGACACAGTTAGTGCGCGGTTAACATTTGCAATTGTTTCAAGATGACATTTGCTGGTTCGTTTTGTATTTTGATATGGATGACCTGTGTAGCTTTCCCCAGAAAATATGGAAAAATTATGTTTTGTTCAATTATTCACTGCTATGCCTAATTTGTATTCAAATGTTGGAATAAAAGGTATTACATTTTATTAGTTCATGTCATTAACTGTTTGGGAAATACATTTTTCTCCTCATTGTTCATTTTCCAACGGCACACTGACCATTGAATATCAGCCTGAGGGAGTCCTAGAGCAAAACCATAACCATGTCCTTGTTCCAGAGGCTATTGAATATAGAACATTTTCATTAGAGAAAACATCTTGAACTATGTTTTTGCTGCAAATGTTAAGGAATCTTTTTGTGCCCAAGATGAGGGTGAGTTTTCAGACTGACTTTGCTAAATTCTTGGTGGATACGGTAGCATGGCTTGTGGACATCATCCAGCCAGACTGGATGATGTTCACGTGTTTCAGAGCCACTCCTGATTTAAATATAATGACTTTTGAGTTTGTATTTCCAAAATACATTTTGTCTATGACAAATGTTTATGTGACTAGACCACCACTGTCTATATCTATATATCAACAGCTCAGTGTGTATTAGTAGGGTAATGCACCCTAACACACAGCACACATTGTTCAGAATAGTTTTTACAATTAAGTATTTAAGGTGTTGCCCTGACGTCAAACTTCCCAGATCTGAATCAGACTTGTGGGATGTGCTGGACCAACAAGACTAAACCACAGTGGCATCACCTCGCAATGTACAGGAATAAATGCTCTGTTGCTAATGTCTTGGTGCTAGAAACCACAGGACACATTCAGGGATCTGCTGCTAATGTCTTGGTGCTAGAAACCACAGGACACATTCAGGGGTCTGCTGCTAATGTCTTGGCATTTGTATTTGTATTACTATTATGTTATATATTTTCAAATTCACTGATTTAACCCAGGTCAGATTTACTGCTACCTAGAACCAACCCATTCACAATCCTGGTAGTTCCTGGCAGCTACTGGTAATTTTATCCTGGTAGTTCCAGGCAGTACTGTCTTCTACAAGTTGATAGCCACCACTTTGAAAAGCAATAACCTAGCTGAAGTCCCATGAGCAGTCTGCCTACTTTCTCCAGACATTCAAGTTGTAACCATGTATCTCCCAATCACATGCTACACTGTTATCATCTGACTTGGATATCTGTTTTACTGTCACACAGCATGTGTACTGATCTCACTTTGTGACATTGAGCACTGCTTTCAAAAACTCTTATACCTACTTACCTCCATGACATAAACACTGAAACCAATATGATTGTTACGCCGATTCTTAAATGAAACAAAGACTCAATGAATCCATGCCTTCCCGAGTTTGCCGCGGTCGCTGACCTGAAAGGCGTACCTTTCTATAACTTATTGAGGCCGCTGAGAGGCTTCTGGAGTTGCTGGTTTAATATCAAGGTGGATGTGGCTTTACCTGGGAGCTGTCAGGATCTGCCATGCAGATCACAAGGAGTAGACACAATCGCAGAGAAACCATTCCAAAAAAGGGTTTTTATTCGCATCCAGGCAGAACAGGCACTAGAAACGAGAACTTAAACAGAAACAACTAATGAAAATCACCTTCCCTAAAGTTTCCCCCAGATCCCACAACATTAATATCAACAAACATAAACCCGCATTAAACACAGAACCAGAAAACCAAAAACCATAACAATGATCCGCACAGACTAACAAACAAGGACTAACTTAAATACCCGCACTAACGAAGACAACACACAACAGGTGAGAGAGAAACATAGGTGGTTCCAATGTCCCTGATTGTTCCCTCTCAGGAAACGGGGGAGGTGTCAGCCCCACCATAGAATGGAGGGACAGGGCTCTGTCCCTTACAGGAGCGCAGTAATACCCTGGCAGCGTGTCTTGTTCCTGCGTAGCCTCACACGATTAGCCCGGAGGACGGCAGACGCACATAACCAATTAGAGCCGAGCCCAGTGCACTTCACAAAATCAATGCAGATCTACTGGCTAATGCGGGAGGCAGCACTACAGCCGCATGCCTGAGAGGGCTTTGATGCCTTTTCTGATGCTGCAGCGTTTTTCTCACCTTGACATTAAGCCGTTGTATATTTCGTACAACAGGAAAGGGTCCTTCCCCCTGATGGAGCCACATTATTGCAACCTTTACATTTGAACGCGGACGTCTTCAGATTGAGTGCATAATTAGACATGATAATGGCTCTGTTTTACCCTGTTGCCAACCTCAGGGGTTCTCTTCACCACCTGCGTTAAAAACTGTCATACAAGGCGCTTATAGTCGTACCGTGTTCTAAGCCTATAGTTTATTCTGAGGGGACAAGATATGATTTTCTAGGTCAAGTGGAAGCCACCGTGACTTCCACAAGACAAGAAAACACACAAACAGCTCCAGATTAGAGTTTATTCCCTATCCAGGGAGTGGCTATGAGCAGGACCTTGGGATGGGGTTATCTGGTCTTTAGCACAACATCTGGTCTTTAGTTTCCAACCATTATGCCACTCAGAGGAAAATGCCTCCCATGGCCTGCAGTTGCTTCAATACTCATTTCTAGTGGGGCGCATTCAACGAAAGACATAGGACCACATAGCAGGAACGTCCTTACTACACTAGTTTCACTAGTGATTGATGACTAGTTTCACTAGTGCAGTAAGTCACTTCATTTCTCATTGTTTTCATATATGATATTAATCCAGAGGAGCACTGCCATGACATTTGACACATTAGCATTACCCACAACTGAATTACGTCGAGCTAGGGAGGCAAGCACCGAAACATCTACTATCACATTCAACTAGTAAGAACTAGGAACACATTCAATGATCGGCTATAAAACCGGACTCACCAATGATGTTGCTTTCTTCAACAGGATTGCAGTGTTTCAGCATGGCTGTGTTTCAGGTCAGCAAACCTGTCAGTCACTCTGACGTTGAAATCGGGAATTGCTTGGATGAACTTGTTTTCAGTACACAGATCCGATAGGGAATTCAGTCTCTCTTCCCTATAGCAATTAATTTGGTGGACACATTTAGCTTGTTTTAAAGATGAAAAGTTCCTTTCTGATGGTGCTAACTATCTGGAGATTCACAGTATTCGATTAGAGCTCCTGTATGTAATTCTCATAAATGTTCTTCATTAGAGACAGTGCAGTGTTGTGGGTGTGAAGCTACAAGTATAGAGTGGCCCAGCTCTGGTTCCAGATTGTATGCATGAACTATATGCCATTGCTTGATAGAACATTTTATTTCAGTTTGCTTGCAAGTTTGGCTTCCACTTAATGCTGCTGGATTTGTGGTACAATAGTATGGAGTTAAATTTGTCTCAAAAAGAACAAACAAAATTATTACTATTGCAACCAAAAAATATGTATTGCAAACAAAAAAATAAATATTGAATGCAAAACATCCACGAAAAGGTATCGAGATCCGCCAGAAATCAAAACGTTTTAAATGCAAAGACAAATGTATTTTTTGTTTTTTTTCTATCTCTGCTTACGTTAACATGGTTTTTGCTCTCTGTCTTTTTTTGCAGTTGCGAGTTCAGGTTTTTGCTCTCGGTTTCTTTTTTTGCAGTTGCGAATTTTTGACACAATTGTAACGTGTGGGCGGGGTTTAGATGACTTCCAAGAAGACGGGTCTCCATTGGTCAGTCGGATTTCAAGCAGAAACTAAAAAAACCTGATTGATGAACTGCAGAGAGGTCGACTGTAAAGCCTGCCTACCGAGAAAACGGATAGGTTGGTTAGCACGTCAGGACTGGTCTTTGTGTCTGTCACTTGCTCTCTCAGTTTCTACTATAAGAAAAAAATACTCCCACTTGATACAAAAAATAGATTTTCGGGATATTCTATATAATTTGCAAGCTTTAGGGAACCTCTGCAAACATGCGGGAGACTCCTGGATCTTCTGGGAGAGTTGGGATGTCTGAGACTTGCATTAACCCACAGTTAGAGCATGCACTCTGGCTTTTTTTCACAAATGTGTCCACCAAGCAAATGCTCGGGCTAGCTCCTCCAACCACAGAAAGCAATAGCGAGCGCTCTGGACGTTTTTCGTAGACTGACATTTCGATTATTAGCTAGCAATCATTCTAGTTGTTAATAAATTACTGTGCTCGCAACAGAGCAAACTTGTGGGACACAGCCCCTTGTGTAGTATCGCCACTGGCTCAGCAGTAGCCAAAGGGATCTCACTGTTGTCCCATGACTTCAGCTGTTTGTGTGTGTGTGTGTGTGTGTGTGTGTGTGTTCTGGTAACAGTCAAGTTTGTGCAATGGCAATTCTCTATGCCAGCCACAACAAATAGGGCAATAATGACTGTTATTCAGTGTCCATTCCCACTACATTGATTCCTTCTGACATTTGTATTTACCTCCTTGTGGTTATAACTCAATATATTAGTGTTGTTGTCACAGGATACAGAAAGTTACAGGGTCCAAAATTAGCACTCGCTACTTGCCAAATGCTGGTCAGTTTTGTTTTTGGTGAGTAAATGATGGTTTGCTATCACTTTAGTCTGCTGTGTCGTGCTGGTGCGTAGCACGTGACGTTAGTTGTATCAGTCAACATCGGGTTGAGTACCGACTGAGTTACGTCTGTACTACAGAGTATGGATTCACGTAAAATCAGTTGGTGCCAAAATTTCGGTACCTGATGTCGCATCTGGGTGAGAGAGTAGAGAGAAAGCGAGAGAGCCGGACAACCAGAGCGAGGCTACCTCACCCCTGCAGCTGGTTCAATGTTCATCACCAGGAAAGAGTCAGGAGAATAACGTGCCAAAAGCAGTCCATAGTGTGGGTACACTTTATAGAACTTAGACAACGCTCACTGCAATATTTCTGATACCATGGCAACACGTCTTACCTGAGGAAACACCTGGTGAAACACAAATATTTCTTAATGCTAAAGCATGTACCGTATTTTATAACATGAAAGCCAAGTCGCCCGCAGATAATCTTAAAAAAATAACTTGTTCATTTCTAGAGTAGTTTGTTTTATACTTTAAGTTGTAAAATACAATACCTTTTATTTCATTAAATACTGTTTTATTTTTTATGTACCAGCCGCCAATCTGGGATTGGCTAAGATTGCTGACAGCCAGATCTTTTCGGGATGGCGTTATTTTCCATGTTTACTGTCTTGAGCCATGTCTTTAAACCTTAAATCCAACTGTTCTCCATAATCACAAATCTAAACGGCTATACAGGTGTTAAGTTGTCAAAACAGACTCTGTAACGGCTATTAGTGTTTGTCTGTTTTCTAGAGAGTTTATTTGGATGTTCGAGGGGGCAAACCTGTTTGGTTATGCCAGCCAGTCACATTGTGTATGCGTGTCTGTTACAAATCCAGATATGCTACATGCGTTTAAAAGTTATGGTGTGTGTGTGTGATTGTAGTGCTGTAGTGCAGTGTGACGCTGAAAGCCTTCATGGTGTGTTTTAGTGTGGGTGTGTTATTTTGCTTGTGCTGCCGGGCACTAACATTTAGACAGGCGGTGAAATGCAGTTTGAACTCAACCTCACAGGACCTTCAGTCTCTGCCGCTTCTTTTGTCGTAGCTATGCGGCAGCTGCCATCTAAGTAGATCAGCGCGAGGTTTAAAGACGCCGTCACCAACCAAATGTCGCCGCGTGTCAGCGTACGATCTGTCACAACGCAGGAGCAGAGTTGGGCTTCACAGAGAAGCTCGCCTTCACAGAACACCCCCGTGGAGAGAAGTAGTGCATACAAACACGAATCGCTTTACTTTCTGGTGCGGCAGAATGACATCCTAAAAGAGCACGAACTCATGAAAGCGTGAGAAGTCTTGTTTTCTTGATGTTTTCCTAGCCAGAAATATATACAGGGGGGGTATATTGACACAGCAACAAATCAACAAATTCTATTTGATTGCCCCTGGTCCACGATCAGCGTGCAGTGTGCTGATTAGGGAAAAATAGAAGACCAGAGGCTGTTATTGAAGTAGAGAGCGTAAGATAGAGAAGAGAAGAGAATGAGAGGCAGGAATAAAGGGAGAGACTGAGAGCGTAATTAGAAATTGTGCCCATTGAGTCCAATAACACAAACATACAGTGGACTATGCAGGAATCCTGGTGCCATTTAGGATGTATTTCAGAAAGGGGAGTAACGCTTGTTCTCTCGTCAACGCATGAGGATTAGGTGGGCTTGAAGGGTATATCCGCTGACCCCACTGAAGGTGACCGGGATACGCATTTGTACGTTCACCGGGTTTCATTCTCTCTCCAAAGGTGGGGTCAGAATAGGGAAACAAAAAACACTGGACGCAGGAAGATAAATACACGAGCGTCCGGTCGTGTTTCTCTGACAACCCGGATTTAGCGTTCTGACGTAGGGTGCGTCAATTCTAAAAAAAAACTCCTCCGGACATTGTCATCACAGGGCATCCTTCTGGGAACAGGGCGTTCAAACGTGTCTGTTCTTGTCGCGTGCACACGACCTTCTGGGATTCAGGGTCGTGTTTTGTCACGTTGTGAAGCGTGTGACACCTGCTAGACGGGAAGGTATGTGAGTGAAGGGAACGTAGTGTCGTGGAGAGGGAGGAGCGCATCTCTGTCAGGTCTGGGTGAAGGGTGATTCGTCAGAGTGAACAAAGTGCTGTGAGTCATTATTATCCTGTTGTCTGGCTGTGGGGACCCACACCTGAGAAAGGCACAGGGCTGCACTGCACAGAAACTGGCCCCCCACGACGCTTCAACTGATTGCCAATTTTAATTGTTTCCATTGATCAGCCACAGAGCAGACAATAGACCGCTTAAATGGACCTAGGTGTACAAGAGGGAGTAATTGCAGAGGTTGTTAAGTAATAATGCCTCTGTATAAATCATATTCCAGCCCACGTAAACACTTGAACACTTCAAGTGACTACTGTTAAAGCCCAGACAGGGCACTTAACTATTTGAAATGGGGTTGTTTTAGGTTTAAGTTCTGCAGAGGCACATCCAAGTTCTGCAGAGGCACATCCAAGTTCTGCAGAGGCACATCCAGGTTCTGCAGAGGCACATCCAGGTTCTGCAGAGGCACATCCAGGTTCTGCAGAGGCACATCCAAGTTCTGCAGAGGCACATCCAAGTTCTGCAGAGGCACATCCAGGTTCTGCAGAGGCACATCCAAGTTCTGCAGAGGCACATCCAGGTTCTGCGGAGACACATCCAGGTTCTGCGGAGGCACATCCAGGTTCTGCGGAGGCACATCCAGGTTCTGCGGAGGTACAACCAGGTTCTGCAGTGGCACATCCAAGTTCTGCAGTGGCACATCCAGGTTCTGCAGAGGCCCATCCAAGTTCTGCAGAGGCACATCCAAGTTCTGCAGAGGTACAACCAGGTTCTGCAGAGGCACATCCAGGTTCTGCGGAGGTACACGTTAACCCTTTATTCTGTTTCAGTGAATGAAAACAAAATAAACAGGTTGAGACATAGGTTCAAGCAGAAGTACGTAATATTAGCGTTCTGATTGGTTGGGGACACGGGGACTGAGACACAGTGAGAGAAGGGAGAGAGGGAAGGAGGGATTTAGCGCTATGTGCTGGTGTTGTGGCGTTTGGTGGGGATGTTTCTTCTGTTAATTATCATGTCCCCCAGTGATACTTCCCCTCTCGGATCCCTTATTTTCCAGCTCTCTTTTTTCATTTTCTAAATGTCTGCTTTTAATTAAACCCACACAACAGTGACAGAGAGTCAATTAAAATTCAAGCAACAGATACAGACTGTCATCACAGACTGTAACGTTAGTATTTGTTTTCTTGTACCATAGGCTATGAGATGAATAAACAAGCGGCCCAGTTCTGTTCTGATGCTTGAATAACAAATGAGGAAATCTATAACGCTGCTGTGCTGTGTGTTATTGAGAACTCTTTGAGCTTGTTAACAGTTGTTGTGCTGTTTCTATGTATGTGTATGTACTGTATGTATGTACTGTATGTATGTATAGCTTTTTGATATGCTTCCAGCATGTAAGCTCATCTGGTTGTGAAGTTGAAACAACTTGAACTGGTCTCCTGTAGCCATTCTCCTCCCCTGTGTGTGTTTCTGCTGTTGATCTCCTCCCCTGTGTGTGTTTCTGCTGTTGATCTCCTCCCCTGTGTGTGTTTCTGCTGTTGATCTCCTCCCCTGTGTGTGTTTCTGCTGTTGATCTCCTCCCCTGTGTGTGTTTCTGCTGTTGCTCTCCTCCCCTGTGTGTGTTTCTGCTGTTGATCTCCTCCCCTGTGTGTGTTTCTGCTGTTGCTCTCCTCCCTTGTGTGTGTTTCTGCTGTTGATCTCCTCCCCTGTGTGTGTTTCTGCTGTTGTTCTCCTCCCCTGTGTGTGTTTCTGCTGTTGATCTCCTCCCCTGTGTGTGTTTCTGCTGTTGATCTCCTCCCCTGTGTGTGTTTCTGCTGTTGATCTCCTCCCCTGTGTGTGTTTCTGCTGTTGATCTCCTCCCCTGTGTGTGTTTCTGCTGTTGTTTTCTTACCCTGTGTGTTTCTCCTGTAGCCGTTCTCCTTTCCTGTGTGTTTCTGCTGTAGTCGTTCTCCTCCCCTGTGTGTGTTTCTCCTGAATCTGTTCTCTAACAGTTGGTTCTGTATGTTATTCTGGCACTTGGTTCTGTATGCCATTTTGTCAGTTCTGTCACGAGTGGTGAGTTCTGTTCCCCACGGGGAGTTTAGTGGAGTTCAGTTTTTAGTTGTATTGCTAACGCACACACCAGGGGTGAATTAGATAATCAGTTGGGGTATTTTAGTTTCAGAGAAATGTCACCACTTCTGGTTATCATTTCAATGTCACAGATTTATCTGGGTTTTCATAGCTGTTTCTTATGTTTAGTAAGTCGCCATCTATGCACAGTTGTAGTTCAATTACAGATTATTTATCTTGTAGCCGTTCGTTGTTGTCGTGTTTTATTTGTTAATTAATAATGGAAGACCACGAACGGTTCGTTGCCTCCGCGCTCATTCCCTCCACGTCATCCGAGGATTACCTGACAAGTTGGGTCTGTATGTTATTCTGTCAATTAGTTCTGCTGTCTGCTATCCAGGATACACATTTCTCCTTTGGTGCAAAAAAACTAAACAAATGATGTAAAATGATCCACCTAGCTAAGTATCTCCTTTAGGTTGCAAAACATTAAAAAGTGTTATGTCCTTCAGTATTGGTCCAATTTAACGGCTTACTTTTGGCACGTTTTAGACCAGGGCAATTAAACACTTTTTATCCTCTGAAAATAAGTGTCTGATACAGAGCTGGGACACTTAAATACAAGGTAGCAGCCTTAATCCGGAGTGTTTCTGCCCTCCTAAGGATTTAAATAATGCTGCTCTAGATTATCTCTATCTACGCAACAGCAGGTTCACATGAGTGAGATTGGTTAATGGGGTGTTTCGTCTGGCTCTTTTAAGCACATTACTAAATGAGTAACCAACGATTGCCCCCTCGTGAAGCGAACGGGAAACATATATAATAATAATGGCTTGTTTAGTGTTAATCTGCTAAATCGTCAATGACATTTCCTAATGAGCCGGGATTTGCAGTGACGCGGTTAATTAAGGAAACGGTGGTATTGTTTATGTCAGCACGGATTTATTCCCCGCGCATTCCTTATCGCTCCATTATTTATTTTCATAGAAAATACTAAGCGAGTGAAGTGGGTTTCTGTGCATGGCTTAAAATGCTGGAAGGAATGGCACCTTTAAAGTCATACAGAAGGTTTTTTTGACTATTATAAAAGTAACACAATGACTACTTATTCGAAATAACATGGAAAATACACATTTTATTGTTTTGTTATATATCTATATATATAATATATATTTATATATATAAACTCTGTGCCATACATTCTTAATGCTGATTGGCTGTTAGCCATGGTATATGTAAGCAATTAAAGCATTAGTGTCTGGGTTATATGGCCGATATACCATGGGTAAAAGCAGTTCTCATTCATGACACATCTCTTAGCCACGATATATATGCGATATATCATATACCCAGAGATGCCTTATTGGTGTCATGCCGGTGACATACAGACTAACATTCCTAAGCCAATAAGCATTCAGGATTTAAACCACCCGGTTTATAAGAGAGCCTATATCATTATCATCACCTCACATGATCATTTTTTTGGGGGCTCTGTATTTGAACACTTTGGATTTGAAATCATTGGGTTAAATAGGGTTAAAGCCTCAATTTGATTCGATTTTCGATGAACCATTTAGAGAATCCAGCATGTTTTTGTCTAGATGACTGTTATACAGGCCTGTCAGAGCATCACTAAGGAATTGTCTGTTCTGTTGATGTCTGTGGGTATCAATCTTCTGGCATTTATTGCGTGCAGAGAATACTGGATACGTTGATGTCTTCCTTTTTGTTAGCGTTTCTGTTTTTCTTCATTATATGATTGTAATTGCCTCTTTTTGGACAATTACAAATTCTTCTTAGTGAACTTGTTTGCTTTTGTTGCCTTTTTCCCTGATTGCAGCACAATAATGGTTTCGCTCGATTATTTTGTTTCTATAATCGCCGGAAAGCATAATGGCAATTTGAATAGATTTAGAATTGCATTTATAGCAAAGCCCCACATAAATGTATATAACAGTAGATGCTTGTCAGCATTAATGATATATTCAATTATATAACTACACTGACAGTGTGGTTTTTCAAGTCTGCTTTGAAAATATTTGGCAGTATTTTTTCACTAGCGTGAAATCTCTATAATGTCCGATTTGGGTACTCACTGCTAAATGCTACGACAATATTATTATTTTATCACTGTCTAACTTCAGCACCTCTGCCGTAAATCTGACGAAAGACTTTAAGGGTATTTTATTACGAGTGGGGGAAGGAGATACATGTCTCTTAGCGAGAGGGAGGGAGTAAAAAACATGGGATTTAAGAAAGAACTGTAAGGTTCGGTGGTTTGGCCAGTACCCCTCCCCCACCTTTGGAGGATCCAAGCGCTTCCACTGCAATGTTAGCATGGACTAATTGTAATCACCTGTGGGTTGTCTTCTCACCTGTTCTCTGTCTGTTAATCAGTTCATGTATTTAAGTCGGGTGTTGTCTGTTCTTCAGTGTCGGGGCATTGTTAAGGTATGTTGGTTCGTTTGTCTTGAGTCTGTTCGTTTGTATGGAGGTTTTGTTCTTGTGCTGTTCCTGTCAGTCTGTGTATTTGTTGGGTTGGTCTGGTTGTGGTTCATAGTCGGTGTCTATGTTTATGAGTCCTGTCTTTGTTTCTAGTTTCCTGTAACCCGTTTAGTAGTCTTTGTGTGTTTCATACTGTGTCCTGTTTGTTAGTCCGTTTGTGTTTAGTTCGCTTATCTAGCCCATGAGTTCTTGTGTTTTAGTTTGTGGTATTCCTGTTTTGAGTATACTCCTTGGTTTGACGTTTTGGTTTTGTGTTTCTGTTTTTGTTAAGTATTCCCAGTTCTAGAGCTCCAGTGAATGTCCTGTCTGTGATACGCCAATTAAAGAGCCTTGTACTGCATCCCTGCGTTTGTGTTCTAGTTCTGATTGCCTGTAAGAGGCCATTCATTACAAGAACGTAGAGAAGAAAATTTGAGAAAAGATGAGTGAAAGGCTTGATGGAGCCTCATTGATGGCAGGTACCAGAGTAGCTCCCCAATTTAAATGCCATTCTGCTCAACAATACATAAAACAAACCTTTTCCACCTTTTTCATTTAAAAATATACTATATATTATCCATTTCCATTATGGTGAGATGGCCAAATTAAATGGATAAATTCGTTCCAATAATAAATAGCCCCAATATGTAGAGATTTTCTGTGAGACACTCATAAAAACCTTTGATGTGATTTATTTAGCGTCAGTGTATCCTGACGAGGTGTGTTTCACTGAGGGTGTGCTGTGTGATTTTATTCTCCTAATGCCAGTTCCACAAAAACAACATATACTATATTTCTTAATGTATTTTTGCATTCATACAAAAGCCAATCGTTTATGTCAGGAACTCTGTTAAAGGCTGACAGCTTATCCAGCAGTGTCTGACGAGGGGAGACAGATTACAAAGCAGAGCGAAGACTGGAGGAAAGCCATAAAGGAAAATGCCAAACTTGCTGACAGAGCCAATTTCAGCTTTAAATTAATAATTAAGATAAAAGGGGAAAAGTAAGGAAGGCTGACTTTGGCTTTCTTCAGTGCCATTTGCACAACTTTGTGTTTCACCAGTGTAAGAATACCAAGTAAAAAAAAGACACAATCAGTCATATTTAACATAAGAAGATAGATTGTAATATCTTTATAAACATTTTGTACTGTTCTTTGATAAGGACTTATTGAACCGTTGAAATATGTCAAAGACAGGAGATAGATGGCGTACAGTAGAAGAATAGAAACGTAACTGTGCACTGGTTTCTCATCACGCGGACGGATGTAACAAAAAAGAAAATTAAAAAATATATTTTTAGTAAACATTATGAAACGGTGAATGGATTTAAAGAAAGACACCTCCCTCGTCACGAGAGAATAAACCCTGTTATCATTGTTGCAGTCATTAATAGTGTTATTGTCATAATAATAAATGATTAATATTAGAACTGCAGTAAGTTAGTCCTCATAATTGTTATTGGTTCAGTTCACATCATTAATATTACAAACCACAACCAACTGTTTGTTGTCCGGAGGCACCAAAGCTTCAGTCGTATTGGATCAGGAGTACCAGTTCAGAACATGTCCGTCGGCTCCATTGTCCTGTTAAACCCCCCCGGGACATCAGAAGTCATTGTCCCGTTTTTGGACCCGCACATCCATTTACAAGAACATCCATAAAGTTAGTGAGGCATTTCAGATGTTTAGCAGGTCCATGGTTTGCCACGCTTGGTTCTAAATCTTTTGAAATCTTTTAATTACGACAGAAGTCATTTACGGCACTCATATTGTCTTGGTGTCGTCAGGCAATCGTTTTCCTTTCATGTCCATTGATTAGGAACATATGATTCGTCCTCACAGTCTTAACAAGTGATGACCACACTGGAGCAAAGAGTTTAGCGAACCCCAAAAACGCACTGGGTGACTGTTTCAGTAGGGCTCCCTTTCTAGGTCTTCCTTATGTCTTGGCAAAGTCAACAACATTTCACACATGAAATAGACACATTCCTCCATGTTTAAGCCGTCATCTCCTGGGACACACCCGCTGGTTTTAAAATGGCCGGAGTCTTGGATTTGACGACAGAACCAACCGTCTCTACAGAGAATTAGCAGCTTGGGTATATAAGCTTAATATGTACTGTGGTAAGTTACACAAAACGAGATACAACCCAAAGAAAAACATGAGTCAGACATAGGAGTAGAGAATAGAATAACTGTAAAGCATGTTCAATATGTAGCTTGGGCCCAACTATACCTGGTCATGGAGCAGAGGTTAGCTAGCACAACTCAATTAGCGGAAACTGGACGGTCTCTGTGTAATGACATTATCTTGTGTCCCAATACCATCTCTGAGTAGTTAGCACTGCACGTTTCTGTTCGGATAACATGGAATTAGGATTGGACGGCTTCCTAATCATCTCTCTTGGTGTTCAAAACCTCAGATACATTTACCCAATCCTATGCAACTACTGGCGATTGATGTTATCGAAAACATTTGGCAAATAATATGTAACGTTAAATTGAGCAAAACCTCCCTCGAGGGATTCTTTGACAATGTCATATGCTTTCAAATCCTCCTCCTGCCCCCCCCAGTACGGATATACAAACTGGACACTTTCCATTAAAAATGGATTCAACATGTTTTCCCTTACATCTGACCCGTCTCATTGCTTTCTGAATGTTCTGGCCAATAGTGGGCCAGAGGTCTAAGCCACTGCCTGTATGCTGCAGCCTGGGTGTATTCTGACCTGCTGATATTTCAGCACACTTTCCCTGTCTTTCCCACCTCCTCCTCAGTCACCCTCGGAGAACCACCCACTCTCCAAAAATGTCAAAGTGGACAAGACCAATAGAACCGTCAATGGCAACAGTGACAACGCGAGCCTCGTCTTTCGTCTGTATGTTCGATGTTTGAAGGTCTATATCGGAGGTCTAATCAGCAAAGCTCCCTACACGATGTTTTTTTTACGCAAACAAACACACACACACGCACGCACGCACGCACACGTAGTACCTAAACACATTAACGTACATGAAGGACATCCACACAGGCCTTGTGTAGGAGCTCGAATGGGTCTGAGGACTGTGTTGCTGTTGTTATGTTGCCAGTATCTATCCTCTAGTCTCTCAGTCAGCGAGGAATATAGGCAATGATCACAGGCAAAAAGGCTCCCAGTACGACGTACAATGATAGTAAGGGTTGGGACAACCTGGCCTTATTGTTGGCTTGTTGTACCCCGCTAGGGGGGCGAACACTGGTCCGTGGGGGGCACTTATGCTTTCTTCGCGTTACCGTGCCATCCGGGGACGTGTGGTCATATTTGCCCCCTTCGAAGTCAGGCGAGGAGTACTCCTTATCCGCCATCTCCTTCACGGCGTGCACCTCATTCTGGCCCTTTCCCTTGCTCCCCCTTGGGCGCTGGCGGGTGCAGTTCCGAGCACGGCCTGGCCTCTGAGGGGGCGCCGGCCCGGGCAGTCTCCCGGAATTGAGGACCTCTCCGTTTATGGATGGCGGTGGGTGAGGAAGAGGAGCCGGCGGGGAAGGGTAGTGTGTTTCCTCGTTGTGATGCGGCCGGTGAGCGTGCGGAGGCGGCGCCGGGTGCGGTTCCTTCTTCAGAGACACCTTATCGATCTCGGCCCAGGAGCTGGTCTTGCTCTGGTGCAGGGACTCTGACCCGGAGCAGTCAGGGAAGTCTTCCTTGCGGAGCTGCTTGAGATCCTTCCCAGCCAACTGGGCCGGGGCCAGGCAGCCGACGGATGAGGTAGACCCTCGAAAGCGCTTGAGCCAGTCCCAGAGCGACAGGGCCTTGCAGTCACACTCCCAGAGGTTGTCGTTGAGGCGCAGGTACTCCAGAGCGGGCAGCACGGCCAGGCATTCTCCAGACAGCTGGGTCAGGGAGTTGTTAAACAGGTAGAGGGTGGTGAGGCGCTGCAGGTCGTGAAAGGCCAGGTGATCCACCCACTGGATCTGGTTGTGATGCAACAGGAGTCGGTCCAGAGCCCCCAGCCCGCGGAATGTGTTCTGGTGCAGGGACCACAGGCGGTTGCCGTGCAAGAACAGGTGGCTCAGGTTGTGCAGGTCAACAAAGATGTCATCTTGCAGGGTTTCTAGGTGATTATCCTGTAAACAGTCAAACAGCAAAAGGCACAGGTTACACGCTGCACCAATATGGGGCAATTATCTAGTTCTAGTCATTTGAATGGTCTTACTCAAATTCAAATGTAAAATGCAGCATTGATTCAGGTGACTCAGAGACCCCATATAGAGAGCCAGAGGCCAGTCTACTTCACCTGTAGGTAAAGGTACTGCAGGTTACGCAGACCCTGGAATATGTTAGTGGGCAGAGCACTGAGCCCACAGTGGTAGAGGTGCAGCGCGTGGAGCCGACCCAACCCGTGGAAGGTGTCAGCAGCCAGGGATCGCAGGTGCCGGTTGTCCCCCAGGTCCAGCTCCTCCAGCTGAACGAAGCCGCTGAAGGTGGACGGCTCAATGTAGGTGATGTTGTTGGAGTAGATCCACAGTGTGACCGTGGTGGGGCTGAAGTGTCCCTGCAGCAGCCGATGGATCTTGTTGTTTTGCAGGAAGATGCGCTCGCTGTGTGAGGGGATGCCTTCAGGGACGGACAGGAAGTTGTGCGCCTGGCAGCTGACCGTGCTGGGTGCCGTGTAGCAGATACAGTGATGCGGACAGGACCAGGACAGATCCAGACCACAGAGAACCAGCAGGAACTCTAGCCCGCAGCCTAAACGACAGAAAAAAGAGGGGCGACAAAATGTGAGAAGAGACGGGAGCGGAGAGAAAGGCGAGAGAAAGTAACAGGAAGGTGAAAGGAAAAGATTTAAACCAGATTTGATTCTGAATTGGAATATCTGCTGTGTGCGACTTTGATGTCAAACTCAGCACTTGAAAGAGAGCAGGAATGTTTTATGGAGTATCGTTTTTGAGGATGTCAAAAATGGGGGAGGGGGGCCGGGGGGTCGGAGGAAGATGAGAAATACTGTAAGTGGAATCAAAGTGATAAGAGTGAGATATTGACTAGACGTAGGAGTGATAAAGGAGCTATAGAGACGGGTCAGGAGTAAACAGTGTGAGGGATGAGGTAGGGGGACTAGAGAGAGAGAGGCTGTCAGCTATATTTATATTGGAGAGAAAACCCATTGTGGCCTGATAGATGGCCTATCCCATGTGACCTGTAGCTATCATAGATCTTCTGGCTTCACTTTGTGGCTACTATTGAGCCACTCAATGCGAGAAGGAACGTGCCGCGTATCTCCTGCCCGCCACTCGAGTTCCGTTTTCCAGATTTTAGTGTTGCATTAACAGATTATGTCTATTGGCCTTATGGCGCCCCTTATGAAGGCATGGAATCACGTCACAACGTTTCTCAACGAAGCCATGCACATTTGTGTCTGCAGCACCAACAGACGCTGAACAGTGTCGAAGATCTGAAAGCTGTGTGGAATATTATTCACCCCTTATCCACCTCTACTGTCACAGATTCATACGCCCATTAAACTAGACTGTTTAGCAAATGTTATATACGGCAGGTAACTAGGTACTAAACCTCACTAGAACATGGAAGGCCCAGTAAAAAGACCCCGACTCCCTGCTGTTTCATGGCACACTTTCATAGCCCCTGGCCTGTGACTTAACCCTTAGCTTACCTCCAGGGAGATCCAACCGATGGCAGAAAGACAGGGATCTTTACTCTCGTACTGAGAGTTCCTATTTGACAGCTGTGTCTGTGTACCTTTCAATGTATTATTCAAGGAATCCTGGCTCTGATTCTCCCTGATCAATACACCTCTCTAGCCTCTGAACTCGCTGCTACCTGATACGAGGGCTGCTGCACTGGAGATCAGGAACGGGGGATGTATCGCTTCCAGGAGACAGTACGGTGTGTTTGCCTGAATATTGTCCCCAAACTGTGTCTAAGCTGTGACATTCATAGTCTGAATTTGTGACCTTTACGGGTAATTCTCACGGAAGAGTAGCCATGTGCCGATGCGTCGCCTTAAGTTAGCATGACTTGTAATCATGTTAGCTAAGTGACTGCAGCTAGGTGACATCCAACGCACCCAAATACTCTCCCCAACACAGGCCCTCTGATGGTCAGATAAGAGGGAACAACAAACAGGTAAAGTGAAGTGTGTTGCCGTGTTAAACAGTATACAGGCCCACCTTACTGTCGTTGTTTGTGGAACATACAGTTGCCTGTAAGGGAATGGGGTGACAGCTTAACCAGAGTCAGTACACCCGGGGTATTTGGTGCCAATGTGCTGGAGGTGAAATGAACAATCGCATTTTGAATTCTGCCCACTTTACCCTAAATCAGTGGAAACTGATACGTAATTACTCCCAGGAAAATAAAGGTTTGGAGAATCCATCATAAAGTTAACAGAATATAACAGTGAACAGTATCACCTGTTGGAGAAATGTTTCAATGAATCGGCAGCTTATTTGAAGTAGAGTTTTACATTCATATTATTTACACTTTCATTCATAGGTCTGGGACGTCGCATCAAAACTATTTGTTTTTCCAAAGTAAAGAAAATACTTTGTCGATTACAATAGCATCAAATTTACCAGAAATACTGTGTAGGTATTGTTAATGTTGTAAATGTTGTAGATGAAAATACTGCATGCCTGCACAGCTCCAAAAGTATTAGTAGTAAAATAACTGCCGACGTTCATGATGATTAATGCTTACAAAAGCCATCATCTAGTCCACCCTGACCTCCTCCATCACCGTCTGGTACGCTGCAGCCACTGTCAAGGATAAAGACAGACTGCAACGCATCATCCACTCTGCAGAGCGGACTATCGGATGTAAGCTGCCATCCCTCAATGATCTGTTCAAAGCCGGGTCAATAAGGCGGGCAGAAAAGACTGAGGCAGACCCCTACCATCCGGGTAATAGACACTTCTGGCTGACGCCTGATGTCTATCAAGAGCAGAACATCTCGCCACAAGAACAGCTTCTTCCCCACGCGGTGAGTCTAATAAATATGCTTCTAGTACTAGACTGCCCTCCCCCACATCACCCACCCTGGACACTATCGGCTCTTATACAAATGATCACAGTGGACATCCTGTACTACAACTGGATATTGCTCTTCTTTTGCACGACTGTATATATAATTAAATATATACAGTTTGATACTTAAACCTGGTCATTGCACTTTCTTTTTCTGCAATCTACTCACACATCTAGACATTGATCGTTTGCACTATTCAGATGCATATTGTACGTTCTACATTAACCCAGTACATACGCCAAATAGGAAGGGTCTCTTGACTGTTCGTGTTGTGTGTTCTGCTCTGTTTGCACTGTTTTGTGTACGTCTTAAAATGTGTGTTCTAACGCTGCAGCTGGTGGTCAGAAAAAATGATTGTGTGTTTAAACAGACTTGGCGAATAAATATCTACATACCGTAGGCGCAAAGAAGCCCATTATAAGCAACAATATTCCTGTGTTTGCTAATCCAGGTTTATCATTTTAAAAGGCTAATTGGTCTTTAGACCACATGTTTGCGTTTATTTTATGACAGTTGTTAACTGTTGTGCTGATCAACGAAACTATAATGCCAGGCTTCTAGGCTGATGCGCAAAGAAAAGGCCATATCTCAGTGTCACGTTATCTGGAGGTGAAGAGCAGGGTATTTCCGTTCAAAAAAAGGTTATTTGAGTAATAAACACAAAACCAACCGAGAACGGCGAAAAACTTGTGAACTTGGAAATAATAATCAACACGGTGCTCCCAGATCCAGTGACTTAAATACACACATAAACATCAAATCCCATACAGCCCATTAGATGTCCCTGGTGGACTCGGAATTGTGACAGTACCCCATCTTTAAGGCTGCCAGACAGGCTAGGCCTAAGAAACAAAACAAACAAGGAGGAGGAGGTGGTTCCGAGGAGGTGGTTCTGCAAAGGGTCTCTCCAGCAAGTGTTATTCGCCACAGCGGCAGTTTCTCTCTTTTCCTCCCCCATCTGACCGGCAAAGGAGAAGGCCGGCAGAGGGGAGGCTGGCAGGAGAGAAAAATGTAGTACAACACCCACCTAGCCCACAAGATGTCCCAGGTGGACTAGGAATTGTGACACTCAGTCAGACCAATAAAAAAATGTAATAGTCAAAACGCTGGGCAAAGGAAGATTGGAAAAAAATATATAGACAGACAAATTGTTAAATTAATGTAATGGTATGTTGGGGGCATTGGTGATATAGTGGGAAAATGTTACAAGTTCAAAGGAAATTTAAAGAATAAAGTCTATCGCTCCAGTTTGCGACGCCATGCTATACCATGTGTGCGGATAGTGCTTTATTGGACAATGACCAAAGCACAGTCCACTTACAATGTATGCAATCACTATTTAGGGAAGAAGCCATGTCACGAGTGTGGTGAGTTTTGTTCCACACAGGGTGTTTAACGGGGAACACTTCCTGTGTTCTGTGTTTGTTTTGCTTATACGCACAGCTGTCTGTAATTTAGCTATCACCAGGGCTATATTGGGTTCTAGTTTGGCATTTCCCCTCGTCGGATATTGTTTCCATGTCACACGTCGAGTTAGGTGAGTGTTGTTTATAGTATTGTGTCACTGTTAATTAAAATTTAGTAAAAAAATGTGGCAGTTGTGATAATGCTTTTTTGTGTAATAGCTGATTGACTAAATAAGATAAATGTAATTAAAACTGGTTCGGGTGGGATATTACTTCTGGCACACTTTATTATGTCACAATGTGATCAGATTATAATAGATCTTTCTGTCATTAAATGTGTGTTCATCAGGTTGAAGGGTTACGCTCTAAAACATCTGTGATTCAGGGTGTTGTGTGTAAATACCTTCTAATCTACATACAAATACCCACACAATCTGAGCTTTTCAACAGCCAAGTAGTCTAACCGAAATATAAATCGTAAACATTTATTCAGGAGTTATTTTCATTAAGTAAACAGTGATTCATCATATGATTTAAAAATAAGACTATAAACACTACATGGGGGCTTAAAGGAAAAACATATCAATTTGTGAATCATTAAATTTCTCAGGTAAAATGGTTTCCTTATCTATTCCATAATCCATCAAGTGTCTCTTCCTTTTATCTCTCAGAGCTGCCGTAACACTCAGCCATGTGATTAGAATATATTTTTCCAGGCCTTGCTCTATCTTAATTCAGTTTGCGTCATGCCTATCTGTAATAGAATTAGGTATCATCATCAGACACTGGAAAATGATTACAAGGAGCTGGAGAAAGTGTGCGAGAGAGCGGGATAATGACAGAGAAAGAAACATGCTAATCAAGTCGGACACCATTAAGGTCCCTCTTGTCCCCCCTTCTCTCCCCCTCCTACATTATCTCCCCCCTTCTCTCCCCCCTCCATTATCTCTCCCCTCCTCCATTATCTCCCCCTTCTCTCCCCCTTCTACATTATCTCCCCCTTCTCTCCCCTCCTACATTATCTCCCCCTTCTCTCCCCTCCTATATTATCTCCCCCTTCTCTCCCCCTCCTACATTATCTCCCCCTTCTCTCCCCCTCCATTATCTCTCCCCCTCCTATATTATCTCCCCCTTCTCTCCACCTCCTACATTATCTAACCCCTTCTCTCCCCCTCTACATTATCACCCCTTCTCTTCCCCTCCTACATTATCTCCCCCTTCTCTCCCCCTCCATTATCTCTCCCCCTCCTACATTATCTCCCCCCTTCTCTCCCCTCCTACATTATCTAACCCCTTCTCTCCCCCTCTACATTATCACCCCTTCTCTTCCCCCTCCTACATCTTCTCCCCCTTCTCTCCCCCTCTACATTATCACCCCCTTCTCTCCCCCTCCTACATTATCTCCCCCTTCTCCCCCTACATTATCACCCCCTTCTCTCCCCCTCCTACATTATCTCCCCCTTCTCTCCCCCTCTACATTATCACCCCCTTCTCTCCCCTCCTACATTATCACCCCCTTCTCTCCCCCTCCTACATTATCTCCCCCTTCGCTCCCCTCTACATTATCACCCCCTTCTCTCCCCCTGTACATTATCACCCCCTTCTCTCCCTCCTACATTATCACCCCCCTTCTCTCCCCCTCCTACATTATCACCCCTTCTCTCCCCCTCCTACATTATCACCCCTTCTCTCCCCCTCCTACATTATCTCCCCCTTCTCCCCCTCTACATTATCACCCCCTTCTCTCCCCCTCCTACATTATCTCCCCCTTCTTTCCCCCTCCTACATTATCTCCCCACTTCTTTCCCCTCCTACATTATCTCCCCCTTCTCTCCCCCTCTACATGATCACCCCTTCTCTCCCCCTCCTACATTATGTCGCCCCCTTCTCTTCCCCCTCCTACATTATGTCGCCCCCTTCTCTCCCCTTCTACAGCACATCAGAACCCGGTAATTGATTCTATACTCGGCATCATCTGTTTTTTCTCCCACTATCTTATCCCGTTTTTCCATCAACGCCTTTGGTAAAGTGAGGAGAAAAAAACTGCTCAGTAGAGTGGCTTAACATATGTCCTCTCCTATAACATCTTCCTCTTAGACCACGATCTGTTTCTGTTTGGCATCACTCCTCTCCCATAGCAGAGGGAGACGAGAGCTGTTGATTTAGCCGCTTAGCAGCTTAAAATAACCCCTAAGCTTGTCTGTGTGTTCATGTCTCCGGCGTTTGTGGCTGGTGGGAACGCCCCACCCTCGTCCTACTTTCAGCACCACTCAGGGCAGCTTGGTGAGGCATAGTGACATGGTATGGAGGATGTCTCAACCGCTGGCTACGCTACTGCCACTAGAGACATGTCTTTTTAAAAATGGTGCTTTACTGTGTCCAGCTAGCAAATAATTACCCAGATAACAGCAAGAGATTCTGGGAGTCTTTTTTCGCTAATTTCGACAGCACAGAAAAATAATCGACTTTCAGTGCGAGCCTCTGAACCTGTTTAATCCTGAATGCGTCACTTCGGGGAAAATGAGGTTGACACCGGTGATATGGCCAGGCAGTTGAGAAATTATTATTTGCGGATCCACTGACAGACAGTATGATTGATATAGAAACGAAGGAGATTACGACAGAACAGCCAGCGCCTGTTCTGGTGGTGCTGTTTATACCATCAGAAGGATCCGGTCACATTTAATATACTGTTAAAATATATATTACATTTTCCACGGATTGTCAAAAACATTTGCAATTTTTAAATGGTCTTGGCTAAATTGAAAGTGACAGTCATGGCTAAATATGACTCAATTCCCTTCAAAGCAAAGTCAAATAAAACTGTTTATAGTCAGTGCCTTTTAAAGTTCATATTACTCAACCATGGAGACAATACAAATCTTCCACTCATCCACCAGTGGCACCAGAATTTGTTGACCCTTGGGGGGGTCGAGGATGACCTAAAGGCCCAGAGTGCTTGTCACCAGGGGAAACGATCACGTGCACACCGCTCTTTGGACGGACTTAAGTCAGTCGAGTGTCTCATTGAAAAATCCACTCCGCACAGTTCCGTCACAGGGAGTTGGGCAAAGGATGATTGTTGGCTCGACCGAAGCACAGCCATGCGTTCCCAAATCATTTTAGGGGGTGCCAGTATACATGGGCTGGTCCTATAATTAGAATATCATCAAAAAGTTGATTTATTTCAGCAATTCCATTCAAAAAGTGAAACTTGGATATTATATTCATTCATTACACACAGACTGATATATTTCAAATTTTTATTTCATTTAATTGTGATGATTAACACTGACAACTAATGATAAACCCAAATTCAGTATCTCCGAAAATTTGAATATTACTTAAGACCAATACAAAAAAAAAATGTTGGCCAACTGAAAAGTATGAACATGAAAAGTATGAGCAGGTACAGCACTCAATACTTAAGCCCAGTCTAGAAACACCCTGCAGTTGCCATTTGATCGCAATAACTCCCGATGGATTCGGTAGAGTGAAAATTACAGCGTCCTTCCACTTAAGCATCCACACCGAGCCATGCAATTTTCTTTCCACACAGCTTTTACAAACAGGAAGTTGCATGGGCAGCTTATTTCTATTACGCCTTAGATTGTTCGCAATACCTGGGAGTCTCAAAACACCTGTAGTGTGATTGTTCATTTGGAAATTGAATTAAACAAGTCTTTTTTACTCTCTGTTTGTTTGGAAAAACCAACTCTGTAAAAATACAACATATCCTAAATTGAAACTAAAAACTAATGCATCTCCAGGTTTATCTCTTAGTGAAACATTGGCTCTGTGTTTGTAGCATCTCTGCCATATGTGCTTGCAATAAGAGGTTAGCATTCTGCTTAAAACATTGGAGGACATGCCTTCTATGACCTCAATGGCAGCATAGCACAGTGTTGATATACAATAGACAATTTGTATATGTATACTACCCACTGCCAACTACCCACTACTCACTGCCCACTACTCACTGCCCACTACTCACTACTACCCACTGCCCACTACCCACTACTCAGTACTACCCACTGCCCACTACCCACTACCCACTGCCCACTACTCACTGCCCACTACCCACTGCCCACTACTCACTACTACCCACTGCCCACTACTCACTGCCCACTACTCACTGCCCACTACTCACTACTACCCACTGCCCACTACCCAGTGCCCACTGCCCACTACTCACTACTACCCACTGCCCACTACCCACTTCCCACTACCCACTGCCCACTACCCACTGCCCACCTCAGGCCTGTCACTCTCACTAGTTGCTCATGACAGATGTTGTTGATAGCTCGTTACCAAGGCGAATGATTTAACAGTCCACAAATGATCCGAAAGGTTGACCCTGTGACCCTACGGTCTCCTGGTCGCTTTATTCCGTGCCATCACCAAGTGGGAAATAGATAAATAAATAAAGCAAATAAAATGGCTCGGGTCCCTAGACAGACAGACAGAAGTGACTGTGTTGAATATCAATGAAACACAGTTCACACTGAATTTGCCCTCATGAATAACACATCTCTACTAATAGGAAAGGAACGGTCCGTCTGTGTCTCCTCACGTCTCTACTGCTATTACATTGGACAAAAGTCAATTTCCTGTTTTTCTCCAAGGACCCCAGATAAGCGTTACTAACTATTGCCTGACCGTAAATAATGCCGCAGATCTTTCTTCCGAAAGGGTTTCGCAGTCATGATTACAGGGCTTTGGACGACATTAATAAATGCGAAGAAATCATAGAGTATGCGTTGCTTAATACACTGCTGAAGAAATTAGCTTAGCATCGTTATTGAATTCTCTGTGACATCATCGCTTGGTGAGTTGACTTGATGGTAACATTGAATGACAGTTGGCTGTTGATCAGATGCCTGTATTAAACACTGTGATGTCCAATTAAAGATGCACTGCAAGGTCTTAAACACGCCGAAATATTCAGATTTGTTGATGCAGTCAAATGTCTTTGTATCAAACGATAGCAGTGAAAAGGAAATATCTGAACTAATATTTGTCACAGGATAACCGCCACTTTTAGAACAACTGTCCGAAATCACGCAATCAGCAATTCCCCAACAAATTTTTCATTTCCACGTTAGTTCCGGTGAGAAACTTTAAGAGTCAGAAGTATCTGACCTACCCAGTAGCTGGGTAACGGTGCTCCGAGCTCTGCTCTTCACATTCCTCTTCACTAATGCTGTCTCTGAGGGCTACTACGTTTGCTGTACTTCACAACCATCATCCCAAGGACATATAAGGTAACACCTACAGTAGAAATCAGCAAACCATGACGTGCGAATGATATACATACACCTGGATAGCAGAGCGAACGGGAGACCGAGGGCCAATAAGGAACGTTGAAATGCATTCCTGATGTTGCGGCGCTTCTCCCAGCACAGGGACCCGATGAGAGGGAAGGAGTGGGACCTGGGCCAGTTCTCTGTACTAACGCCCACCGAGGAGGACAGTAATGGAGAACCTCTGGGCATCATTCCGAAACCCTTTTTTTTTCTAATGAATGCGACGTGTGATGAGTGAGCTAATCGCGGCCCACACACTGGACGTCACGCCTTACGCTGCTCTGCTGAGTTCCTTCAACTCCGCACACCCACTCTGATCCTCACCACATGAGAGAGAGAGGGCCCACACCTTGAGGCTTCTCAACCCCCCCCCCGGGAGAAACTCGACACATTCACCAGGGCCTGTAGAATCGGCGCCATGCAGTGTGCAGTGAATTAGAGTGCCGAATGCAGAAAGGCAATGTGGGAAGCCTGAAGGACGGACGGACACATCGCTCTCTGCCAAGCCTCGTCACGGCCAAATGGAACAGCGCGAATGGATCATCGCGATATCAAATGAACGTTTATTGGTCGCTTACATAAAACGTCAGGTGTTACGGCAGGTGTGGCGAAGGGCTTAGTCAACGTTGTCTTGGATCTGGAAACGGGGCGACGGCGTCTCTGAAACAGCACTCCGGCTCTCATTGATTCTCACGTCTGTAAAGAGCTTTATATGTAACGCCTGCTTGATACCGGAGTGCACTGGGGAAAGCGACGGGGCTCCCTCGGCCCGTAAAATATCCCTTTGGTGTTGCCATCCGGAGCGAGAAAAGAGGGAGGACATAATAACAAGAACGAGAGAGGTGGAAGATGGGATGTTTGGACGACAGCCGACGCAGGTAGACTACTGAGGTCTGCTCAGCTGAAATCGAGGGATCCCTGAGAGAAGGCCTGATGCAGATCACAGTGAGAGCTTTGCCTCTCGCCTTACAAACAAATAATGAGAGAGAGAGAGAATTAGAGGGAGAGAGGGGAAGGGGAGAAGGGGATCATGAAGAAGCAAGAAAGAGGAGATAGCTGTGACAATGACACGAGAGAGAATCTTTCAAGTGCAGAAATCAGAGGAGTCTAAAAATACCCGTTCTAACCAAGCCGGCAAGCATGTAGGGAACAAAGAGACGGATTTGTGGCAGAATCTGCACTCGAATAAAGCGAAACGCTGATAGTTCTTAAGACAGAATTTAAAGGCGCAAGGACGCAGGAACCGAGACGATCCGGCTGAGCCGACCACATCTGTGTAATACCTGGAATTTAATTAGCGCAGTCTGATGGATGCCGAGTGCATGGAAATGCTATTCACATATCCCATCCATTCTATATTCACAGTCCTATTTGCCAGGTTCCAGGTTTGAGCCCACTTTTGCATAGCTCATAGCGGGCCCGGGCCATTTGTGAGGGCGCAGTGGCTACAGTATACTAGCCAACCACATTCCTTTATATTGCCTACATATGGCTAAGGCTAACGCATTACAATTGTCGACGTTGTACCGCGGCAACAGTGTCGACGGAGATGAATGGTTCAATCCGGTCACGTCCTCTGCAGAGTAGATAGATACAGTATGTAATTAATGCATTTTCTCCGATTATAATATTACATTTAATCATCACGCTTTCTTCTGCTAACGTGCACTTTAGAGGCTAGTCATTTCATTTGAGTGTTGGGAGTTAATGGCCTTGCAGCAGCAGATGGGTCAAAGTATAGGGTTTGGTTGTGCTGGGGACAGAAATGGGACCACTGGATGGAGGTCAAAATGTAATCAGACCCAGACAGATGTGTTCAGTGTAACGTGTTCAGTGTAACGTGTTCCGTGTAACGTGCATTCGGCTGAGGTATTTTCTGACAATGTGACCTCGGTTACCTGACCACGATTCACGAGAACACGGCAGCATTTTTCAGAGTCAGTCCACCCAAACAAAGCAAACATATCTGAAACATACATTCAAACAATATATATATTTAAATGTAGGTTTCCATTTTATTACTAATTATATTCCAAAGTACAGCGTTCGTTTTGCATTTGGCCTGTCATGTTGTTGTAGGCAGCTAGCCCAGGATCTGACCCAAGACAATGCATTTGGACCTAGTTAGACATGTTGTTTGTGGGAGCGGGGATGTTGGCCAAACAACGTAGGAGCTTTAGGCTTCTCTCTGGCCCGCAGCCCAGTCAGCTTGAATACTAAGCATAATGTGACTGGCCTGTGAGCAATTTACTCTTTGAATAAACAATGTCTCCAACATTAATAATTTACAAGGCACCACCAACCAAATAGCCTATGTTCCGCATCACACACACACACATACATACATATTGCCTAGCCTGGGTGTGTGTGTGTGTGTGTGTGATGTGGAACACACACACGCACACACACACAGGCTAGGCAATATGTGTGTGTGTGATGTGGAACATACATACATATATATTGCCTAGCCTAGGTCGCTGTAGTTAATGTAAAAAATGCCTATTTGAGTAATAGAATAAATCAAAATAGAAAATGTGGCCAAATTTGAAGGTATTTTCAGGGAGGACCTCTAGCGGATTGGAGTGTAGGGTTGCAGACATTGGGTTTATTTATATACAGTATAGCCGGAGGTTGCGGCAGGTAGAAACACAGTAACGGTACAAGCATTCAGTGGCAGCTATATTTGGAAACGCTCACCCATTCACCCAAATAGCACTGAATGTGAAGTATGCAATCAATTGATATCGATAACCTTTCATATGGCAGCCTCGTTTAACAGTCCTATGGCCTGGGGTTATGGAGGAGGTGCAGAGGAGGTGCCAGTCTACGCATTGGATGATTTGATGATGTCACAACCGTGGCAGGAGGCCCACGTCACTCAGTGCCAGTCAGGTGGAGCAATTCAAGCCACGCATTCAGGTACGCACAGTATCTTCATCCATCCTCCACACTTCCCACACCCCGCATCGCACACTTCCCACAGCCTGTATCGCACACTTCCCACACCCTGTATCGCACACTTCCCACAGCCTGTATCGCACACTTCCCATAACCCTGCATCGCACACTTCCCACAGCCTGTATCGCACACTTCCCATAACCCTGCATCGCACACTTCCCACAGCCTGTATCGCACACTTCCCGCACCCCGCACACTTCCCATAACCCTGCATCGCACACTTCCCACAGCCTGTATCGCACACTTCCCGCACCCTGTATCGCACAATTCCTGCATCGCACACTTCCCGCACCCTGCATCGCACACTTCCCACACCCTGCATCGCACACTTCCCGCACCCTGTATCGCACACTTCCCACACCCTGCATCGCACACTTCCCACACCCTGTATCGCACACTTCCCACAGCCTGTATCGCACACTTCCCGCAGCCTGCATCGCACACTTCCCGCAGCCTGCATCGCACACTTCCCACACCCTGCATCGCACACTTCCCACACCCCGCATCGCACACTTCCCACAGCCTGTATCGCACACTTCCCACAGCCTGTATCGCACACTTCCCACACCCTGTATCGCACACTTCCCACAGCCTGTATCGCACACTTCCCACACCCTGCATCGCACACTTCCCACAGCCTGTATCGCACACTTCCCGCACCCTGTATCGCACACTTCCCGCACCCTGCATCGCACACTTCCCAAACCCTGCATCGCACACTTCCCACACCCTGCATCGCACACTTCCCGCACCCTGTATCGCACACTTCCCGCACCCTGCATCGCACACTTCCCACAGCCTGTATCGCACACTTCCCGCAGCCTGTATCGCACACTTCCCGCACCCTGCATCGCACACTTCCCGCACCCTGCATCGCACACTTCCCACAGCCTGTATCGCACACTTCACACAGCCTGTATCGCACACTTCCCACAGCCTGCATCGCACACTTCCCACAGCCTGCATCGCACACTTCCCGCACCCTGCATCGCACACTTCCCACAGCCTGCATCGCACACTTCCCACAGCCTGTATCGCACACTTCCCACAGCCTGTATCACACACTTCCCGCACCCTGTATCGCACACTTCCCGCACCCTGTATCGCACACTTCCCGCACCCTGTATCGCACACTTCACGCACCCTGTATCGCACACTTCCCGCACCCTGCATCGCACACTTCCCGCACCCTGCATCGCACACTTCCCGCACCCTGCATCGCACACTTCCCACACCCTGCATCGCACACTTCCCGCACCCTGCATCGCACACTTCCCGCACCCTGTATCGCACACTTCCCGCACCCTGCATCGCACACTTCCCACAGCCTGTATCGCACACTTCCCGCAGCCTGTATCGCACACTTCCCGCACCCTGCATCGCACACTTCCCGCACCCTGCATCGCACACTTCCCACAGCCTGTATCGCACACTTCACACAGCCTGTATCGCACACTTCACACAGCCTGTATCGCACACTTCCCACAGCCTGTATCGCACACTTCCCACAGCCTGCATCGCACACTTCCCGCAGCCTGCATCGCACACTTCCCGCACCCTGCATCGCACACTTCCCACAGCCTGCATCGCACACTTCCCACAGCCTGCATCGCACACTTCCCACAGCCTGTATCGCACACTTCCCGCACCCTGTATCGCACACTTCACGCACCCTGTATCGCACACTTCACGCACCCTGTATCGCACACTTCACGCACCCTGTATCGCACACTTCACGCACCCTGCATCGCACACTTCCCGCACCCTGCATCGCACACTTCCCGCACCCTGCATCGCACACTTCCCGCACCCTGCATCGCACACTTCCCACACCCTGCATCGCACACTTCCCACACCCTGCATCGCACACTTCCCACACCCTGTATCGCACACTTCCCACAGCCCGCATCGCGCACTTCCCACACCCTGTATCGCACACTTCCCACAGCCTGTATCGCACACTTCCCGCACCCTGCATCGCACACTTCCCACAGCCTGTATCGCACACTTCCCGCACCCTGCATCGCACACTTCCCGCACCCTGCATCGCACACTTCCCGCACCCTGCATCGCACACTTCCCGCACCCTGCATCGCACACTTCCCGCACCCTGCATCGCACACTTCCCGCACCCTGCATCGCACACTTCCCGCACCCTGCATCGCACACTTCCCACACCCTGCATCGCACACTTCCCACACCCTGTATCGCACACTTCCCACAGCCTGTATCGCACACTTCCCGCACCCTGCATCGCACACTTCCCGCACCCTGCATCGCACACTTCCCGCACCCTGCATCGCACACTTCCCGCACCCTGCATCGCACACTTCCCATACCCTGCATCGCACACTTCCCACAGCCTGTATCGCACACTTCCCACAGCCTGTATCGCACACTTCCCACAGCCTGTATCGCACACTTCCCACAGCCTGTATCGCACACTTCCTACACCCTGTATCGCACACTTCCTACACCCTGTATCGCACACTTCCTGCACCCTGTATCGCACACTTCCTACACCCTGTATCACACACTTCCTACACCCTGTATCACACACTTCCTGCACCCTGTATCGCACACTTCCCTCCCTTATAAAAGCCTTAAAACATCTGGCTGCTAGCTGCTTAAATAGGTGCATGGAGATACAGCTGCTGCCTTGCATACCAACCCGTCATGCAGCCTAGATTTTACCGATAAATTATTCAGCGCAGGTGAGTTTGCTGCACTGAGGTCTGAGATGTTTTTAAAAGACACACACACAGTGTTCTTCGTGAGCACACACACACACACACACACACACAAACACGTATGGTAATTTGCATGTATACAGGCTATTGCACAGTCCGCACACAGAGTGGTAAACAACAACCCATTGTTGCTCATTAGGGAGAGACATAGCAGGGAGTGGGCTAAGAGAAGAGCGGAGCATTGCAGAGCCATTACAGGAGGAGGGAGTGGGCTGACTAAGAGAAGAGCGGAGCATTGCAGAGCCATTACAGGAGGAGGGAGTGGGCTGACTAAGAGAAGAGCGGAGCATTGCAGAGCCATTACTGGGGAGGAGAGGGCTGCAATGTAACCTAGAGGGAGAGCACCAGGTCTCAGAACAACATGCAAACATACTGAACTTAGAACACACACACACACACAGGTTCAGAGCTCACATACATAACTAAGGCAGATCACCAGGTCTTAGAACAACATGCAAACATACTGAACATAGAATACACACACACACACACACGAACAACGCACTCGTTCAGAGCTCACATACATAACTAAGGCAGTATTCTGTACACACCAATTAGAGGAAAACATACAAAACCCGACTCTGGGAGAGCCTTGCACACAAGTTCCCTTGGATTGGGAAATGTAAACACATTAACATAATGTTGTTGTTTACATGCACTGTTTCAATTACTCACCACAAACGATGTATATTGTGTAGGGCAAATATACATCCCTCTGTCCCTCCCTTCATACATACAGAGTCCAAACACACAGATGGAGTCCATACAGACAGATGGAGTCCGTGCAGACAGATGGAGTCCGTGCAGACAGATGGAGTCCGTGCAGACAGATGGAGTCCGTGCAGACAGATGGAGTCCGTGCAGACAGATGGAGTCCGTGCAGACAGATGGAGTCCGTGCAGACAGATGGAGTCCGTGCAGACAGATGGAGTCCACGCAGACAGATGGAGTCCACGCAGACAGATGGAGTCCGTGCAGACAGATGGAGTCCGTGCAGACAGATGGAGTCCGTGCAGACAGATGGAGTCCGTGCAGACAGATGGAGTCCGTGCAGACAGATGGAGTCCGTGCAGACAGATGGAGTCCGTGCAGACAGATGGAGTCCGTGCAGACAGATGGAGTCCGTGCAGACAGATGGAGTCCACGCAGACAGATGGAGTCCACACAGACAGATGGAGTCCACACAGACAGATGGAGTCCACACAGACAGATGGAGTCAATAGACAGATGGAGTCAATAGACAGATGGAGTCAATACAGATAGTGTTTATACAGACAGATAGTGTCCTTATAGTCGATACATAAAGAGTCCATACAGACAGACTCAATACAAACAGACAGTGTCCTCCAGAATATTTGGCCCCATTGGTAAATATTTAAACAACAACGTAAAAAATTTTATAAAAATCTATATGTATAGATATATTTCTACTGGAACACCCTCCCCTCAGTCATCTAGGTAGGGTTGATATTATTCCGCTTATCAGGCATCCAGGTAGGGTTGATATTATTCCGCTTATCAGGCATCCAGGTAGGGTTGATATTATTCCGCTTATCAGGCATCCAGGTAGGGTTGATATTATTCTGCTTATCAGGCATCCAGGTAGGGTTGATATTATTCTGCTCATCAAGCATCCAGGTAGGGTTGATATTATTCCGCTCATCAAGCATCCAGGTAGGGTTGATATTATTCCGCTCATCAAGCATCCAGGTAGGGTTGATATTATTCTGCTTATCAGGCATCCAGGTAGGGTTGATATTATTCTGCTTATCAGGCATCCAGGTAGGGTTGATATTATTCTGCTTATCAGGCATCCAGGTAGGGTTGATATTATTCTGCTTATCAGGCATCCAGGTAGGGTTGATATTGTTCCGCTTATCAGGCATCCAGGTAGGGTTGATATTATTCTGCTTATCAGGCATCCAGGTAGGGTTGATATTATTCCGCTTATCAGGCATCCAGGTAGGGTTGATATTATTCTGCTTATCAGGCATCCAGGTAGGGTTGATATTATTCTGCTTATCAGGCATCCAGGTAGGGTTGATATTATTCTGCTTATCAGGCATCCAGGTAGGGTTGATATTATTCCGCTCATCAGTCATCTAGGTAGGGATTGATATTATTCTGCTTATCAGGCATCCAGGTAGGGTTGATATTGTTCCACATCAGGAGACATTCCGTGAAGGCAGACAAGAAGGTCTCTCCTCTTAGTTGTGAGGAGTGGAGGATAGAGCTCAGGCTGAGTTCAATCAGTAACACACACAATCACAATTTCTCATTTTGCGTGTGTCTTTGTAGTTTTTGTCAGTGAGTTCATGTTTTTAAAATTGCCTGGTCAAAAATGACCCTACGACATGCTTTGTACCCTGGTGGGTTGCAGCTTTCATGGAAATATGAATAAAGGCAATGAAAAATACAATTTCTATTTTTTCTGCTGTTAATCAACGGTGGGTCATTTTTCATTCCCTTTAAACCACATGTGTCAAACTCACGGCGGGAGCGTTTCTTTGTGGCCCGTGAGAGCTAAATAGGCACATTATTGTCTTAAAATAAAAGTATATGCTCCTTTTAAGGGATTTCTGTGACCGTAAACCTATCTCCCACAATGCATGTTGATTTTGTGTGACAAGTTTGACGGAGTAATGTGGGTCTCTAGACCTGATAAATGAAAGGGATTTATGTAATGAAAACACAGAGCAATGTGCGTTACTTGTATTTAAACATTTATGTAAATGCATGTACAATATGTATCCACTTGAATAAATAATAACCAAATGCAGAGACAGTAATTTAACAAAATATCAAGGAGTAGTTACAGTTATAAATCCTTACGACTAGAACCGGCCCTTTAAGGGGCCGATGTGGCCCCGGGTGAAAATGCATTTGGCCCCCTGCTTTAGACAACACACGGGTTAAACAATCAAACCCAATTAAAAGTAAGATTCAGATATTGTTCAGTAGTTCAAGTTGAAAAAACAACAATGACATCTGTTTGCAGACTTCTGTTGATATTTTCCTAGCGGGTAAATAGCTCTGGAGATCACATAGAGATACATACATGAATAGCTATGTATTGTCTGAATATGGGAACGAGGAATGTAGAGACGAGGGTGGGAAGGTGAAGGACAGAGCACTTCTTCATTGCCTCCACCGTGGATCCCGCAAGAACGTCAATTAATGAACTGTAGCTGCTCTTCGCTTGTCATTACTGAGGCCACTGAACTAGACACTCTCATAACACACACACACACACACACACACACACACACACTATTTGCCATATAGGTTTCTATATTTTTCTATTCACATTTTGCCTTACTGTTTGGTCTTTATTCAATTTAACTTTTGGCTATCAAATGAAGAGTGAAGATCACAGTGTCATTTTTCCAATTCTGAGCGTATTACAGAATCTGTCCTTGAGTGCCGGTTCTCTTTCTCTCTTCACCCTCCCTGCTCAGACAGCATTAGTTCTAGCCATCGATCTGCCCCTGTCTTTTCTGGTCTGTTAGTCACCGGATTCACATGACAAAAACGTGTGCTCTCATCTTTACTTCTCCACCTGTTCCAGGCACTATGGGCAACGTGTGTAGGCTGATGTTTATATGCAAAGTGTTGATTGTGTTTCCAGTTAGTCTAACTTTAGAGTCTCTGTTATCCCATTTACATTCCCACCCCACTCCTATGTGTCAATTCACCCTAAATGTTTACTACCCCCTTAATGTTTACTACCCCCTTAATGTTTACGTCGCCCCTTAAGGTTTACTACCCCCTTAATGTTTACTACCCCCTTAATGTTTACTACCCCCTTAATGTTTACTACCCCCTTAATGTTTACGTCGCCCCTTAATGTTTACTACCCCCTTAATGTTTACTACCCCCTTAATGTTTACGTCGCCCCTTAATGTTTACTACCCCTTTATGTTTACGTCGCCCCTTAAGGTTTACTACCCCCTTAATGTTTACTACCCCCTTAATGTTTACTACCCCTTAATGTTTACTACCCCCTTAATGTTTACGTCGCCCCTTAATGTTTACTACCCCCTTAATGTTTACGTCTTCCCTTAATGTTTACTACCCCCTTAATGTTTACTACCCCCTTAATGTTTACGTCGCCCCTTAATGTTTACTACCCCCTTAATGTTTACGTCGCCCCTTAATGTTTACGTCGCCCCTTAATGTTTACGTCGCCCCTTAATGTTTACGTCGCCCCTTAATGTTTACTACCCCCTTAATGTTTACGTCGCCCCTTAATGTTTACTACCCCCTTAATGTTTACGTCGCCCCTTAATGTTTACTACCCCCTTAATGTTTACGTCGCCCCTTAATGTTTACGTCGCCCCTTAATGTTTACGTCGCCCCTTAATGTTTACGTCGCCCCTTAATGTTTACGCGCCCCTTAATGTTTACGTCGCCCCTTAATGTTTACGTCGCCCCTTAATGTTTACGTCGCCCCTTAATGTTTACGTCGCCCCTTAATGTTTACGTCGCCCCTTAATGTTTACGTCGCCCCTTAATGTTTAAGTCGCCCCTTAATGTTTAAGTCGCCCCTTAATGTTTAAGTCGCCCCTTAATGTTTACGTCGCCCCTTAATGTTTAAGTCGCCCCTTAATGTTTAAGTCGCCCCTTAATGTTGAAGTCGCCCCTTAATGTTGAAGTCGCCCCTTAATGTTGAAGTCGCCCCTTAATGTTGACGTCGCCCCTTAATGTTGACGTCGCCCCTTAATGTTGACGTCGCCCCTTAATGTTGAAGTCGCCCCTTAATGTTGAAGTCGCCCCTTAATGTGAAGTGCCCCTTAATGTTGAAGTCGCCCCTTAATGTTGAAGTCGCCCTTAATGTTGAAGTCGCCCCTTAATGTTGAAGTCGCCCCTTAATGTTGAAGTCGCCCCTTAATGTTGAAGTCGCCCCTTAATGTTGAAGTCGCCCCTTAATGTTGAAGTCGCCCCTTAATGTTGAAGTCGCCCCTTAATGTTGAAGTCGCCCCTTAATGTTGAAGTCGCCCCTTAATGTTGAAGTCGCCCCTTAATGTTTAAGTCGCCCCTTAATGTTTAAGTCGCCCCTTAATGTTTAAGTCGCCCCTTAATGTTTAAGTCGCCCCTTAATGTTTAAGTCGCCCCTTAATGTTTAAGTCGCCCCTTAATGTTTAAGTCGCCCCTTAATGTTTAAGTCGCCCCTTAATGTTTAAGTCGCCCCTTAATGTTTAAGTCGCCCCTTAATGTTTACGTCGCCCCTTAATGTTTACGTCGCCCCTTAATGTTTACGTCGCCCCTTAATGTTTACGTCGCCCCTTAATGTTTACGTCGCCCCTTAATGTTTACGTCGCCCCTTAATGTTTACGTCGCCCCTTAATGTTTACGTCGCCCCTTAATGTTTACGTCGCCCCTTAATGTTTACGTTGCCCCTTAATGTTTAGTTCGCTCACTGAGAGTCACTGAGAGACCACTCTGCCCTCCCTCATATACTAAACACACTTTTTTTTACACTATACACACTTTACACATAGTACACACTATACCCACTTTATACACTATACACACTTTATACACTATACACACTATATACCCACTTTATGCACTATACACACTTCATACACTGTACACACTATACCCACTTTATACACCATACACACTTCATACACTATACACACTATACTCACTTCAAAGTTCTCCCTACCATCAAGCCTTCAAAAGCTTTTTCCAATAATGGCTTTCCTATTACTTAGAGGAAGCCTCACAGATATGATAGAAAAAAGCGGGATCTGAGGATCATGAATAATCACTTCACAATGCTTTTCTCAGACATAATGCTGAACAATTTATCAGTGCATGAGAGGGCGGTCTGTGCTTCAGCTAACTGCAAACTTGTTTGACTTCGTGGTCTCTAAACCCTCTCAATGTGACCAGAGAAGAACCACAAGGTTGTTTGTGAGTGTATTCTCAACACCTCCAGTCCTCCCTCTGTCCTCCATGCTTATTTAACATGCACCTCCTCTCAATAGTTCTCCCTTTACCCTGTGGCTGGACCAGTTCTTCCCACATTGATTATGAGGGACTAATTTCACTGCCTGTATGACTTCGCTTGAAGTCCCTTGAACTGTCTGGCACAGATGCATTAGAGGGCGGGGACTGTGACCCTGTTATAGGGATGAGTCAATAGCATTAGAGGGCGGGGACTGTGACCCTGTTATAGGGATGAGTCAATAGCATTAGAGGGCGGGGACTGTGACCCTGTTATAGGGATGAGTCAATAGCATTAGAGGGCGGGGACTGTGACCCTGTTATAGGGATGAGTCAATAGCATTAGAGGGCGGGGACTGTGACCCTGTTATAGGGATGAGTCAATAGCATTAGAGGGCGGGGACTGTGACCCTGTTATAGGGATGAGTCAATAGCATTAGAGGGCGGGGACTGTGACCCTGTTATAGGGATGAGTCAATAGCATTAGAGGGCGGGGACTGTGACCCTGTTATAGGGATGAGTCAATAGCATTAGAGGGCGGGGACTGTGACCCTGTTATAGGGATGAGTCAATAGCATTAGAGGGCGGGGACTGTGACCCTGTTATAGGGATGAGTCAATAGCATTAGAGGGCGGGGACTGTGACCCTGTTATAGGGATGAGTCAATAGCATTAGAGGGCGGGGACTGTGACCCTGTTATAGGGATGAGTCAATAGCATTAGAGGGCGGGGACTGTGACCCTGTTATAGGGATGAGTCAATAGCATTAGAGGGCGGGGACTGTGACCCTGTTATAGGGATGAGTCAATAGCATTAGAGGGCGGGGACTGTGACCCTGTTATAGGGATGAGTCAATAGCATTAGAGGGCGGGGACTGTGACCCTGTTATAGGGATGAGTCAATAGCATTAGAGGGCGGGGACTGTGACCCTGTTATAGGGATGAGTCAATAGCATTAGAGGGCGGGGACTGTGTCCCTGTTATAGGGATGAGTCAATAGCATTAGAGGGCGGGGACTGTGTCCCTGTTATAGGGATGAGTCAATAGCATTAGAGGGCGGGGACTGTGACCCTGTTATAGGGATGAGTCAATAGCATTAGAGGGCGGGGACTGTGACCCTGTTATAGGGATGAGTCAATAGCATTAGAGGGCGGGGACTGTGACCCTGTTATAGGGATGAGTCAATAGCATTAGAGGGCGGGGACTGTGACCCTGTTATAGGGATGAGTCAATAGCATTAGAGGGCGGGGACTGTGACCCTGTTATAGGGATGAGTCAATAGCATTAGAGGGCGGGGACTGTGACCCTGTTATAGGGATGAGTCAATAGCATTAGAGGGCGGGGACTGTGTCCCTGTTATAGGGATGAGTCAATAGCATTAGAGGGCGGGGACTGTGACCCTGTTATAGGGATGAGTCAATAGCATTAGAGGGCGGGGACTGTGACCCTGTTATAGGGATGAGTCAATAGCATTAGAGGGCGGGGACTGTGACCCTGTTATAGGGATGAGTCAATAGCATTAGAGGGCGGAGACTGTGACCCTGTTATAGGGATGAGTCAATAGCATTAGAGGGCGGGGACTGTGACCCTGTTATAGGGATGAGTCAATAGCATTAGAGGGCGGGGACTGTGACCCTGTTATAGGGATGAGTCAATAGCATTAGAGGGCGGGGACTGTGACCCTGTTATAGGGATGAGTCAATAGCATTAGAGGGCGGGGACTGTGACCCTGTTATAGGGATGAGTCAATAGCATTAGAGGGCGGGGACTGTGTCCCTGTTATAGGGATGAGTCAATAGCATTAGAGGGCGGGGACTGTGACCCTGTTATAGGGATGAGTCAATAGCATTAGAGGGCGGGGACTGTGACCCTGTTATAGGGATGAGTCAATAGGGATTAGAGGGCGGGGACTGTGACCCTGTTATAGGGATGAGTCAATAGCATTAGAGGGCGGGGACTGTGACCCTGTTATAGGGATGAGTCAATAGCATTAGAGGGCGGGACTGTGTCCCTGTTATAGGGATGAGTCAATAGCATTAGAGGGCGGGGACTGTGACCCTGTTATAGGGATGAGTCAATAGCATTAGAGGGCGGGGACTGTGACCCTGTTATAGGGATGAGTCAATAGCATTAGAGGGCGGGGACTGTGACCCTGTTATAGGGATGAGTCAATAGCATTAGAGGGCGGAGACTGTGACCCTGTTATAGGGATGAGTCAATAGCATTAGAGGGCGGGGACTGTGACCCTGTTATAGGGATGAGTCAATAGCATTAGAGGGCGGGGACTGTGACCCTGTTATAGGGATGAGTCAATAGCATTAGAGGGCGGGGACTGTGACCCTGTTATAGGGATGAGTCAATAGCATTAGAGGGCGGGGACTGTGACCCTGTTATAGGGATGAGTCAATAGCATTAGAGGGCGGGGACTGTGACCCTGTTATAGGGATGAGTCAATAGCATTAGAGGGCGGGGACTGTGACCCTGTTATAGGGATGAGTCAATAGCATTAGAGGGCGGGGACTGTGACCCTGTTATAGGGATGAGTCAATAGCATTAGAGGGCGGGGACTGTGACCCTGTTATAGGGATGAGTCAATAGCATTAGAGGGCGGGGACTGTGACCCTGTTATAGGGATGAGTCAATAGCATTAGAGGGCGGGGACTGTGACCCTGTTATAGGGATGAGTCAATAGCATTAGAGGGCGGGGACTGTGACCCTGTTATAGGGATGAGTCAATAGCATTAGAGGGCGGGGACTGTGACCCTGTTATAGGGATGAGTCAATAGCATTAGAGGGCGGGGACTGTGACCCTGTTATAGGGATGAGTCAATAGCATTAGAGGGCGGGGACTGTGACCCTGTTATAGGGATGAGTCAATAGCATTAGAGGGCGGGGACTGTGACCCTGTTATAGGGATGAGTCAATAGCATTAGAGGGCGGGGACTGTGACCCTGTTATAGGGATGAGTCAATAGCATTAGAGGGCGGGGACTGTGACCCTGTTATAGGGATGAGTCAATAGCATTAGAGGGCGGGGACTGTGACCCTGTTATAGGGATGAGTCAATAGCATTAGAGGGCGGGGACTGTGACCCTGTTATAGGGATGAGTCAATAGCATTAGAGGGCGGGGACTGTGACCCTGTTATAGGGATGAGTCAATAGCATTAGAGGGCGGGGACTGTGACCCTGTTATAGGGATGAGTCAATAGCATTAGAGGGCGGGGACTGTGACCCTGTTATAGGGATGAGTCAATAGCATTAGAGGGCGGGGACTGTGACCCTGTTATAGGGATGAGTCAATAGCATTAGAGGGCGGGGACTGTGACCCTGTTATAGGGATGAGTCAATAGCATTAGAGGGCGGGGACTGTGACCCTGTTATAGGGATGAGTCAATAGCATTAGAGGGCGGGGACTGTGACCCTGTTATAGGGATGAGTCAATAGCATTAGAGGGCGGGGACTGTGACCCTGTTATAGGGATGAGTCAATAGCATTAGAGGGCGGGGACTGTGACCCTGTTATAGGGATGAGTCAATAGCATTAGAGGGCGGGGACTGTGACCCTGTTATAGGGATGAGTCAATAGCATTAGAGGGCGGGGACTGTGACCCTGTTATAGGGATGAGTCAATAGCATTAGAGGGCGGGGACTGTGACCCTGTTATAGGGATGAGTCAATAGCATTAGAGGGCGGGGACTGTGACCCTGTTATAGGGATGAGTCAATAGCATTAGAGGGCGGGGACTGTGACCCTGTTATAGGGATGAGTCAATAGCATTAGAGGGCGGGGACTGTGACCCTGTTATAGGGATGAGTCAATAGCATTAGAGGGCGGGGACTGTGACCCTGTTATAGGGATGAGTCAATAGCATTAGAGGGCGGGGACTGTGACCCTGTTATAGGGATGAGTCAATAGCATTAGAGGGCGGGGACTGTGACCCTGTTATAGGGATGAGTCAATAGCATTAGAGGGCGGGGACTGTGACCCTGTTATAGGGATGAGTCAATAGCATTAGAGGGCGGGGACTGTGACCCTGTTATAGGGATGAGTCAATCAATAGCATTAGCATTAGAGGGCGGGGACTGTGACCCTGTTATAGGGATGAGTCAATAGCATTAGAGGGCGGGGACTGTGACCCTGTTATAGGGATGAGTCAATAGCATTAGAGGGCGGGGACTGTGACCCTGTTATAGGGATGAGTCAATAGCATTAGAGGGCGGGGACTGTGACCCTGTTATAGGGATGAGTCAATAGCATTAGAGGGCGGGGACTGTGACCCTGTTATAGGGATGAGTCAATAGCATTAGAGGGCGGGGACTGTGACCCTGTTATAGGGATGAGTCAATAGCATTAGAGGGCGGGGACTGTGACCCTGTTATAGGGATGAGTCAATAGCATTAGAGGGCGGGGACTGTGACCCTGTTATAGGGATGAGTCAATAGCATTAGAGGGCGGGGACTGTGACCCTGTTATAGGGATGAGTCAATAGCATTAGAGGGCGGGGACTGTGACCTGTTATAGGGATGAGTCAATAGCATTAGAGGGCGGGGACTGACCCTGTTATAGGGATGAGTCAATAGCATTAGAGGGCGGGGACTGTGACCCTGTTATAGGGATGAGTCAATAGCATTAGAGGGCGGGGACTGTGACCCTGTTATAGGGATGAGTCAATAGCATTAGAGGGCGGGGACTGTGACCCTGTTATAGGGATGAGTCAATAGCATTAGAGGGCGGGGACTGTGACCCTGTTATAGGGATGAGTCAATAGCATTAGAGGGCGGGGACTGTGACCCTGTTATAGGGATGATAGGGTCAATAGCATTAGAGGGCGGGGACTGTGACCCTGTTATAGGGATGAGTCAATAGCATTAGAGGGCGGGGACTGTGACCCTGTTATAGGGATGAGTCAATAGCATTAGAGGGCGGGGACTGTGACCCTGTTATAGGGATGAGTCAATAGCATTAGAGGGCGGGGGACTGTGAGCCCTGTTACCCTAGGGATGAGTCAATAGCATTAGAGGGCGGGGACTGTGACCCTGTTATAGGGATGAGTCAATAGCATTAGAGGGCGGGGACTGTGACCCTGTTATAGGGATGAGTCAATAGCATTAGAGGGCGGGGACTGTGACCCTGTTATAGGGATGAGTCAATAGCATTAGAGGGCGGGGACTGTGACCCTGTTATAGGGATGAGTCAATAGCATTAGAGGGCGGGGACTGTGACCCTGTTATAGGGATGAGTCAATAGCATTAGAGGGCGGGGACTGTGACCCTGTTATAGGGATGAGTCAATAGCATTAGAGGGCGGGGACTGTGACCCTGTTATAGGGATGAGTCAATAGCATTAGAGGGCGGGGACTGTGACCCTGTTATAGGGATGAGTCAATAGCATTAGAGGGCGGGGACTGTGACCCTGTTATAGGGATGAGTCAATAGCATTAGAGGGCGGGGGGCGGGGACTGTGACCCTGTTATAGGGATGAGTCAATAGCATTAGAGGGCGGGGACTGTGACCCTGTTATAGGGATGAGTCAATAGCATTAGAGGGCGGGGACTGTGACCCTGTTATAGGGATGAGTCAATAGCATTAGAGGGCGGGGACTGTGACCCTGTTATAGGGATGAGTCAATAGCATTAGAGGGCGGGGACTGTGACCCTGTTATAGGGATGAGTCAATAGCATTAGAGGGCGGGGACTGTGACCCTGTTATAGGGATGAGTCAATAGCATTAGAGGGCGGGGACTGTGACCCTGTTATAGGGATGAGTCAATAGCATTAGAGGGGCGGGGACTGTGACCCTGTTATAGGGATGAGTCAATAGCATTAGAGGGCGGGGACTGTGACCCTGTTATAGGGATGAGTCAATAGCATTAGAGGGCGGGGACTGTGACCCTGTTATAGGGATGAGTCAATAGCATTAGAGGGCGGGGACTGTGACCCTGTTATAGGGATGAGTCAATAGCATTAGAGGGCGGGGACTGTGACCCTGTTATAGGGATGAGTCAATAGCATTAGAGGGCGGGGGCTGTGACCCTGTTATAGGGATGAGTCTAGCATTAGAGGGCGGGGACTGTGACCCTGTTAGGGATGAGTCAATAGCATTAGAGGGCGGGGACTGTGACCCTGTTATAGGGATGAGTCAATAGCATTAGAGGGCGGGGACTGTGACCCTGTTATAGGGATGAGTCAATAGCATTAGAGGGCGGGGACTGTGACCCTGTTATAGGGATGAGTCAATAGCTTGCTTATGCTCTGTTGTCATCCCATGGGTCGACATCACACCGGGCCAGGCTTTGACGTGAGCGGGTTCAGCGATGACCCGATGGTTCTGTCCAGTTTTATGTTTGCCGTTTTTGTTTCACGCATGAAATCCCATCGACATTCACCGAAGTCGCACAACCAATATTGAACCACTGTGTCTATTTCTGAACACACCACACAAAGAGCCAAATTACATTCATGGGTGGCATTTAATACGCTATTGGACAGGAAGCTGGTATGAAATAGAGGAGATTTTGCTGTAAGTGCAGTAGAATGCAACTCACCACACAACAATACAGGAGCATTAAACACAGGTGCTTAAATTAGACCACCTTAGGACCCTATAAAGCCCAAGGTTTCATTATGTCTTAAAACATTTGATTGATTGACGCGTAAACTTCGCAACCTAGTCCGCGACCCTGTGCCAATACAGAAGACCTGTTGTAAATGCAACATTATAATAAAAACAGCTTCTGATCACGAGGCAGGGCTGACGAAATCAGATTCCCCCGTGTGACTCGGCTTGTCTCCTTGAAAACAGATTTATAGAACGAAAGTCGACGATAAAGTGTCCGAGAGAGAGACGGGTTTGTTTACACTAGACAGTATGAGCGGAATTTCAGAGAGGCGGGGGAATTGGGAATGTTTAAGCGCCAGCCGAGAGCAGAGTGGCTATGGGGAATGAAAAGATAATGCTGTGCATTTTGTGTGTGTGTGTGTGTGTGTCATGCAGAACTCCTTCACACAAGATTGACTTAGGCCTCGTAAAGTGTCTGTGCCTTGCATATCTCCGCATTGGGGCCATTATCTTCATACCCATGTGCCCTTCCACTGCCACCAGCCATGTAACCCCCTCTGTCCCTCATCCCCACGGCCTTTATCCCTCAATCCGCTCCACCCTGTCCTTATTTCTTCTCTACATCCCTCCTTCCCCACTTCTCATCTCTACCCCCTCTCTCCAACCCCCTCTCTCTCCAACCCCCCCCTCTCTCCAACCCCCTCTCTCCAACCCCCCTCTCTCCAACCCCCTCTCTCCAACCCCCTCTCTCCAACCCCCCTCTCTCCAACCCCCTCTCTCCAACCCCCTCCTCTCCAACCCCCCTCTCTCCAACCCCCTCTCTCTCCAACCCCCCTCTCTCCAACCCCCTCTCTCCAACCCCCCCCTCTCTCCAACCCCCTCCAACCCCCTCTCTCCAACCCCCCTCTCTCCAACCCCCTCTCTTCAACCCCCTCTCTCCAACCTCTCTCCCTCTCTCCCTCTCTCTCTCTCCCTCCAACCCCCCTCTCTCTCCCTCCAACCCCCTCTCTCCAACCCCCTCTCTCTCCTCTCTCTCTCCAACCCCCTCTCTCTCTCTCCCTCCAACCCCCCTCTCCCTCCAACCCCCTCTCTCCCTCCAACCCCCCTCTCTCTCCCTCCAACCCCCCTCTCCCTCCAACCCCCCTCTCCCTCCAACCCCCTCTCCCTCCAACCCCCCTCTCCCTCCAACCCCCCCTCTCTCCCTCCAACTCCCTCCAACCCCCCTCTCCCTCCAACCCCCTCTCTCTCCCTCCAACCCCCCTCTCTCCCTCCAACCCCCTCTCTCCCTCCAACCCCCCTCTCTCCCTCCAACCCCCCTCTCTCCCTCCAACCCCCCTCTCTCCCTCCAACCCCCCTTTCTCTCCCTCCAACCCCCCTCTCTCTCCCTCTCTCCTCTCTCTCTCCAACCCCTCCTCTCTCTCTCTCCAACCCCCTCCCTCCCTCCCTCCCTCTCTCCCTCCAACCCCCCTCTCTCTCTCTCTCTCTCCAACCCCCTCCCTCTCTCTCTCCCTCCAACCCCCTCCCTCTCTCTCTCCCTCCAACCCCTCCCTCTCTCTCTCCCTCCAACCCCCTCCCTCTCTCTCTCCCTCCAACCCCCCCTCCCTCTCTCTCTCCCTCCAACCCCCCTCTCTCTCTCTCCCTCTCTCTCTCCAACCCCCTCCCTCTCTCTCTCTCCTCCCCCTCCCTCTCTCTCTCTCCCTCCAACCCCCCTCTCTCTCTCTCCAACCCCCTCTCTCTCCCTCTCTCTCTCCCTCTCTCCAACCCCCTCCCTCTCTCCAACCCCTCCCTCTCCAACCCCTCCCTCTCTCCAACCCCCTCCCTCTCTCCAACCCCCCTCCCTCTCTCTCTCTCTCCCCCTCTCTCCCTCCAACCCCCTCCATCTCTCTCCCTCTCTCTCTCTCTCCAACCCCCTCTCTCTCCTCTTCATTCTCGCCCCGTACTTTAGAACCAGCTCCTATAGGTGACAGGCTCAGCAGGGGGGCAAAGCCCAAGACAGCAGAGCCCAAACTCAAACACGCTTTGTGGAGACGATTCTATTTTGATGGGCTCATGTGCACTTGACTCAGTGCTGGAGGTTGGGACACGCCCCTTCCCTGAGCGAAAGCCGCAGCGGAGTCTGTACCGAAATACATCTGAGGAGAGAGATGCTGTGCAGTCTGGAATACAAGATAAAGAGAGCTCATTAATACCTGAGCGGGTTACCACATATTCTGTCATTAGCTTATGTAACACGTCAACATTTAATCACAGCAAAAAAGGAGTAGATAATAGAGCAGAAACATGTTCCTAACTCCTCCACTCTCCTAATGAAAATGTCCATTGCGGACACTTCTTCATTATCGGATATTATACTAGGGCATTTACAGAGTCGTGAATGTGTAAGGTGGATTCTAATCCCGTCTCGTTTCGGGGTACGAAGAGACAGAGAAGCAGTTTCTATTACAGCTAAAGTGAAGCGGGAACAGCATTGACATTCAACAGAACGCTAATCAAACATGTAAGAAACGACAACTATATTTTCCCAGGTTTCCTTTAAATTCATTACATGCAGTGTGTAAAGATGCTGTGACATTCTCATGCCGTCATTACCACACCGCCGTAAAGCCAAGGTATTACTTTTCTAATGTCATCTAATATTAACCAGAAAATTATTCCACCTTTCTGAGCCGACGTCAGGATATACCACATTATTTCTGTTATTCAGAATTTTAATATGTTTCGAATGCTGAACAAGGAGAAACACGGAGCAATTTACACATGCTAGCTTGCAGGCTAGGTAGTTTTTGAACGGACAAAGTGGATCTTAGTAGCGAAGCTGGAAACATTATGACGCTCACTTTATAATCTCACAGCAAAAGCCTGTTCATTATAAAATATGAGCACTTGCCAATGGCCAAACACCATGGGCATGTTAGCCAGCGCTAGTCGCTTGCTAGCTTGCCTAGGCCAGGAATAATAAGATGCTTCCAACTCATTATACATCTTGACATGTATATATAATAATATGTTTTTCCTGTCCATCAGTTCCTCTGGTGATGTTCCCCTGTTTAGAACCTGACACAAGTAGCAGACTTATAATATAATGTCCAGCTATGGACAACCAAGATTGGCGCGAAGACGCCTCTATATCGTCTGAATCATGGTTGGAAGTAATTACCCCAATTCAACATTGCAACATTGTTGCAAATCAAGGGATTTGCAACAAACAAGTCTTAATCAAGACGAACCCACGCACACGGAAGTGGTAAAATGTCCAACGAGGCCGCGATCAACGACCACGTCTGCAGCACTTTCAAAAATACAACAGTCTCACTCAGCATGTTGGGAGAGTCAGACCGTGTGACACTCCGACCCGTGGAGACACAAACTCAAATTGTCCAGGTCTGTCAAAGTTACCGCGGAAACGGGCTGACAAGGTCGCCGTGGAGCCGGAGAGAAATGCTTTGTCGCTGCCGATTGAGACATATTCATGAACTGCGATGGTGACATAAATGACTACACTGACGGGGTCATATCCTTCATCAGTGCATACCAGGTAATCTGCATTCAATCTCAAAGGTTTCGATCTATATTACAGCGCAGCTTCAGTGATGAGCCCTAAAACCTCCTCCGTGACAGGGACCTGAGAGCCGGGTAAAACCCCTCTACGGTGTCGACGAGAAAAACAGACATCAGGAATTATGTCTGCCGAACACAATTTTGGAGTCTGGCTGGGACCGAAAGGCTTTGGCGACGAGTGTTTGGGAAGGCATCAGACAAATACACACTATAATCCGAAGACACAGATTGCTTCTGTGGACCAGGCACTGCCCAACAGATTCTGCCCAACAGATTTAACTAGACTACAGATCTCACTCACAAACGCCCCTCAATCGGCAGGTCACTTTACTACATGGAAGGTATCCATTAAATCTCCCACTTCCCTATAACAATTCCCCACTTCTCTCCCCCCCGTGTCTTCTGTCAAGCAACTCAATTTCGCGGATACGGCACTCTGGTCAGTCTTATTGCGAACAGAGATGGGTCCTTGTATTGCGGAGAGGTCAACCGCTGGTCAGCTGGTGGTTCGTTGTGGTTAGAATAACTGTTGGCCCACAGCAACCAACTATCAGTTCTACAGAGACTAAAAACTTTATGGCAGCCGCATCAGACCACATCCAAACTGTTGATTGGTCGTTCACTAAATTGCGGCACTAAACTGCACTCGAAGCCCTGCGAATTTGGTAATCAACAGGCTCTCTGAGTGATTTGGGAAGCGTGAAGGGCTGTTTTGGGATTGGCTGAGTAAGAAGTCTTCCGCTTAGGGTTGAGGTTGACGGCCTGAGGCGGTGGTGTCTTTCGTCCCCGGAATGACAGACAGCCATTGTGTTTGAAAGTGTAATTCTTGGACAGACACTTCACCGCCGTGACAAGAAAGAGTAAAATAAAAAATAAAATTCTCCCCCTGAGAGCAATAACACCAGAGACTTGGAGATGGAGGGGGAAATATGCAGCAAAGCTGTTCACTGCAGATGAAGAACGTCCTGTTAAGTGGAGCAGATTTTTCATCTCTCTTTTGCTCACTCACTGACTCTCTCTCTCTCTCTCTCTCTCTTTGACATTGACTTTTTTGTAACGCTGATGTGAATTCATTCAGTGGAATTCTTCAGTTATAAGTGACAAAACAGAAAGTGAAAGCATATTTTTCCTACTGAAATAACTGCTGTGGGGTAGCGGTGTCAGAGTGGATTTAAGCAGTGGAACAAGCTGCCTATTAAGAGCTATTTTAAAAAGGGAAGATTAAATTCATCTAGTCGTCAATTGAACACGAGGTCCATTGGACATTTTACATTAATACCCAACTCCTCTAAGTTGGAATTGTGCCGCAGTCCACCTGACCCACCTGAAACGGGCTACGGCGTTATGACCCAAACTACATCCTAATCTCTACACCGTGCACTACATTTGGGCCATTAGAACCATAACATAAAACAAGTTGCCTTTCGAGCACACTTCATTACACCATGCTAATCTTACCGCGTGTTGGTGTGTGTGAGCTTATCACAAAATATTAGGACTACCGCATTTGCTGTTAGTCACAAATACATACCACAAAAACAGTGCTCCTGATACGCTATCTGGTACCAAGGCATTAGCAGCAAAACGTTCCAGTCCTGTAAGTTGCAAGGTAGAGCCGCTGTGTATGGAACTTGTTGGTCCAGCACATCCCACAGATGCTCGAACAAACACCTTGAACTTTTCATCATGTTCCTCGAACCATTCCCAAACAATGTGTGCTGTGTGGCAGAGGGCATTATTCTGCAGAAAAAAAACACTGCCATCAGGAAAACCCATTGCCATGAACGGGGGGTACCGGGTCTGCATCAATGGTTTGGTAGGTGTCATATTGTCGTCCATATGCCTGGACCCAGGGTGTCCCAGCAGAACATTGCCCAGGGCATCACACTCCATCCACCGGCATGTGGTCTTCCCACAGTCCACCCTGGTGCCGTCACTTCTTCCCCAGATAAACGTCACAGAGTGCTTTGCACTGTGTGTTGCGACACACACCTCCTGTAACCATCAGAACATTTTCTGTGACTTGTGCCACAGGCAGCTTGTCGGTTTACTAGTACAATTAACACGATGGGACAACATTCTGTCTGTGGTACAGAAAATCCAAACATTGGGGAACTACTGGCCTAAGCCTCACTTGGCCTATGGAATCTGGAGTCTTTGGAAAACTCGAGGGAATGTACAGGACTGTCAGGATGGCTTAGAGTCCGCATTCTTACCCAGATGATCTACTTTGGTCTACTTTTATTTCATCTACCTTGTTACATGGAGTTCTCCAAAAGTACCATCCCACCCAAACAGACTGGTTCCGTTCATATGGCAGCAAGTGATCCCACCCAGTCTGCAATTGAAACATGTGAACCAACCAGACGAGCAGGGCACTCTGGGTAATGGCCAGGCGAGCAGCCACTTCACTCTCGGACATTAAACAGGATTAGATCCAGTCACGGCTGCGTACGGGCGCTTCAGCAGACTCTCATGCAACCGGAGTTCACTCGCAGTCCCGTCGTAATTTCGATATTTTATTAAAACAGCATTCCGGTTGCTCATGTTTTTAAAGGGAGAACTGTCGTCATGGCGATGAATATAAAATAATGACCTGGGGATTTTCAAATCATAACTCTGCTGTGGCTGTTGTGCTGCACAGAACCCGTTGCCTTTTGGTTCCGCTGGCTACGGCAAACGGAGAGGAATCTCATTTGGGCCTAAGCTCTTGTGATCTGCCGTTGGTTCTGTTTTCACTACCAGAGTGAACTACTGACTTCTCTTCAGAATGATCCCGCTGTTGAACGATCAGTAATCACGCGTTTCTCCCATTATGCTCGTGTTTACTGTACGCGCGTTGGGGTTACTTTTAGATCGCAGTATTGAACGATTCCCTGTTCTTCGCCAACTGTCACTTTCATCCACAGAGACGTAATCATTATTGGGCATTTTCAGCGTTGACTAAAGGCAGTGAACGCAAAGAAGCATTTGATGCAGTTGATGTTTGAGCGGCTCTGTCTATTTACACTGCGAAAAACGCCTTTGGCGGAGGAAAGGTATGAGTTTAATTTCTTTCTGCGAGGCCGGTTGAGAGACGAGATGCATTTCTATCTAACTGTGAACGGGGTATTTCATTACCGGCATCAAGTCCGACTGTCATTTGCCTGGGGTAGGCTATGACAACGTTGTTTCCAGAAACTGGAATATTAAAAAACACTCGTTACATAAATTTCCACAAACTGCGAGTACAAAAAACATTATGAAGTGAAGTCTAACTCATATTCAGATCTCTGTAATGTCAGTGACATTCAACTAGCACACCATGCTATGTATTCAGACTCCTGTTATCTGGATGAATACACACTGTACATTGGCAAGATTGGCTGTTCGGGATTGATTTATGCTAATGCATGTACTCGTGAGTGTTCTTGTGCATTACCCACCCGCCCACACAGCATACAGTACACATAACTATGTACAAAATGGCTACTATACCATGTCTAACAACCAATCACTGAGTGCCTGGATACAGCCCTTTAGCTGTGGTATTGTAAGCCAGTGCACAGTCGGCGAACCGTTCGTGGTATTTTATCACCAATTAACAAATAAAACACGATAAACACAACGAACGGCTACACAAAACATTAACTGTGATTTAAAATAAAAGTGTGCATATAGGCGACTTAGAACAAACGTCAAAAACGCTTACCTACAATATCCGGAACGTGACTTGAAATAATAACCATGTAGCCATGGAAGTGGTGAGGGTTTTTGTTTCACTCTGGACAGTAAAGTAGGTGGCACACATTGTAGTTCCTGGTTGGTGATTAGGGTGTTAGTTAATGAGCACAGCTGGGCCTAATTAGTGGTTAGCAGGGGGATCAGCTTGGTATTTAAGTCACTGGGAAATGTCACCGCTTTGTCGTTCATTATTTTGATGTCATGTACGTATTATGTTGGTGAGTGTTGGTGGGAAATGTTGCTGTGTTTGTAGATGTTAGGAAGTCGCTTGATTGTGCAGTTTTGTTTACAAGTACAGGTTCCATGTTTTTTTCCGTTCAGTGTTTGTTTTTATATTAATAACCCTTGAATGTGCCATTCAGCTCTACAATAGGCTTCAACTGCACTACACCCCATAGATTATCGTGACAAACCAACAATGCAGTGGCATTTCCCAGTGAGTAAAATACCCCAACTAATTAGCTAATTCACCTCACTAAACTCGCCGTGTGGAACAAAACTCACCACTCGTGACGGGTACTGTGGCAATAAGCTTTTAGCAATCACCATCCACAAAACATACTAGCCAGTTTATAAATAGGCTAATATATATATTTAATGTTGTATATTGTTTTCAATAGAGCTTTACCTGGTTTCTGTGGGCTAGATTGGAGATCTGGGTCATTTTAGTGAATTATTCCTCGAACCTGGAAAAACACCTGTCTATCCTCAGCCAGCTTGGGGGCTGTTGTTTTTAACAAACGCCAATTATTTTTCTGTGATGATTTCCCTTAGTGCCGGATTTGCTCCACCATCGTCATTACAATAGGGCCAGTTAGTGTGGCGTTGTGGCGCCTGCCTGTCGGGATCTGACTAGCTGACTACTGAAACCAGTACTCCTGACATCTGGCAAGCTGATACACACAGGTAGAGCTCATATGTAGATACACACAGGTAGAGCTAAAACGTAGGTACACACAGGTAGAACTAAAACGTAGATGCCCACAGGTGGAGGTCACGCGTAGATGCCCACAGGTGGAGGTCACGCGTAGATGCCCACAGGTGGAGGTCACGCGTAGATGCCCACAGGTGGAGGTCACGCGTAGATGCCCACAGGTGGAGGTCACGCGTAGATGCCCACAGGTGGAGGTCACGCGTAGATGCCCACAGGTGGAGGTCACGCGTAGATGCCCACAGGTGGAGGTCACGCGTAGATGCCCACAGGTGGAGGTCACGCGTAGATGCCCACAGGTGGAGGTCACGCGTAGATGCCCACAGGTGGAGGTCACGCGTAGATGCCCACAGGTGGAGGTCACGCGTAGATGCCCACAGGTGGAGGTCACGCGTAGATGCCCACAGGTGGAGGTCACGCGTAGATGCCCACAGGTGGAGGTCACGCGTAGATGCCCACAGGTGGAGGTCACGCGTAGATGCCCACAGGTGGAGGTCACGCGTAGATGCCCACAGGTGGAGGTCACGCGTAGATGCCCACAGGTGGAGGTCACGCGTAGATGCCCACAGGTGGAGGTCACGCGTAGATGCCCACAGGTGGAGGTCACGCGTAGATGCCCACAGGTGGAGGTCACGCGTAGATGCCCACAGGTGGAGGTCACGCGTAGATGCCCACAGGTGGAGGTCACGCGTAGATGCCCACAGGTGGAGGTCACGCGTAGATGCCCACAGGTGGAGGTCACGCGTAGATGCCCACAGGTGGAGGTCACGCGTAGATGCCCACAGGTGGAGGTCACGCGTAGATGCCCACAGGTGGAGGTCACGCGTAGATGCCCACAGGTGGAGGTCACGCGTAGATGCCCACAGGTGGAGGTCACGCGTAGATGCCCACAGGTGGAGGTCACGCGTAGATGCCCACAGGTGTAGGTCACTATCCCGGGCACTACAATATTCCGCATGTGAACTATACAGTCATGTGAAGCACTGAACAGTAGCACATATACAAAATAGGTATACAAGACGAACAGTAAAGTGTGAACAGAGGACATATTGATTACAGCCCAGGACAACACGCAGCTAGTAGACAGGACGTGTTGTTGTAATCCCAGGTGGGTGTGGTGTTTCTACCGTGCAGAAGTTCCAGTAATCATGTGGGGTCTGCTGTATGCCAGTTATGTAACCATAGCGCGTCCCGAACCACCACGATTTTCCATTTAGATTTTTAATATGGCGTACATTCCGTTACAGTCGCTTTCACATCACATTTCACACTGTGGTCTCTGCCTGTGGGATATGCTCTCTAAAAGCGGATTGGGATGAACAGTCCGACATGACAGTGTACTGCCTGGTAACTTGTATCTCCCGACACACCGCCAATAATAATGTACCTGCTTTTCATCTGACCTCATTTCCTCCATCTTTAAAATCAGCCATCAGAGAGTCAGATAGTAGGAGCGGATAGTGTTGCTGGTTCAAATCCTCTAGGAGAAAATTATCTCTCATTATGCCCTTGAATGAGGCACTTAACCTTAATTGTTTGTGTCACTGTGGAAAAGAATGAGCGCTAAATTACTAAACTATGAATAGGTCTCTGTTTCCTAGATTTGATTATAATACAACGTACATCTGTGACGGTGAATAACTTCATAGACCAGGGGTGTCCAAAGTCCGGTCCAGTTTTTATTGGCCCGCAGCAAATTCTTAAAATATAATTGAATATGGCCGGCACATGAAGATTGAGCTCAACTCTGTTGCACTTCTCAGTTTCAACACTAGTTGGAGCCAGCCATGGAAACGGTGCTTCTCCACTAAACAAAATTAAGCAAACAAAAACTTTTACGGCGAGTCACCAGAAATGGCAGCACCAAAGAAACGCAAAATAGCAAGTGAGTGTAGAAGATTTCAAACACAGTGGGAAAATGAATATTTCTTCAAAGAAATCAACGTAAAGTGTATCTGTTTGATTTGCAATGAAGATGTTGCTGTGCTGAAAGAGTATAATGTCCGTCAGCACTATGAGACCAAACATCAGAGCTACACATCAGTACACCAGTGCCGAACGAACGCAGAAAGTCAAGCAAATGGCAGCTAGCCTGCAAGCTCAACAACAGGTGTTTTTCGTGCTAACAAAATAAAGGAAAACGCCACAACAGCAAGCTATAAGGTCGCTAAACATATGGCCCAGCACGGCAAACCGTTCTCAGATGGTGATTTCATAAAGCAGTGCCTCAAAGTCACAGCAATAATGTGCCCGGAAAAAGTTCCGGATTTCAACAACATGAGCTTATCTAGAAATACAGTGGTGCGGAGAATCGAGGACTTGATGTCAGCTAACTGGAAACTTCAGCTGAGAGACAAAGCTAGTGCTTTTGATTTGTACTCGATAGCATGCGATTGGTTATGGATAGGGTTAGCGATAAGAGCACAGATGCCACAGACACCGCGCAGCTGTTAATGTTTTGCGGGGAGTAGATGGTCATTTTTGCTGTACGGAGGAGCTGTATGATATGATGAGCCTAAAAGGCACAACGACGGGCAGAGATATTTTTAAGCTGTGTCGGAGGCAGTTGGAAAGATGGGGCTTAAATGGGACAAACTCTGTGGAGAAACAACGGATGGAGCTCCGGCCATGCATGACGGGCGTAAAAACTGTCAACATAATTCGAGCTAGAGGACAGCACAGTTCTTCACATTATAGGTGAGTTAGAAATACACACAGTATTCATGTGTTAATGTCACCTCTAGTGTGCGGCCCGGCCCTTTGTTTATTTTTCTGTATTTGGCCCTCACTAAAAAAACTTTGGACACCCCTGTCATAGACCATCAGATCACTTTACTCTCCCAAAATACTGTATAGGTTTACAGTAGGAAAACCACTACAGTTGGAAAATATGTAAATGGTAAAATCAAAGATAGACTAGCTAAAAAGTGGAGTACAGTATGATGGTATCTATCAGATAGATGTTTCAGTACTAACATATAGAACTATGCAGATATTACAATATGAAATCAGGCAAAAAGTGCTTCTTGAATACAAGACCTTGATCACACTTGTAGCCAATGTGGCCGCAATCTTAGCTAGTACAGATGGTGTTTACATTTAGATCACGTTTGGAAACACATTATCAGGTCTACAGGTTTACACCGACTGGAAAAGTAGTAAGGAGAGTTCCAGCCAGCAAAAATAAAAAACAATACAATAATTCTGCTTTTTCCATTTAGTTGCCAAACCCCAAATAACTGGTTAACCTATCAACTTATCTCCATGTTCATCATCAACCACCACAATATGGGGGTGTCGTGTCCAACAGAACAGTTTATAGAAGAGGTTCCCCCATGACTTGCTGTCATTGCTAATGAAGAAACGTTTATAAACAGATGTTTTTGTTTGCGGAATGAACGCACCTCGTCTTCCCATCTGTTATCTCTTCATCGGTGAAACCTCACACAAACCCACACATGTGAAGACTGGGCAAATGAGTTTCTTTGTTTTACTACTGTAATGGGAAGCATTGGCAGATAGTAAACCAGGAACACACACACACCACCAGAAAAATACACACTGTTGACATGCCATTAGGAGAACACACACGCATTCCACCAGGAGAACTTGACATCCTACTAGGAGACACGAAGCCAGCTAGCTTGGGGTGGGGTGCAGACTGAAGGACCATGGGTATCTCCACGGCGATGCATATCATATGTCTGTTACAAAACGCCTGAGACCAGAAGAGTCAAATGGCTGATGGCACAGCCCTCCCTGCACAACAAGACAATCCAACTAACTGCACGCCTCCACCTCTGGTCAGCACCCCGAGACACTTGTGGAGAGGGTGTGTGAGCGTGCAGTCATCTGTGTGCTTGCTTTTCTTGTTTTACCATTTAAATTGCGTAGACATAAAAAATGTAATAATTACATAGCATATTATCGCTTCATGTTTTCAATAATTTCCCTAATGGGAAGGAAAATGGATACTGCCAATGAACAACATAAAGGCATTACATATTTACAGTTACAGACCAATAAACTGAACCAGTTTGTTACAGTTTTAAAATCGGTAATATCATTTCTATACAATTTTTGAACTGATTTTAAAGTTAGTGTCAGGTTCAGAAAATAATGTCTGTTTATTTTTTTGGTCGCATTTTGATTCAGTTTCATTTTGTGTGCGGGAGACGGTGAGCTGTTGTCAGCAGGTTCTGTGGCTGTATGGTTGGTATATTTCGGGGATCTCACTACTTGCCACTGGGGGGAAGTAATACCAAAGATGATGAGCAAGGTCATATATTTAGTTATGGTTGAATTATTCAATCCATATTAATACAAATATACAATTAATTCAAATATGGTGGAGGAAAAATCTCTTGCCATTTGTTTACTAAAATGTTAGATAACATTTTAGTACAGGTAAAAAAGTGACAGGTACTTTGACTGAACGGAAAGGGAGAGTCATAGCACGGCGAAGTCATGGCACATTTTATAAGTTATGTAAATGTCAAATTGTCGACGTTTTTTGCAGCATAGGAGCACTGCTGGCTTTCCTCTGAAGCTGAACAGAGTTGGTTCTGGTCGCTCTCTGGATGGGAAACCAAATGCCATTGGTCAAAAGATCAAGTCCCGAAGCTCCGGGGCAGCAAAGCGTAGAGTTGGGTTTTTCTCATAAGATGCTAAACACCTGATATTTTCAGTTTTCTATTTAACAAGACTTCCAGTTCCAGAGAGGCGTTCATGTGGTTTCCAAACATCACACGGCACAGCTATGGAAACCACATCCACCCGCCAGAAGACGCGGTGTCGTAACGCAAACCAATTTAATCTGTTCCATGGTTCGCCTCAGTTCACACACGACACAGGGGTTGACCCTCAGGCTGGACAATGACCTCCGGATGACCTCTGACACAATCTTTGATGGGTTGTTTCTGAAATCCTGTGCTTAAGAAGCTTTCGTGGTGTTGTAATTTACCTGGGGTCCTGCAGCGTCACAAACGAACTGTATGCCACATCAGAGGCTTCATCGCTCAGGACCGTAGAGCAAGAGACATCCTTGAGTCCACCACGCAAGCTGCTACAGGGGTCGGATTCAACTTGGCTGCCGTCGAATCGGTATGCACGTGAAGTGCTCGCGCGGTGACTTCCGGAAAACGTGTGCCAACTGTCTTGCCACCTTAGCTAGCTGCAAATGTGTCACAGCACGACAAGGCCTGGCAACACATCAGACAGCAACTGGCTTGGAGACTGAAGACGATTGGTGTGGATTATGAATGACTCTAGAAATCTCACACTGGTTGCTCTACCCTTGGCTTGGCCTCATCAGAAATCTGTCTGTGGTCTGGTCCTCTGGTATCTCATTCAGATAATGATTTGTTTAAAGTAGTCTCATTGTCTTATCAAAGACAAAATGACTGGATGCAGCTTCAGATACGGACCTCGTTTGTTTTCGTATAGCTTAGAATAATATACTGGATATCTTATCAATGATTGGGTTACCAGTTAAAGGTTTGGACGCACTGGTTGTATTGACGGGTACAACTGAGTTGGCTGTGTATTTATGTGTAGTCATCATTTTATAGTGTTTTTTTTTTTTAAGTTTTTAAATCATTATTTTTTCTAATGATTTTCTCAATTTCATTAGATGTTTTCGATAAATGTTTTGCTGTTCCAGGATGACTAAAACATGGTGCACAACTTTGAATTGTTGTTAATGGCAGCCTTCCTTTTGACGTGTCATCTCAGTCCATCACACTTTAAATCAATCTATCCTCTCAAGTCCTCACTCTCCATGCATCCCTTTATAGTGCTTTATCTTCCCCTGGCAATCTCTTTTAGCAATGCAGATCAGCTGGGTCCTGCCAACATAACAAAGTGAAAAAACGCTAGAGGCCCACGATACAGGATGACATACAGTATATAGCTATAGTATTCTGGCTGGACAGTATTATTGGCATGTCTGCACAGGCCAGTCAGCTAGATCAGGGGTTCCCAAACTTTTCCATGACAAGTCCCCCCGAAAACCACCAGGTTTTGGCCAAGGCCCCCCTTTTGCAGGACGTGTTATTGAACCCATAGATAGACAATAATACTGTGTTTGATACCGGCCAATTGAGAAAGATTAGCATTAAAAGTGTAGATTTCACATATGCGACAAATTATAAAGCTATTTCATAACAATACTCATGATAATATAAAGATATTTACTGTTTAAACCTAAAAAGAAAGTCTTCCAACTAGCCCCCCAAGGGGCCGCGGCCCCCACTTTGAAAACCACTTAGCTAGATCCCATGTAACAGGCAGAACACACTGAGCTTGGTGTAGTGGGCCGGGCAGCACATGATGTGAGGGAAAAGCACAGACAGATCCCACAACTGGACGTTCACAAATGCAATTTTACACAGAATTACATGTGGCGCTCCCAAATCACACACATTCATTTGAAAATATACAGTCCCCTCCAAAAGTATTGGAACGGTAAGGCAAATTCCTTTGTTTTTGTTGTTCACTGAAGACATTTGGGTTTAAGATCAAACGATGAGTATGAGACAAAAGTTCAGAATTTCAGCTTTTATTTCCTGGTATTTACATCTAGATCTGTTAAACAACTTACGACATACAACCCTTTTTTTGAACCCACCCATTTTTCACGTGAGCAAAAGTATTGGAACATGTGACTGACAGGTGTTTCTTGTTGCCCAGGTGTTGCCTTTTAGGTTGATTGTCCAAACAATAAATAGCTCTGCATGACTAGTCTAAGTTTTCATCCTTGATTCAAACCTATCAAGACTGCATTTCCTGTTAAAGAGGATAAACCAACATGAAGACCAGAGAGCTGTATGTGGGAGAAAAGCAAGCCATTGTCAAGCTGAGAAAAGAAGGAAAGTCGATCAGAGTCATTGGACAAACATTGGGCATAGCAAGCACAACAATTTGGAATGTCCTGAAAAAGAAAGAAACTACTGGTGTACTGAGTAACAGATGTCGAACAGGTCGGCCAAGGAAAACAACAGTAGTTGATGACAGAAGTATCGTGAGAGCTGTGAAGAAAACCTCCAAAACATCGGTAAGTGACATCACCAACGACCTCCACAGTGCAGGGGTGAAGGTATCACAATCCACTGTTCGAAGAAGACTCAGAGAGCAGAAATATAGAGGCCACACCACAAGATGCAAACCACTCATCAGCAGTAAGAATCGGAAGGCCAGATTGGAATTAGCAAAGAAGTACAGAGATGAGCCGCAAAAGTTCTGGAACACAATCTTATGGACTGATGAGACCAAGATTAATCTCTACCAAAGTGATGGAAAGGCCAAAGTGTGGAGAAAGAAAGGAACTGCTTATGATCCGAAGAAAACAAGCTCATCTGTGAAGCATGGTGGAGGTAATGTCATGGCTTGGGCGTGCATGGCTGCTTCTGGAACAGGCTCATTGATATTTATTAATGATGTAACTGATGATGGTAGCAGCAGAATAAATTCAGAGTGTACAGAAAAATTTTGTCTGCCAATTTACGGAGAAATGCATTGAAACTAATCGGGAGGAAGTTTATCATGCAGCAGGACGATGACCCAAAGCACACTGCCAACAATACAAAGGACTTCATCAGGGGGAAAAAGTGGTTTTAGACTGGCCAAGTCAATCACCTGACCTTAACCCAATAGAGCATGCATTTCACCGCCTTAAGAGGAGACTGAAGGGAGAAACACCCCGAAACAAACAAGAACTAAAAGAAGCTGCGGTAAAAGCCTGGAATAGCATCACAAATGAAGAATGCAACAGTTTGGTGATGTCGATGGGTCGCAGGCTTGGGGCAGTATTTGCAAGCAAGGGTTATGCCACCAAATATTAAATGTTATTTACTTTAAGATTATTTGTTCCAATACTTTTGCTCACGTGAAAAATGGGTGGGTTCAAACAAAGGGTTGTATGTCGTGAGTTGTTTAACACATTTAGATGTAAATACCAGGAAATAAAAGCTGAAATTCTGAACTTTTGTCTCATACTCATCTTTTGATCTTAAACCCAAATGTCTTCAGTGAACAACAAAAACAAAGGAATTTGCCTTACCGTTCCAATACTTTTGGAGGGGACTGTATATATCCGAGCCCTACATTTCTTTTGATTTCATTTGCCTTTGCCCTCACCTGACCCGAAAAGAAGGAATCGCGTACGATTTGATCAATTACAAAGATCTGCGGGTACTTTCATCATCACAGGAAGTCAGTCCCGCGGACGGGCTGTTGTTCAATTATACAGTTGAAAAAAACCGCTCCGCGATGCAACGACACAGGTGTCTAGTTATGCCGTTGATTCAATAAAACCGATCATTCCGTTGAGACACTTTATGCAGGTAGGCGGTTTTCCCTTCACTTTCTCTACTCTCCCCCTATCCTCCCTCCGTCTCACCATCTCCTCCTTTCTTTGTTTTCCACCACCAGCATGTCATTCGCTTCTGTCCCATTCGGGCCCGGAGCCCCACTCTATCAAACCGTGATTGCTTCTTGATAGTTTCGCCGTTTCCCCCCTCTATTCTTCACCGGCAAACACTTCAACAGGACACAAAATGGATACGGCGAAAGCGAACCGGGAAGGTGCTCCGTTCCCCTTGTGACTTAAATAGCAAGGTGCCTCTGCCATATCCAGAGCTCAAACGACACATTTTATTTTAATCTGCGAGTCTCCTCCCTGCACCTAGGCATTCTCCACAATGTCAGGCAAACTGGTCCATGTATTCATTTCAGATATCAAACATTGATGGACGCACCGTGCTGCTTTTACACAGCTACTGGCTACTGTGTAACCCAGGGTTATAGCTGGTTATTGCATTGTTTCATGGCTAGATTCTGCTATCTGCTCACTCCAGTATACTATATAATTACTAGTTCATCTGCTTCACTGTGTGTTTTTCTATTGCCCCGTAATGAGATGAAAGTTTCACATTATTAGTTGATAAATGTCCGTGGCACCGAATATATTGTCATCCAAGCAGCAGAGAAGCAAGGCTTCCGAAGAGGAATCGGTACGAAATAGATTTGGGTGTTTTAAATTCTGAATGCTGAATAATTGGCTAAAATACGTTTTTTTTTCACGAGGCCATATATCACAGGAATGACATCACTTAACTTTGTACTGATTTTCTTTAGCCGATACCAGTTTTGAATTGCAATAAGGCGACTATGCAATGCATCAACTGTGGACAGCTCTTGGTATGTATGTCATGTGGTATGTGTGTGTCACGTGTGGTATATGTGTGTCACGTGTGGTATATGTGTGTCACGTGTGGTATATGTGTGTCACGTGTGGTATGTGTGTGTCACGTGTGGTATGTGTGTGTCACGTGTGGTATGTGTGTGTCACGTGTGGTATGTGTGTGTCACGTGTGGTATGTGTGTGTCACGTGTGGTATGTGTGTGTCACGTGTGGTATATGTGTGTCCCGTGTGGTATGTGTGTGTCACGTGTGGTATGTGTGTGTCACGTGTGGTATGTGTGTGTCACGTGTGGTATATGTGTGTCACGTGTGGTATATGTGTGTCACGTGTGGTATGTGTGTGTCACGTTGGTATGTGTGTGTCACGTGTGGTATGTGTGTGTCACGTGTGGTATGTGTGTGTCACGTGTGGTATGTGTGTGTCACGTGTGGTATGTGTGTGTCACGTGTGGTATGTGTGTGTCACGTGTGGTATGTGTGTGTCACGTGTGGTATGTGTGTGTCACGTGTGGTATGTGTGTGTCACGTGTGGTATATGTGTGTCACGTGTGGTATATGTGTGTCACGTGTGGTATATGTGTGTCACGTGTGGTATATGTGTGTCACGTGTGGTATATGTGTGTCCCGTGTGGTATATGTGTGTCACGTGTGGTATGTGTGTGTCATATTTGTCATATACCACAGTCCTCCAGTGTCTTTTTCACAGTTATAGACTAGGCGGTTCTCATTCATGTAACAGTGAAAAGTGAAGACCAAAAGCTTTTCATCTGCATTTGTACACTGCTGCCCTGTAGTAGTTAGAATACCTTAGAGTGCTGCTGTCCTTCAGGCTATTCACAGCATCAGAGTACCAGTTACAGGTTACTACTATAAAAAGAGCACCTGCTAAGGATCTGGCCACACTCGGCACATACTGAGGAGGAAATAGGAATATACTAAGTTGTGAGACAAGTGTCTGTGTTTCTGGGAAAGTCAAATCTCTTCAGAGGAAACTGAAAAACAAATAAGAGTCCACCCATTGCACTCTGGGAATTAGCGAGCAGTCCCTCCCAAATGATGTTCTTCTTATTTTCACTCTTCTCACACATTCTCCTTGACTCGTTCCTTCCCCAGCTCTTTGTTACTTATTGCCAGGTTGGCATTGGATACAGTGAGTCAGTGTCCAGAGGGTGTTCATATGAGGCCTGGCATAATCCGCTATACCCACGGCGTGGTTTAATCACTGTGTTTGTACTTCTTTAGGAAAGCCAAAGAAGCCTTTCATGTTCTAGATAACACCTTTTTTGTCTAAGACTGCACAATCACACACACGCAGACACCCACACACGCATTCGATTTTTTGCTGTTCTTGTGAGGAGCCCAAACTATATTCCAATTAAAAAAAACGTTTTTTCCCCCCAAAACTCACATCCATGTTCACCTCTAACTCCTCCCACCATGACAGGAATCAAAACATCACATCCATATCCAACTCTAACTCCTCCCATAAAGCCAGGAATTAAACATCACATCCATATCCACCTGTAACTCCTCCCATAAAGCCAGGAATTAAACATCACATCCATATCCACCTGTAACTCCTCCCATAAAGCCAGGAATTAAACATCACATCCATATCCACCTGTAACTCCTCCCAACATGACAGAAATTCACACTTCACATCCATGCCCACCTCTAACTCCTCCCACCGTGACAGGAATTAAACGTCACATCCATGTCCACCTCTAACTCCTCCCACCGTGACAGGAATTAAACATCACATCCATGTCCACCTCTAACTCCTCCCACCATGACAGGAATTAAACGTCACATCCATGTCCACCTCTAACTCCTCCCACCATGACAGGAATTAAACATCACATCCATGTCCACCTCTAACTCCTCCCACCGTGACAGGAATTAAACATCACATCCATGTCCACCTCTAACTCCTCCCACCATGACAGGAATTAAAACACCACATCCATGTCCACCTCTAACACCTCCCACCTTGACAGGAATTAAAACATCACATCCTTTGACATTCATTGGATTGTCTAAACAGTATGGAAACTTAAATTAATATGTTGACTGTTATATCGATAAATGCTGTAAAATAGAATATCAGAGTGAAGTCCACCTCTCTTAGATTCAAGCCTCCTAGTTCCTGTCAGTTCTCTTCTCAGGGGTTTCCTAATCTCCTGGCTGTCTACTCACATTCACACATTGGAGAAAACTGCAGAAATAAAACATGATGAATAAATGCTAATATTTGAAAATGGCTGTGCTATAATCAAGTTGATAAGAATGTTCTCCGGTTTCTGCATGTGAAGACTGACGGGAGTAGGAAAGAGGAAGAAAGGATCAGGAAGACCACGAGAGACATGACAATGGGTGAGGAGGAAGAGGAGGGAAAGGGGGGACGAACGGGAGGGAGGTGGATGCTAGATCACCCTGGGCTGACTGGCAGCCATGACTCCGGTCAGCAAGATGGACGGGACTGGACTCATTATATCGGAGGAACAAACTGGAGCCAAGGTCAGAGGGAGGGAAGGCGCGTGGATCCTCCATTTTATTTAAGACTTGTCTCGCCGCTCACATCGTTCATGAAGTACTGAGGGAGCGGTTAGCTCGTGATTGTGGCTGATCAATATTTTATCGTTTGCTTGATTGCGGGCACCGTGCCACTACGCTAAGGAAATGAGATGAAATAAAGAAGCAGGACTCCGGGGAACTAGACAGGTGGCTGGGCCGGGTCAGGGCGGCAGATACACAATGCCTTTGAACATCTCTCCAGCAGCCAAACCGGCCACTCCTTTATCCTGACTAGACTGTGAAGACAAGATAAGGAGGGAGAGATGAAGTGACAGAACAGAAAAAAAGATAGCCAGTCATTCCTGTCAACACGTTATGTGGCAGCACATTTTTGTTGTTGCTGTACGCCGTTGTGCAGACGCGTGCTAATGCCACCAGCGGGGAATATGTCAACCCTCTTCGACTGGACATTTCATTTCCTGTCTTAACCGGCGCGCCCTTGAGCAAGGCACTTAACAACCCAATTGTTCCTGTAAGTGGACAGGTGATGAGAGGGCTGTGCTAAATGACCTCAACATAGATTTAATGTGTTTGGTATTTTCTTCGCAACCCCGTTTGCATAGATCCTTGTGGAAAACAGGCCTTGCATCTGTGAGAGCAATATGGTGTTTTTGTTTTTGCTAAATTGATAATTAATTAAAGCCTTAGCTGCTCTGTATTCTATAGTTCCCTTCACTTTGGCTCACTGTGTTGCCTCTATCAGCAGACTCACACTGTCCGTTCTGAACGCACGCATACACGCACACACACATTTTTTTCTTAGGTGGTGTGTTTGCTATAATGACTTCCAATGACTTCTCACTTCGTCTGCGTCGAACTGGAAGGTTTCTGAAATGTACATAATTGCATATAGACCCGTGTTGTCAGCTTGTTTTTGTAAAATCCATTCATTGTCTGGAGACAAAAGCACCTTTTTATTGCTAGAGCTTGTGTCATTTAGAAATGGATAATTCCACCATGTTTTCGTTGATCCATTGTCTCCTGAATAGTTCCTTTAGGAAAAACGTGGTCTATTGTGCAGTAAATGGAATCATAGTACTTGATTACAATGTGAAACCAATGTGAAGTCAACTAAAAAAACAATCCTAAATGAAATGTTTTGCCCATATGTGTTTCTTCAGTGTACTCAGAATCAAGACAGCGTGAAATGGCAGGATAAATGGAAATCCAGGTTAGCTTGGTGGAGTGAAGCATTTATTTTAGACACAATCTCTGCCAGTTAAAATGGAGCTATATGAGTCTTCTGTAATCTGCAACTCAGACAATGAAAAATAGCCACAGACAAAAGGTCAGTTACACTTTAGTTATTCCAATCAATAGCAACCAGCTGATTGGAATCTGGACCTGTTCTTTTCCAATACCTGTCTCACCCAAAAGAATTCCCAGGCTGCGTCAGAGACCATAAGACCTTAGGGTTCCAGACTGAAATAGAGCATTATGAAGAGGATAGTGTGTCATATGGTCAGACTGAAATAGAGCATTATGAAGGGGATAGTGTGTCATATGGTCAGACTGAAATAGAGCATTATGAAGGGGATAGTGTGTCATATGGTCAGACTGAAATAGAGCATTATGAAGGGGATAGTGTGTCATATGGTTAGACTGAAATAGAGCTTTATGAAGAGGATAGTGTGTCATATGGTCAGACTGAAATAGAGCTTTATGAAGGGGATAGTGTGTCATATGGTTAGACTGAAATAGAGCTTTATGAAGAGGATAGTGTGTCATATGGTCAGACTGAAATAGAGCTTTATGAAGGGGATAGTGTGTCATATGGTCAGACTGAAATAGAGCATTATGAAGAGGATAGTGTGTCATATGGTTAGACTGAAATAGAGCTTTATGAAGAGGATAGTGTGTCATATGGTCAGACTGAAATAGAACATTATGAAGGGGATAGTGTGTCATATGGTTAGACTGAAATAGAGCATTATGAAGAGGATAGTGTGTCATATGGTTAGACTGAAATAGAGCTTTATGAAGAGGATAGTGTGTCATATGGTCAGACTGAAATAGAACATTATGAAGGGGATGGTGTGTCATATGGTCAGACTGAAATAGAGCATTATGAAGGGGATAGTGTGTCATATGGTCAGACTGAAATAGAGCATTATGAAGGGGATAGTGTGTCATATGGTCAGACTGAAATAGAGCTTTATAAAGGGGATAGTGTGTCATATGGTCAGACTGAAATAGAACATTATGAAGGGGATAGTTTGTCACATGGTCAGACTGAAATAGAACAATATGAAGGGGATAGTGTGTCACATGGTCAGACTGAAATAGAACAATATGAAGGGGATAGTGTGTCATTTGGGAAACAGAGCCATGTGATTGGCAGAAGAGCGAGCGAGGTGTCACTGTGATTAATGACACAATAACATTTACAACCTGAACACCATCCACTATCTATCAGTTTAGACATGTCTTTTCTGAACTTGGGGCTTTTCCTAACAGTTATTTTCCCATCCTGGTCCATTGTGGGTTTGGGTAAGAAGGTGAACCGTACTGCTTTATAAACTAGACTAGATCAAATTCTTTAAACAATCTTACTGGGCCCTTCATTGGGTTAGGAGTTATGGCTAGGTGTTATGGTTGGGCGTTGTAGTTCGCCATTATGGCTAGGTTATGTAGATAGGAATTATGGCTAGGTGTTATAGTTAGGCATTATGGTCAGATATTATGGTTAGGCATTATGGCTAGATATTATAGGTAAGCATTATGGCTAAATATTATGGTTAGGCATTATGGCTTGGCAATATGGCTAGGTTAAATAAAGGCATACAGTTAGGTTATTTTGGTTAGGGAATGGTTACGGTTTGGGTAGTTTTGCTAGGCCATTCCTCCAAATCTCTTCACGACTCTTTGGATGTATGAACACCATTGTATTTCAAAAATGGAGCTCTAGCACCTGGGGGAAAGATTTCTATTAAATGTAAGATTTCCAAATGGCAATGCCTGATGTGAATATGTGCAGTAGGCTGGGGGTACTGTATGTCTAGCTTCACTCCCAACAAAGGAATTCTCTCCATATCATTGAACTGCAATGTACTTATCCACAATCAATACCGGAGCATCAGGGCGCTCGTCTACCAGACTCACAAATAGTTTTTACCCCTAGGCCATAAGATTTCCAATCAGCAACATAAATCTTCTTATCATATTGATCAACGAACAGGTTTATGCTCTGGTCACTTTTCGTGAACATTCAATGCACATTAATATATTTTAATGTCCAGATTTATATGCGCTACTACACTTATATCTAAATATCTATTCATATTGTACATATTCCCTATTTCTACACTAACTACAATTGCTATTAGTTATATACATTATTTCTGCTGTTAATGTTCTTGCTTTAGATTTTGTTAAATGATTACTGTGCAAATGTTATGTCGCAACAATTTCTTGTTTAGAATGCCGTTCGTATAATTCAGTGCATTTGACAAATGAAATACCTTATTATTATTGAAGTTAAATAACTTCTCATATCTTGTATGACCTGATGTTATTTGTCTCCGATAGACGAAATATATTTGTTCTTTTATTGTGAAATGAACTACAGTGCATTAAGTGTTACATGATTCCCGCATCCAAGAGGTCGTAGTTCGTTGGCTAGCGAACATTTGTAGAACTAAGAATGTGCCGTGGAGCTCTAAATATTGCACCTATTTCTCTTAAAGTGACACTTTAATTTACATTAACACAAACTGTCGGTCTGGCTGCAAAGAAGCTGTCGTCTGACCATATGAAGACATTATCAAGGTCGCCCAGAGTTGCATTCAAAGGGGCCTGACACACATACTGTAAGAAAACGGAAGATTGTTCTTTTCCTTGCAAAAAGGTTGACAGCACGTCTTCAGGGACTGAACCTGTACGCCCCTGTGGAGCACAGGTCAAACTGATGAACAGACTTTGTGACATGTACCACTCAGAATCTCCAGAAGACAAAAACCTGCACATCATCACATTCTTCATAGATGACTCATCTAATCTTCATGTAGTGAAGGCTACTTCAGCACGGGGAATTAGAGGAGGAGTTTAGCACTGTACATCATTCGTAGTAAGTAATGACCTTAAGACCAACATGCAGGCATCTGGGACACACGACTCAATCTTAAGTCCACTTATCCTGTGTAATGGTAGACAGATGAGATTGTATGTGTCGAACAGCATCCCCTGCAGGTGGCTGACACTGGTACAGCTTTTTAACCGTGACATTTCGCAACCAAAATCCCTGGAACATCACTGCTGTGAAAACTGTGTGGCCTAATGCAAAAGCACGGATGAAGAAACTAGGGCCACGTAGGTCTTTTAGAAAGTCAGGCAGAATAAAAATGGCAAAGCACACTCGAAAAGCATAGCAGTCTCGGAGAGAGAAATTATGTGTGGACTGTGGAGTTGAGATGTCCATCTAATGAGGGTAACAAAATTGTTGAAATTGTAGAATATGAGAATTAAGTAGTATTCACATATAGTATTGATTATATGAATGATGTTTTCTTACAATTAGTCTCATGGGATTAGTTTGGGAAACACAGCATGTGTGTATATACTATCTCAGGAATGTGTCATGTTTACAATGACCATTTGGCATTGGGGGGTGTCGTTGTCGAAGTCATTATCTGTGTTGTATGGAATGTGTAGGCCACCATAGTCTTGTTCTCGGTAGACACGCCTGCATCCTGTCTACATTCTGTTTACATCCGACTGCGTTATTAAACCCAGGTGGCCTTCTCCCTCGATAAAGCACGGGTTTCATTCTCAATTATCCACAATACAAAAGAGTTGTTCTCCTGTAAGTCTAAAGGAAATGTGCATACTTTTCTTATGTTTGTTTCTCCTTCCTTTACAGTAAGTCTGAGTAGGGCAATAGCCTCACTAGCTAGTTATCACAGAGGTTTCTGTGGATGAGAATGACTTGATCGATGACAATGAAGATTCAGTCTGGAAACAACTTGGGGCTTCTGCAAACATGACTGTGAATATGTGACGACTTCTACACGCCAGATGTTACTTTAATACTGGATGTATCGACTTGTCTGCTCGAAGAACATAGCCCAGGATATTGTGATTGTGTTGTCGTGGAAACAGGCTAACTTTGGTGTTTCGAGTGCATGTACATGTAAGTATAACGTGTGAATTGTTGATGACCATAAACTCACAAAACCCATGAAAAACTTAAAAGCTAATTTAATTATTACTTTATTGTATCTAGTTTTCTACTAGGAGTCTATGCCAACACTGATGTGCGATTTTACCCAGGGGTTTACACAGACTTCTGAATAGGCTGGCTCATATCGATTGAGATTACGGCTTTTCTAAGGTGTACACATCACGGTCTGTACAAAGGGTTCCTTCATAATTTGTCAGACCACAGCAGGCAGGCATTTAACTGTGGCATTTAACATTATTTTCTCACGAACGTCTCGGCACTCTTTCTAAAATAACCTGTCAACTTGTGAGCATAGATGTCTGCGGGCCGCATGAGAATTTTACTGTTTTTTCTTGTCATGGTGGAAATTCAGTATGTGATTGTTGATCCACAACACCAAGTTCCTTACAGTTCAATTTGTAAAACAGTTTCATTTGAAAGTTCTGAAAAATTGGTTGAAGGCAAACTTACTATTCAGTTTATGTCCTCAGATCTACTTGAAATTGTACATCTTTTCTTTCTCCAGATTCTGGCTTCACCTCACAATCGTTAATCTAAAGGTCAATGTGCTCTTCAATGTTCCTGCTGACTTCCTGCTGCATGTCAAACAGGATATTGGCCCAGTCACTAGTGGTGGACACTAGCTTCCCACTCTGGGGGTTTTAGTGGGGTGCACACATTAGTTCGGGTTGGGTGTTTAGATTGTGCACACCAGAAATTAGTCAGGTGATTAGATTTGTTCACTGGGCGTGGTTTCACTTTGCTTAGCATTATTTGTTTGTTCTGTTTCAGTTTCCATGGTGAGCGTTAAGTTATATATTTACGCTGTTTGATGTTTCATATCAAGTCGATCTGCAGCAAAGTTTCTTTTCATTCGGTGTATGTTTTTTTCCGTTCGCGCGTGTTTGTTTTTTTCCTGTTTGAGTTAATAAGTACCACGAACGGGAGTATACCAGCCTCTGTGTTTGACTTTCATGCACAACACCACCGGAGAGCGTGACAGACCCGTGGATGTAGGATGGGGTCATTTATGCACAAGCTGTTGTCATTCTAATGCCATGTGGTTTCCTGTGCACCACTATAAGACACACTGGGGCACGAAAGGACAAGATCAAACTGCACTTTCAGAGCCTCTAGGCTGGCTTTTGTAGTGCAGTATTTTTGAATTTCCACTGCCTGCCGGTTCTCAATCACCCTCTAATACAGAATCTATAGCAGGCTACTGTGATAACTGAAAACTTCACACCAACTTTGGTCTAAGAGACTAGGGTTAGAATTAGGTCTCAGGTCCCTACTAGGACAAAAAAAACGTGTGTGAGGGGTTGACAGGGAAAGTAGAAGAACAGGAATGAGACAGACCTTGACTGGGTGATTGCCAGTCCCAGTGGGTTACAGACGGGTTGGAGATGGAGATGGAAGACACGACACCTCTAATTGAACCAGGGGAGCGCCAAGGCTTTCAAGAGCCCGGAGGGAACGATGTTTTCACTTAACTGGAGGAGCTTTGAGGTGAGCCAGTGTGTGCTTGCGTGCCATCTGTCTGTGGTGCCGTGACATTGGGACTAAATAGAGATTGTGTACGGTGTTTAGTAAATGTGGTCTGACAGGTCGTGTTACGTACAATCTGACTCTTCTGACTAGTAGTCTGACAGGCTGTGTTACGTACCCTCCATCACCTCTGACTAGTAGTCTGACAGGTTGTGTTACGTACCCTCTGACTAGTAGTCTGACAGGTTGTGTTACGTACCCTCTGACTAGTAGTCTGACAGGTTGTGTTACGTACCGTCTGTCCCCTCTGACTAGTAGTCTGACAGGTTGTGTTATGTACCCTCTGATTTATCTGACTAGTAGTCTGACAGGTTGTGTTACGTACCCTCTGTCTCCTCTGACTAGTAGTCTGACAGGTTGTGTTACGTACCCTCTGACTAGTAGTCTGACAGGTTGTGTTATGTACCCTCTGACTCCTCTGACTAGTAGTCTGACAGGTTGTGACCCCTCTGACTCTACGTGCCCTCTGTCTCCTCTGACTAGTAGTCTGACAGGCTGTGTACCCTCTGACTAGTAGTCTGACAGGTTGTGTTACGGTATGTAGTCCATCCAGTCCTCTGACTAGTAGTCTGACAGGTTGTGTTACGTACCCTCCCTCTGACTAGTAGTCTGACAGGTTGTGTTACGTACCCTCTAGTCCCTCTGACTAGTAGTCTGACAGGTTTGTGTCTGACAGGTTGTGTATGTAGTCCTTATGTCTCTGTCCCCTCTGACTAGTAGTCTGACAGGTTGTGTTTACCCTCTGTCCCCTCTGACTAGTAGTCTGACAGGTTGTTATCTGACTAGTAGTCTGACAGGTTGTGTTACGGTATGTAGTCCCTCTGTACGTACCCTCTCCTCTGACTAGTAGTCTGACAGGTTGTTGTGTTTACGTACCCTCTGTCCCCTCTGACTAGTAGTCTGACAGGTTGTCTCCTCTTGTTACCCTCTGACTAGTAGTCTGACAGGTTGTGTTATGTCTGACCCTCTGTACCCTCTGACTGACTAGTAGTCTGACAGGTTGTGTTACGTACCCTCTGTCCCCTCTGACTAGTAGTCTGACAGGTTGTGTTACGTACCCTCTGACTAGTAGTCTCTGACTAGTAGTCTGACAGGACTAGTAGTCTGTTACGTACCCTCTGTCCCCTCTGACTAGTAGTCTGACAGGTTGTAGTCTACGTACCCTCTGTCCCCTCTGACTAGTAGTCTGACAGGTTGTGTCTACGTTACGCCCTCTGTCCCCTCTGACTAGTAGTCTGACAGGTTGTGTTACGTACCCTCTGACTTCTCTGACTAGTAGTCTGACAGGTTGTGTTACGTACCCTCTGACTTCTCTGACTAGTAGTCTGACAGGTTGTGTTACGTACCCTCTGACTCCTCTGACTAGTAGTCTGACAGATTGTGTTACGTACCCTCTGACTAGTAGTCTGACAGGTTGTGTTACGTACCCTCTGTCTCCTCTGACTAGTAGTCTGACAGGTTGTGTTACGTACCCTCTGACTAGTAGTCTGACAGGTTGTGTTACGTACCCTCTGACTAGTAGTCTGACAGGTTGTGTTACGTACCCTCTGACTCTTCTGACTAGTAGTCTGACAGGTTGTGTTACGTACCCTCTGACTTCTCTGACTGGTAGTCTGACAGGTTGTGTTACGTACCCTCTGACTCCTCTGACTAGTAGTCTGACAGATTGTGTTACGTACCCTCTGTCTCCTCTGACTAGTAGTCTGACAGGTTGTGTTACGTACCCTCTGACTAGTAGTCTGACAGGTTGTGTTACGTACCCTCTGACTAGTAGTCTGACAGGTTGTGTTACGTACCCTCTGACTCTTCTGACTAGTAGTCTGACAGGTTGTGTTACGTACCCTCTGTCTTCTCTGTAAGGGCTATTCATCAGCACAGATGCAGGTCCACCTCATCAGGCTTCAGTGGTACCGACTCAGGCTTCAGTGGTACCGACACAGCAAAACTAAAAAACTATTTCAAAGATTAAGAACTTCAGCTGTCTTCTGTTACCTATTGATTTCTCTTCTATATAGTGTTTAACCCCCTCCCACACACACACACACACACACACACACACACACACACACACACACACAAACACACACACACACACACACACACACAAAACATGTTTAAGCATGAATTGCACAAACACACACCCAGCTGACTCTTCCATGACAGTTTTCTCCAGCTGCTGAATCTTTTATGTGTTTATCCGTTTTACTGCAAGGCTGGTGTATTATTTAAACCGTGTGTGCGTCTTTATGTTAACCCCTACTGACAGAATGAGAGGAGGAGGGACAGGAGCCATATTAACCACTTCCTGTCACCTTCCCTCTATTCCACTCACATCCCTCTCTCTACATCTCACTTTCTCCCTCTTCTCCTACTCTTCTCTATCCTCCTACTCTTCTCTCTCCTCCTACTCTTCTCTCTCCTCCTACTCTTCTCTCTCCTCCTACTCTTCTCTCTCCTCCTACTCTTCTCTCATCTCTCCTCCTACTCTTCTCTCATCTCTCCTCCTACTCTTCTCTCTCCTCCTACTCTTCTCTCATCTCTCCTCCTACTCTTCTCTCTCTCCTCCTACTCTTCTCTCTCCTCCTACTCTTCTCTCATCTCTCCTCCTACTCTTCTCTCTCCTCCTACTCTTCTCTCTGTTCCTACTCTTCTCTCTGTTCCTACTCTTCTCTCTCTCCTCCTACTCTTCTCTCTCCTCCTCCTCTTCTCTCTCTCCTCCTACTCTTCTCTCTCCTCCTACTCTTCTCTCATCTCTCTTCTACTCTTCTCTCTCCTCCTACTCTTCTCTCTCTCCTCCTACTCTTCTCTCTCTCCTCCTACTCTTCTCTCTCTCCTCCTACTCTTCTCTCTCTCCTCCTACTCTACTCTCTCTCCTCCTACTCTTCTCTCTCTCCTCTTGCTCTTCTCTCTCTCCTCCTACTCTTCTCTCTCCTCCTACTCTTCTCTCTCCTACTCTTCTCTCTCCTCTTGCTCTTCTCTCTCTCCTCCTACTCTTCCCTCATACTCTTCTCTCACAATTCACTTTGAAAATAAATATGATGAGTATTGCAACCCGAACGTCATTTAAATGTTGCATGTTACATTAGAACATGTTACAGTGTTGTTCTAAATGTCTCTGTGTGTCCCTCTCTGCTCATTTTCATCCAATGAACTGGCTCTTCTCTTCAATTCCTCATGTCTGCCTTTTCTCCTCAGTCACCTCCACCTCCCCTTTCTTTCATGGGTGTATTTCTCTTTTATCTCTTTGTGTCTCTTAAGCTGCCTGTCAAGTTGACCTTATAGCGGCCCCGGGGACTGTTTCACTCTCTGTCAGTCTTTCTCTTTGTATATGTGTGTTCTGAGAGAGGGCCCACATATTTCCATTGGCACCGTATGACAACCCGCATTAAAAAATAATGCAGTATCCTGTAGTAGTATTACTATTACATTCTGTAATATTTACTAAAGCGCCTTGAGGGATTTGTGACCGTAGCAAACGGCCGTATTTACAGTAGTGCTTTGGCTGTTATTCTTAGTTACAATAATGAACACATTGTCCATAAACCTATTGTGTACCTGTACCTAGCATTGATCCTGCCCATAGGGACACCTCAGCCGGGCACATGGTTCAGCTTGCAGTCCTCCACATTCATCCAGGATGACCTGGTCCACTCTGATTCCAGACCTGCATGGTGTGGGTCACTCTGCCAGATACAAAGGCTCTTGTTACGGCTAAACTGATCTCATCGGGGCTCCAGGAAGAACATACTATTCTCCCTACAGACAAGCCCTATTGATTGCTGTGTCAGGGGTCATATTATACTCTCCTCTTATTGAACTGACTCCGTTGGCAGCGATTCAATTCAGTCTTTGTTAGGCCAGCAGTTGACATTTAAGCCACGGGTGGTCTAAGAGCTATCGGGCTAGTTAGCACAGACACCCATGTTATGGCCTTTGCACTCTTGACTTATTAACAGTCATAAAAACGTAGCTCGCTCATGGAACGCAGACAGGAGCAATTGGAATTATTCGGCCAATTTCCGTCAAGTGGTGGTTAAATACTTCTCATTATAACGGGCTGCAATTTAAGATGCCCGGGAGGTCATGTGGTTATTTCTTCCTCTGGCATCCTCATCTTCGTCTTTAGTTTATACGAGAAGCAAGGCAGTTACACTACTGTACTGTAGCATGAGGTCCAGCAAGGCTTTAATATTAGTATATACGTTTAAGGAAATACTTTATTTTTATGGCCGTTGTTGTCAAGTTGATTTTAAGTTGAATGTGTTCTTAATGTGTCTTGCATTGCAATTAAAGGTAAGATAGAATACACATTCTAAAGAGGAGCAGATACGTGCACTAAAACAAGGAACTGACACAGCCACTGACACGCTCAGTGGGTTCAGTACTGACACAGCCACTGACACACTCAGACATGCTCGGTGGGTTCAGTACTGACACAGTCACTGACACACTCAGACATGCTCGGTGGGTTCAGTACTGACACAGTCACTGACACACTCTGACATGCTCGGTGGGTTCAGTACTGACACAGTCACTGACACACTCTGACATGCTCGGTGGGTTCAGTACTGACACAGTCACTGACACACTCTGACATGCTCGGTGGGTTCAGTACTGACACAGTCACTGACACACTCAGACATGCTCAGTGGATTCGGTACTGACACAGTCACTGACACACTCAGACATGCTCAGTGGGTTCAGTACTGACACAGTCACTGACACACTCAGACATGCTCAGTGGGTTCGGTACTGACACAGTCACTGACACACTCAGACATGCTCAGTGGGTTCGGTACTGACACAGTCACTGACACACTCAGACATGCTCAGTGGGTTCAGTACTGACACAGTCACTGACACACTCTGACATGCTCAGTGGGTTCAGTACTGACACAGTCACTGACACACTCAGACATGCTCAGTGGGTTCGGTACTGACACAGTCACTGACACACTCAGACATGCTCAGTGGGTTCAGTACTGACACAGTCACTGAGACACACGGTGGGTCAAAAGGACCATTCATTATCTAGATAAGGTTCCCATCCACCAGCTTCTCCACCAGCTTCTCCACCAGCTTCTCCACCAGCTTCTCCATCTCCTCAACAGATTTGCCAAGCAGCAGGACTCATGTATAGTGGGATCAGTCATTTACCATGGTCCATAGCACCCTGATGCACTCTGTGGCTCAAAGCGCTGTCAGAAGCGTTTCATCCCGGCAAACTTCTATACATTTTTAGGATTGGAGGTCTTGTCACGTCCACCAGTGGTCGACATGTTTCTGTTTGGGAAGATCTGAGATGAAAAGTCTTGAGACAACTGATGAGGTGAAGTGGCCAAGGAAGTTTGTGAGTAGACAGACGAAAAGGCCCCGATGTGGTTCTGTACTAATCAAAAGCCCACTTTGGGCCAGTTTGTTTCCATTCAAAATCAGTCGCCATCTTTCCACCCACAGATTTTATAGTATAATTATTCTATAATTACCACTAATCCACAAAAGACATTTCAAAGCTCTGAGATAGTCGACAAGGTTGTCCACTTGTCCTCTCTCACACACAGTATGCGTCTACCTCCCGTGTGATTGTCCGCCATTTCCCAACACATCACCCAGGAATAACTCTCCCGTCTAGCATTTCTATTTCCATAATCAAGAGTAGTTCATTAATGTCAGCAGTAATCAGGTAATGATGGGAGGCTGCTTGCTATGCTGCCGCGACCGCCTGAGCTGGGAGTACCGTCAGGGCGGATGGAGGAGTGGAGAGGAGCGGCGGGACGAGAGGAGGAGGAAGGAGGTGGCATGTCACACGCACTGGAGGGGAAAACAAACACAGACAGTGACAGAGCAGAAAGGAGGTGAAGAGTGACAGAGGCATAGTGGAAACGGGGATGAGACCGGGGGGGTAGAGAGAAGTAGGTTACTGTCATTACCCCAGAGAGGACAGGTGTGGATGATGATTAACACTGAGCCACGGTGGCAGCCATCTGGATGTACCCCCCCGGCACTCACACCTACAAGCACACGTGCAAATACTTTGAATACGCACGCGCCAGCACGGGCACACACACACACACACACAAACACTCCCTCCCTTCGTGTCAGGGGAAGAATACATGTTGTTGGGTAAGAGAAACAAGACAAGCAGTTATTCAGCAGTTGAAGCTGAAGGAAGGCAGGGAATGAATAATAAATACGATTTGATTTCCATCTATGTTGCTGCACTGGCTCACACCTAAACAGAGGAGTTGCTCGAAAGGTCTCAGCCAACTGGCTGGTTTATGTGTCTGCCAGTTGACTTTAATCCCTTCACCCCCACCCCCCATCGGCACAAATCCACCCAAACACACACACACACACACACACACACACACACACACACACACACACACCAAACACAAGGCTTAATTGTTTTCAGCGATGTAATGAGGTGAACGGAGTAGAGAAGAAGAGAGGCAGAGTGTGAACGAGAACTGGTGTCTGTTTAACATCTCTTTCCAGGTCATAACTCGGTAAGATTGTATTTTCTTTTTTCTACCCCAGTGAAAAAGGAAATAATTTTCTCATAACCCACGGCACGTGTAATGTCAGATCTAATCACGTCCCCCGAAGAAATACACAAAACTATATTGGGATGCAAACCCGCACCCCGACCAGTTCCACCACGTTCTCGTCTTAATCCTTCCAGTTTCGTTGTTTTGGCGATTGTTAACTCTCTACCCAGAGTGGCATAAATCTCTACTCAAAATATCCTCATGGAACAGATAAAGGACAGATGAAACAAGTTCTGGACACACCTTTTAACCAAAATGTTACTTTCTGTTTCCATGCCACCGTATTAGATCACTGTTCCGTATTAGATGACTGTTAACATGACAGATTGGGATGCCTGAGACAGACACCCACCATGGATAATAGTTATGTGAGGTGACATTGTATCCAGGTGTGATGCAGGCGTATCTATAGGGAAACGACTCTCAGAACACCTGTCCCTCTGGAGCCAAAACGGTAGCTCTGTTATTAAAACTATGTCAGGAGAGGAGTAGAGCCCACTGTAGTGTAATCTTTTTCAGATGAAGAGGAGGCTCTGCTGAGAGACAACCCACTCTGTACACTCGACTTTGGACAGGCTCTCATATGTAGTTTCTGCAGTCCTGAGGGCCAGCCCACTGACCTGGATGAACAGCACACAGTCCTATAGATAAATAGTGGTCTTAAGAACTGGTTCAAAGGCATAAACAACATCCCGACCCTCTGTCTGTTTGGTTATTAAACGTAGGTTGACTGAAGTGAACATTACAAACAGAATTCCCTCTTCATATATGAATAATGATTATTACATACAGTCACATATGACTGAATAATGCTAAAGATTAAGATTATGTACATTGAACTATTTGAATTGAACATTGAATCTCTGTCTGGTTAGTATATTACTCACACAGTGGTCTCCACTTCTAAATACACAGCATGGTGTTACCACTCCACTATCACCGCTCCACTATCGCCACTCCACTATCGCCACTCCACTATCGCCACTCCACTATCGCCACTCCACTATCGCCGCACCACTATCGCCGCACCACTATCGCCGCACCACTATCGCCGCACCACTATCGCCGCCCCACTATCGCCGCCCCACTATCGCCGCCCCACTATCGCCGCCCCACTTTCGCCGCCCCACTATCGCCGCCCCACTATCGCCGCCCCACTATCGCCGCTCCACTATCGCCACACCACTATCGCCACCCCACTATCGCCACCCCACTATCACCTCTCCACTATCGCCACACCACTATCGCCACTCCACTATCACCGCCCCACTATCACCGCCCCACTATCATCACCGCCCCACTATCATCACCGCCCCACTATCACCGCCCCACTATCACCGCCCTACTATCACCGCCCCACTATCACCGCCCCACTATCACCGCCCCACTATCACCGCACCACTATCACCACACCACTATCACCGCCCCACTATCACCGCCCCACTATCACCCCTATCACCACCCCACTATCACCCCTATCACCGCACCCCTATCACCGCACCCCTATCACCGCACCCCTATCACCGCACCACTATCACCGCACCACTATCACCGCCCCACTATCACCCCTATCACCACCCCACTATCACCCCTATCACCGCACCCCTATCACCGCACCCCTATCACCGCACCACTATCACCGCACCACTATCACCGCACCACTATCACCGCACCACTATCACCGCACCACTATCACCGCACCACTATCACCGCACCACTATCACCGCACCACTATCACCGCACCACTATCACCGCACCACTATCACCGCACCACTATCACCGCACCACTATCACCGCACCACTATCACCACACCACTATCACCACACCACTATCACCACACCACTATCACCCACCATTGCCCGTCTGCTATTAGCAGTAGCCTGATCCATGGTGTGACCCAGATAGTATCTGGCTATCTTAATCACATGTGGGCTAGCAAACCTGCCGTGTTAGAGGTCTGTCGGAGCACTCAAATGAAAAATCTACGTCCAATCTGGTTTAGTCACGTAACGTGTCCTGCCAGCCAGGTGGCCTCAATCGGACCTCCAGAGCCCAGGCAGAGTGGCACTGAGAGACCGTTAGTTGGTTAAATATTACATAGTGAGGGATCCACCACGGCAGATAAACACCATTAGCTGTTCCATTTTGCCCTCTACCGACTTCTGTGAGTGACAATATCTTCCAACGCGATAATAGCCAGTTTTCAGATTTTTAGCTTTCACTTTGTGTGTCTTTCAATGCCTTTTAATCCGCTGCGGTTTCCGTTAATTTCCCCATGACACCATGGAGCAATAGTGTGAGCAGTGGCATGAGCTAACGAACAGAAGCTTGGGAGATTGACCCAACTGTTACTGTCATTGTTTCTGAGTGAAGGGGTTTGATGGAGCAGGGCGTTAATCAGCCGGCTGGTATGGCACAGAGAACGAGATGACGCTGATACTTGGCTGTGGGACTGCATGCCTGGCATTGTCGTTGAGCGCCAGGCAACCGGTTGTTAGGGCGTCACGGCCCTCATTAAATATGCACTGAAACTCTCAGCTGAGGTAAGCCTCAAACCTGATCCTCACATCAGAGACATTTTTCGCTCTGTCTCCGGATTTAAATATTCAAAAAGACATATCTACAAGGGGAGCGTTCTGACATGAAATATCGTCACTTGTCGGATTCTGGTTGGCTTCAGGTATTGCCGAGCTTTTGCCGACGTCCATAAACTGTAGAGGATATTAGTTGGGAAGCATATTAATCGGAGGAGAGCTTGAGCTGTCTCTTTAATATACCTGTATCTACGGCGTATCTGAAGTGTTCGATACGGCCTGTCTCTGTATCTACGGCGTATCTGAAGTGTTCGATACGGCCTGTTTCTGTAATATACCTGTATCTACAGCGTATCTGAAGTGTTCGATACGGCCTGTCTCTTTGATATGCTTGTATCTACGGCGTATCTGCAGTGTTAGATACGGCCTGTCTCTGTAATATACCTGTATCTACGGCGTATCTGCAGTGTTCGATACGGCCTGTCTCTGTAATATACCTGTATCTACGGCGTATCTGCAGTGTTCGATACGGCCTGTCTCTGTAATATACCCGTATCTACGGCGTATCTGAAGTGTTCGATAGTGCCTGTCTCTGTAATATACCTGTATCTACGGCGTATCTGAAGTGTTCGATAGTGCCTGTCTGTAATATACCTGTATCTACGGCGTATCTGAAGTGTTTGATAGTGCCTGTCTCTTTAATATGGCTGTATCTACGGCGTATCTGAAGTGTTCGATGTCTCTTTAATATGCCCGTATCTACGGCGTATCTGTAACCGGCCCGGTAAGACATTCTCCTCACTGTGATAGCAGGCCAGATGATACAACTACCTATTGCTTAACGGCCACAAGACAGATGTAATGTACGCCAGATCTAGTTTGTCATCGCGCTGCACTACTTGGATAATAAGCTGCAATAGATGTCACGTCCTGGAACGACACATCTCTCTCCCTGACTGTAATGGGAAAAAATAATTCTGTATATTGGTGTGTTTTATCTTTGCTTTGAGTGATGGCTCTTAACATGAATAAATAGGGGTTTGGGGGGAGGGGGGGGCCTTTTCTTGTTTTCTTTCAGTTTGTTTTTGTCATCAATCTCTCTTCCTCTTCATTTGCATGTATCTACAGCGAGCTAAAATTGGGAAGAATCGTATAAATTCCCTGTTTTTTTTTCTTTACCAAGAATACAAATAAAAAAGTACAAACTATTGTAGTCATCTGGCTATTTATGCATTTAGTCCATTTTATTAAACGGCATTCTTGGATACTTTTTGTATTTATTATCAATGTACTTGCTCTCACTGGGATCTGTGGTTGTTTATCTACTTGAGTTAATTTAACTGTGAGCAGCTCTGGACAATTGGGGCCTATTGCAATAAAGACTGGCCACTAAATTAAAGAGCCACCTTACTCCCATGAGGGACCTTATTTGGTGTGCATCATGTGTGAAAGATCTCTAGGTCCGTGATATGTGTTTCACACATAATTGGCCAGGAGGATCAAGGTTTATTTTTGCAAAACAAAAAGCACTGCTATTCTGCCCTGTGTCCATTTAAGGATGAGTGATGTCTGACAAATTCATGTAGTCATTAGTTGTTTCAGTTTTTATGTAGCCGTGATTGATAGAGTGTCAAGGGATGTCTTAGAGCAATGTTCATATCAGCAGATATATTAATAAATGCACACGTGTCAAGATTCTTCCTTGTATTAAAAGATTAAAATGCCAATTGATTTGAGTCACGCTAATTGAAAACCGTGGCTATGGAAACGTACTGTTGAGATCTTTTGCGAGCTATCAAATGTGCAATGCCTGCTCTTTCAAAACATGGTTGTCATTTTGCTGCATTAAACAGTGGCGTCCTGTCACAAGTGGTGAACACTAGGTTCCAATTTAGTGGGGTGCACTTCCTGTTTTAGAAGTAAGTGTGGTTCCTGTAGATGTATTTGATTTTTTTTTAAAGTCGCTTTTGTATGCGCAACTTTATTTTCATTCTTTATTTTCTAATAATCAACAATCAAACGATAAATGATTATTGAGATCTTTTGTCTTTCCTGCATTTTACTCCATCTTTCATGGAGTACAGCATTCCTTTTTTGCTATTTCCACTGGTTCTTCTTGTTTTTTTCGCCAACAAACACTAAGGTACAGAATTAACATGTTAAATGAAAAGTAGCAATTAACAAAAGTCATTTCTGCTAGTAGATACGTGTTAAATTGTTGATTTTGGTATGTTTCTTAAGCGAGGAAAATGCAAACATGTTTTTTACAAAACGTATAAGTGCACTTTACTGCGTTGGATCGTAATTACTACAGACAGTCACGAAACACCAAATGAGCACTATCAACTTTTTTTTAAATAATATTTTTAGGTGTACTTGTCGCTTTTTACAAAACAATGTTGTCTCCATTCACCGTTATATTGATGAGGCAGTAACTATGTTTGCATTGAATCCTGGTACTTGTGGCGTAGACAAATCAAGATTCTCTCTGGAGACCTTGCATTTTTATGACACAAATGTATCATTGGGTATATTAAATGCCCCTTTAATAACATCTCATGTGAATAATCACTAGAATCACCTGCATGGCTTTTCTTAATTGTCATCCTCAATGGTTACCCATTATAACTACTCTCTTACATGGATGTCAAGATGAAGTAAATCATGAAGGAATTGTATTTTCAATTACAGTTACAGTAGGTTATTGTATTATCGAAAAGGCAATTCAGTTATGCTATTTATGTTTGTTACAAGAACATATTAGGTAACATTTGAAAGGTTTGTTAAGGACATGATTTATTTAACCACAGAACAATGTAGCCTAATAAGATTATACAGGGCTAAAGCAATTTCAAATATGGCACATTGTACTTTAAAAAAGAGGCTTGACTTGAAATAATTACATTGGATAATTACATTGAGCTGTGTTGTACACAGGGTGTTTAGGGGAGAGCACTTCTGTGTATCATGTTGATTTGGAGCACAGCTGTTTTGGGTTTAGCAAAGCTGCGGGCATGAATGAGTTAATCAGTGGGCTATTTAAGGTCCCTGGTTAGCTTCACGGGTGCTTGGCATTGTTCTATGTTACGTGTCGGTGTAGGAGAGTGTTTGCTGTTAGTTTGCTGTTAGTTTCTGGTTCGCTGTTTGGTTTGCTGTTTGGTTTGCTGTTTGATTTGCTGTTTGCTGTTTGGTTCGCTGTTTGGTTCGCTGTTTGGTTCGCTGTTAGTTTCTGGTTTCGCTGTTTGGTTTGCTGTTTGGTTTGCTGTTTGGTTCACTGTTTGGTTCGCTGTTTGGTTCGCTGTTAGTTTCTGGTTCGCTGTTTGCTGTTTGGTTCGCTGTATTGATGTTTGTGGTGAGTCACTTGTTATGCACAGCTTTTATTTTCATTTACAGTGTTTAGGTTAAATCATTCGTCGTTTGACGTGTTTTGGACACTGTGACACACGTCTTGTATTGTCATGCAGTTATTTAATAATCACCTATTTTCTTTCACATGTTGGTATTATTTTCTATCACGTCACTTGGGATGTGGCAGGCTAAAGGTATTCTTTACAGATAATGTATGGTTAATAAAGTCATAATGCAACTTAATAATAATTATTATTGACTTTCCATTAAAATAATTGCATTTTCGGTAACAGATAACATTCTTCCATCTGACTTTTTTATTTGGATGTCCTGTTACGACTGGACATTTAATCATTAGAGCAGGTTCACTGTCTTGTATCGAAACTGCCTTCTCTGTCACGAAAACAGTGTCGGATTAACTGGTCTTCACATATTGTCCAGCGTGTTTAAGTGGCTAGACATGTTGTTTTAGCTCCGAGCTTCATTTAATCTCTTTTAAGTAATATGTTATGCACTGTTAACCTGCAGATAATGTACAGATAAAAATAGAGCCTTCTAAATGATCATGTTCTCAAATCTATTAGTCCTTTGGTCAACACTCATTTCAGTTCACTGCTGCCAATGACTGGAACAAATTGCAAAAGACCCTTCTGGATTTTTGTCTAGCCTTCCTTAATTAATACTATCCTATAATTGCACTGTCTGACCCCCCCACCCCACCCACTTACCTGTTAATGTGTCCTGCTGTTCTGATAAGTGTATTATGTATTTATTTTTTCCCAAACAAGAGGTCTGTAGTTGTTTAATTATAAGGTGGTCTAGTGGTCTGGGGTGGACCAGAGGTCTGTAGTGGTTTAATTATAAGGTGGTCTAGTGGTCTGGGGTGGACCAGAGGTCTGTAGTGGTTTAATTATGAGGTGGTCTGAGGTGGACCAGAGGTCTGTAGTGGTTTAATTAGATGAGGTGGTCTAGTGGTCTGAGGTGGACCAGAGGTCTGTAGTGGTTTAATTCTGAGGTGGTCTAGTGGCCTTGGGTGGACCAGAGGTCTGTAGTGGTTTAATTCTGAGGTGGTCTAGTGGTCTGGGGTGGACCAGAGGTCTGTATTGGTTTAATTATGAGGTGGTCTAGTGGTCTGGGGTGGACCAGAGGTCTGTAGTGGTTTAATTATGAGGTGGTCTAGTGGTCTGGGGTGGACCAGAGGTCTGTAGTGGTTTAATTATGAGGTGGTCTAGTGGTCTGGGTGCTGCCTCAGAAAGGTGGTTTGGATTGCAGTCTTTTGCTAATCTAGCACATGCATTATATTTAATATCTAATAAAAGAATACATATAAAAAGATAAACAATTATAGAGTCTGAATGAACTTGAAAAGCTTTTTATTTTTCACCAGTGCTAAGAAAATATAAAAGGTGCAAGCAGCTCCTGCAAGGCACACAGCGCTAAGTAATGATAAAGGTCATTTGTAACCTGCGTTATCTTAACTGATGGCTAATGGACAGATAGTGGATAAACTGTGACATGTAGGAGGAGACGGAGGGAGAGACAGAGAGGGAGAGAGAGACAGAGGGAGAGAGACAGAGAGGGAGAGAGACAGAGAGGGAGCGAGACAGAGAGGGAGCGAGACAGAGAGGGAGCGAGACAGAGAGGGAGCGAGACAGAGAGGGAGCGAGACAGAGAGGGAGCGAGACAGAGGGAGGAGGGAGAACAGGGGAAGAGACAGAGGGAGGAGGGAGAACAGAGGAGGAGAGAGTTGGGTGACTAAGAAAGAGAACTGCTAAGGAAAGCAGTGGAAAGAAACAGAGTGATTCCTGAGGACAGGAGAGAAGGGCCATTGTCCGGGTGTGACTGGATTTACACAATTTCAAAGGCAGTTAAGGCATCAACAACACACTTGACTCAGCTTTGAGGTGTAGATTAGTGTACCCTCCATGGAATCAGACCTGGTCTTTATATAATAAAGTAGCATTAAGGTATCTGAGAATGGCTCCATTTCCTTGTTCCACATGTCTGTTAATGAAGATTTATGGCAGGCGGCAATGAATTATAGATGATTTACATATCGAAATTGGCAGCGTGCCGCTTACACAAGAAAGAAGAGTGCGAGAGGGAAGATAGAGAGAGAGAGAGAGACAGAGGGAAGTAAATGGGTGGAAATGCGAGAAAGAAAAGCTGCTGGAATGTTCTGCGTTGTGATCTGGATGTGCCCATTCCATGTCATATCAGTTTGATGAGAAGATCAGATCTGTCAAGTTAATGGAGCGTGTAGCGCACACACACACACACACACACACACACTCACAAACCATAGATGATACAGGGGTGGCATTTCATTACACATGAGGGTGTGCCAGACACTACACCACCACTAAACAACACACTTCAATGGGCAGATCCCAGTTCTACTAATTGGTTGTTGATATACAGTGCCATTTGCCTCTTTAAGGACCGACAGTCAGCCCTAATTTATAAGGGCATTTTCATCCCTAACGAATGAAGCATTTAGAAATCTTTTTTTTTAATAGTTCAGACAGGAAATGCTGTGTCTTGATGTAGCCATTTATTAGAGGAACAAAGCACCACGATACCCACATGACGTCATGGCGTTCGACTCCTGTTTGGGTAACTTGTCGCCATCACATAATCATGTATATAATAATACGTCTAACAAACTCTGTAATACTACAAATGACATTAGTATTTGCATTTAGCAAGGTACCCTGTACCCATCCCCCTGCAGTAGAAAACAGAAGCAAACAGGTGCAGACTGGAGGGGTGGCTGGGTATAGCAACCTTATGCTAAGAAGGGCAGCAGGGCAGCAGGGCAGCAGAGCAACAGGGCAGCAGAGCAACAGGGCAGCAGAGCAACAGGGCAGCAGAGCAACAGGGCAGCAGGGCAGCAGAGCAACAGGGCAGCAGGGCAGCAGAGCAGCAGAGCAACAGGGCAGCAGAGCAGCAGGGCAACAGGGCAGCAGGGCAGCAGAGCAACAGGGCAGCAGAGCAACAGGGCAGCAGAGCAGCAGAGCAACAGGGCAGCAGAGCAACAGGGCAGCAGAGCACCTGGGTTACCTGGCTGACCAAGCCGTGCATCAATCATCCCAATTTTCAGGTGTAATTGTACAATTGTCTCCACAGCTGTCTCTTTGTAATGTACGTCTGCATCGTGAGTGCCGCCTAACCGGGCTCTCAGTGAGTGCATGCTAACGGGCCATCGTGAGGCAGATTGATCTAGATACATCGATCAGAGACATATCCAAAATAGACACGCCAAAATCAACTGTCACGTTCAATAAGAAGATAAAAAGCACTGATTAGTTTAGCATGTGGCAAACAACCTCATAGAACATAGAGGAATAGTTTCAACGAGGAAGAAACAAATAAATAACTGTCCAATACGTGAGGAGATAGACCACCCTCTGCAGAAGTGTTTCCCCGCATAACTTCAGAGGGCTGACCACAAGATACACACAACTAGTCCGTCTTAAAACCAGGATGGCCAAGACAACAGTTTGCTTAAATGACCTTAACGTACCTGGGTCATACCGACCGGGGAATAAGATGAATCATTACCAGAAAAAACGCTGATGATCCATAGCAAACCATTTTATCTGGAAAACATGTGACGAGTGTAATGTTATGAAATGAGCGTGCATCGCTGACTCTGGATCAGGCTCAACTGTCTTCGTTGATGATGTGACAGTTGACATCTTGTCTGCCCAACCATACGCCTCTACACTCAGCCTCATTAGATCAGACTCCCACATACAGCAGGCAGACAATGACTCCGAACAGACTGGCACAGCTATCAAGGAGTACTTCAGTGCCAAAGAATAACCGGCCAAGTCACTGAACCAATCGGAATCCAATTGAGCATGTCTTACACATGCTGAAGACAAGATTGGAAAAAGACAACCAGATAATCAGCGTCTGCTAATGTCTGCGGGTCACAGACTTTAGGCAATCTTTGCAGTCAAATAATATGCGACCGAGTACAAAACAACGACATGTATAATGTACATTTTTTTGAAAAACATTTGGTACACTAATATGTCGTAACGCTACGTCACGCTGTCCTTGGTGTAGTGCATAAAAAGACAGGCGCAGAAGCAGATAATCACATTTGTGGGGATTTATTAAAATACAAAATAAACACTCCATGATATGAACGGAAAACTATAAACACTAAAATCAAGCACAAAGCATTGTTAGTAAATCGACCAATGTGAGGGAGTTTTTTGTATGGTCTTCCTACAGTCCACATGCTAGCTGTAATTAGCGGCCAGCTCTCCCCCCACATCACCAGCTGACCCCCTCTCCACCCAATATCACTAGCTGACCCCCTCTCCACCCACATCACTAGTTGACCCCCTCTCCACCCACATCACTAGCTGACCAACTGTCCACCCACATCACCAGTTGACCCTCTCCACCCACATCACCAGTTGACCCCCTCTCCACCCACATCACTAGCTGACCCCCTCTCCACCCACATCACTAGCTGACCCCCTCTCCACCCACATCACTAGTTGACCCCCTCTCCACCCACATCACTAGCTGACCCCCTCTCCACCCACATCACTAGTTGACCCCCTCTCCACCCACATTTCTAGTTGACCCCCTCTCCACCCACATCACTAGCTGACCCCCTCTCCACCAACATCACAAGCTGACCAGCTCTCCACCCACATCACCAGCTGACCCCCTCTCCACCCACATCACCAGTTGACCCCCTCTCAACCCACATCACCAGCTGACCCCCTCTCAACCCACATCACCAGCTGACCCCCTCTCCACCCAATCACCACCTGACCCCCTCTCCACCCACATCACTAGCTGACCCCCTCTCCACCCACATCACTAGTTGACCCCCTCTCCACCCACATCACTAGCTGACCAACTGTCCACCCACATCACCAGTTGACCCTCTCCACCCACATCACCAGTTGACCCCCTCTCCACCCACATCACTAGCTGACCCCCTCTCCACCCACATCACTAGCTGACCCCCTCTCCACCCACATCACTAGTTGACCCCCTCTCCACCCACATCACTAGCTGACCCCCTCTCCACCCACATCACTAGTTGACCCCCTCTCCACCCACATTTCTAGTTGACCCCCTCTCCACCCACATCACTAGCTGACCCCCTCTCCACCAACATCACAAGCTGACCAGCTCTCCACCCACATCACCAGCTGACCCCCTCTCCACCCACATCACCAGTTGACCCCCTCTCAACCCACATCACCAGCTGACCCCCTCTCAACCCACATCACCAGCTGACCCCCTCTCCACCCAATCACCACCTGACCCCCTCTCCACCCACATCACTAGCTGACCCCCTCTCCACCCACATCACTAGCTGACCCCCTCTCCACCCACATCACTAGTTGACCCCCTCTCAACCCACATCACTAGTTGACCCCCTCTCCACCCACATCACCACCTGACCCCGTCTCCACCCACATCACTAGTTGACCCCCCCTCCACCCACATCACTAGCTGACCCCCACTCCCTTCCCTGCTGGTAAAATCATAAACCCAAAGGTCTTCGTGACCTTGATCCTGACAAAGGCCTTACTTCATGTTATGCTAAGATTGCAGCATGCTCTTTGGCATGCCAGTCGAAACTCTGAGTTAGGCTGTGTTGACAGCAGGAGGATGCTTGAGAAACAGGGACTCACAGCGGGAGGCGAAGTGATTGAAGACGGGTGTCAGTCTGTTGGTCTGTCTGAGCGAGTGTTGAAAACATTTTCTAACCCTCTGTCTGTTCTGTTATCTTTCTCTCCAGAAAAAGCAGTGCACACTGATGAGCCAAAACACGATGTACCAGCAGGGCACATGCTATGGTCTGGGTGGATTAGATTTTAAGCGAACTCTTAGTTTTCGTATTCAAAGTTTTGGATGCAGAAGAAATGGTCAGAAGAAACGGACCGGAGCAAAGACCGGCGCGTACCCAGTCTCCCAGAACGCTCCTGAGGAGGAACTTACCACAAACCCGCACCAGGTGTTTGGCATCGAAGGCTCATCAATCCGTAAGGGGAACGAAGACTGTCCGGTCTGGTTCGGACCTACAGAAGGTCTATTGCGGCAATAGTCCCAGAAATGTTAGCGACGGTAACGGGAGAGAGCCGTTAGAGTGTTGGTGATTAATCCTATCCGCCTTCAAAAGCATCTTGTCTGGACCGGGCCTTGAAGAACTGGAAGTAGGTCCTGGTCTGAAAATCCCATTTTCTTGTACATCACCTGGGCAAGTGATGGCACCAGGGTGCATTGTGGGAAGATGCTCTGGGCAATGTTCTGCTGGTGAACCCTGGTTCCGGGCATTCATGTGAACAACACTTCGACACGTGCCACCTCCCAGAACATCGTAGCAGATCCGGTATGACGAAGGTATTCCCTAACGGCCGTGGTCTCGTTCGGCGTGATTACCCTGCCGCGCTGCACAAACTGTTTACGAACGGTTCGAGGAACGCGACGTAGAGTTCGAGGTGAACTGTAGAGTTCGTGCCTCAGCGGGTCCGCAACGTTTGGTGACACGTGGAGGAACACCGGCGTGGTGTTTCGGCTCATCGATGCACATCTCCTCATTTGTCCTCCTCCCTATTCTGTCTAGACGGTCACAGTGGCTGTTCGGCCATTTTCTATCTCTTTTGTTGACGATTCACAGTGACTCTTGCTCCACCGCTGGGCGTCTTGTGTTCGTATTCCCCCCAAACTATTGCATAAAGTGGTCTGCTGGTTCGGACCGCTCTGGTCAGTAGAACATGTAGACTACGTTTTAAGTGAACTATTGACCCCGTCCACACGACGCACTCACCGGGCAATACAATATGTAGGCAGTCCGTTTTGCCATGGTCTTCTGTTTAGGAAGTGTAGTGGTGGGATACAGTTTCATGGAAAAGGGGCGTTTTGAAGAGCAATGTTATGCCACTAGACAGAAAAACCGGCCATGAATAAGTGATGGTGGTTCTGCTACCGACAGCACTACCACAACTCTTACCGGCTCAAGTCCACACTCGTGTGTGTGAGAGTGAGTGAATGAGTGTGTGTTTCAGAAACGGAGGGAGCTGTAGTGTCAGAAAAGGAGAAGGTTGAATAACAATGGAAGGAATATGATGAATATAATATTAATAATGTTATTGGAGTAATGTGCTTGGATGTTGGGCTCTGCTTGGCTTCAAGGGATCAGACATAAATATGCTGTAAAGTGGCTTCTGTAAGTCTACACGACCGTTCCCGGTTTTCAGATTTCGTATTACACGTTTTTTTAATAATGGTTTCCAAGTTTTGTGTGTTTTTAATATTAAATCTGCGAATACATTAGATGTTTTCCTTTAAAGAACGACACAAACTAATCGTTTTAAAAGAAGGTAAAGTTAACATTCCAACTGTCTAGATTGTGTATCCCCAGAGTAAGTCTAATGTCGAAGCCTACGGCATAGATTTAAAAAATTACAGTAAGACTAATAACTTGTTTCCATTAATCGTTTGCTGACACTTTTATCTGACAATCTGCAACAACGCCAATGCATTTGTTATTTTGGCAAAAAAAATAGCTTATCACATTGAAAGCTGGCAACTACAAAATCAACAAAATTAGCTAGCTAGCTTTGCCGAAAGACGTGTGCTGTAGTGTGTTCATGTTGTTGTGGATCAGTTGGTAGATTGTGGGGCTTGTAATGCCAGTCTTGTAGGTTTGATTCTCACAGAAAAAAAATGAACAAAATATTGTGATTCTATTTTCATGTTCCAATGTTATAGGGGGCAGCATCATCACATGCTGGTCAACGGCAGAGACTAACATCTATTAAAAGAAAAATTACTTTGCCGTGATATAAATTGGCCTTAAAAAGTCTGAGAACCTTGCCTTCTCTTACTTGATTGGCAGATTTTATTGGCTTATGGTCAAGAGATTTGGGTGAGTGAAAGGTTACAAGCTTTCTCCACAGAGCTGGTAAAATATAACAAATATCATGTTGCTATTGAGGCACGAAACGCAAATTTCATCTTTAAGTTGCTCTGGATAAGATCATCTGGCAAATGAAAAAAATTGCCATAACCATATTAATTAATCTTGACACGAAACATTGCGCCAGATTTCTCCCAACAATTTCTCGATATTTGTTATATGATTCGTAATAGCCTTCATCACTGCAGCGTAACCACCGATGAGCGAAACCATTCCGATCATAAATCTCTCCCGTAACTATCGTTGACATTTCCTGTGTTTTGTGCCACAGTGGACCCTCTGTCGGTTCCGACCAGATGAATCGTCTTCGTAGCCCCTCGCACATCCATTAGCTTTGGCTGTGGCAGAGCACATTATCCTACTGAAGGAGGCCACTGTCATCAGGGAACACCATTACCATGAAGGGGTGTACCTGGTCTGCAATAATGTTTAGGTAGGTGGCACGTGTCATAATTACGTCCAGATAAATGCCCGGGTCGAGGGTTTCCCAGAGGAACGTTACCCAGAGCTTCACACTCCCTCCACCAGCTTGTTGCCTTCCCACAGTGCATCCTCGCACCATGTCTTCCCCAGGCAAACGCTGCACACGTACGTGACCGTCTACATGGTATAAGAGAAAACAGGACTCGTTGGACCGGACAGCCTTCTTCCACTGCTTCAAGGTCCACTACCGATGCTCGCGTACCCGTTGTCACCTTTTTGTGGTTTGTCTCCTCGGTCCACTGTCAGTAAGTATTCACTAATCCGGACCGGAATTCACTAGCACGTTTTCTTTTAGTGAGGCTCTGACCCAGTCGACTGGCTCTAACAATTTGTCCCTTGTCTAAGTCACTCAGGTCTTTACTCAAGCCCATTTCTTATGCATCAAACACGTCGACTACGGAAACCGATTCCTCGTTTGCAATCTTATCTACCCAGATCTTTACACGCACCCATGTCAGAGGACGATCAACGTTAATCTCTTCACCTGTGAGCGGTCATAATGTATTGACTCATCAGTGTAGGTACCGACATACCATAATAACAACAGGCTTATCAACTGAAACACGGCAGAGCGAATGTTCACCAGAGCCATGTTCACCAGAGCCATGTTCACCAGAGCCATGTTCACCAGAGCCATGTTCACCAGAGCCATGTTCACCAGAGCCATGTTCACCAGAGCCATGTTCACCAGAGCCATGTTCACCAGAGCCATGTTCACCAGAGCCATGTTCACCAGAGCCATGTTCACCAGAGCCATGTTCACCAGAGCCATGTTCACCAGAGCCATGTTCACCAGAGCCATGTTCACCAGAGCCATGTTCACCAGAGCCATGTTCACCAGAGCCATGTTCACCAGAGCCATGTTCACCAGAGCCATGTTCACCAGAGCCATGTTCACCAGAGCCATGTTCACCAGAGCCATGTTCACCAGAGCGATGTTCACCAGAGCATCGCAGCTTATTTTTCTCTCGGAGTGCAGCAGTCAGAATAATGATGTTTTGGGAAAAAAGAATATACCAAGCTGGTACGAACCAAGGACTCAGTCAAGGTCACTCGCTGCAGGCTAAACTAGTGGTTCCTCCTGCATCTATCTCTCTCTCCCTGCGTCACTCTGGCTACACGCGGACGCTGTTCTCTCTGATCATGTCTAAATATTGTCCACGTTATAACGGGTCCCTAATCAGAACTAATTGGATAAAGTGTCTCCGCAATTATCGGAATAGAGGGCAATCTACCGCAGAGGGCTGTCAAAGGGGTTTTCATTTGCCGAATAGAAAACCTTGTATTACTGGTTCAGCCAAACACTTTAGTCTCCTACAGAAAGAGCCTCTGTGAATGCTCCTCCCATTTCTTTGCTCTGAAGAGCCCTTGAGACACGGTGGAGGAAGAGCTGTGTAAAGTGGGGATGCAGGCAGCTTTACAGCTCTCACGTACTATAGCCGTGTATAGCCTAGATTTCTTCCTACTGTGAGCCCCTTTTTCTCAGCTGACTGTCTGGTCCATATTTCTTCCAAATCCTCCCAGTCCGCGCCCAATCCCTGGTCTTCCTGGAGCAGACACAGTCTGCCTCCACCCTCTGTGCTCTGTGTACTCCAACACGCCCAATCACCTCTCCCCGTGTGGAGGCTCAGTTCTATTCGAGGTTTCGGCACGGCTTTCCGCCGTAGCTCATGTAGAAATATGGAACGGGTTTCTTTCTTGCTCAGGGTAGACGGGGTTTGGGAACGCAAGGGCTTCCGATCTGAAATGTGTTCTGCTTGGTGACAAGGGGGGTAGTTGGGTCAAGACCCGTGGGCTAACTGGCTATGAACACAGACGTTACAGTTTAAGAGCTGTTCGCAACACAACTAGCTGTATGTTTAGATTAAAAAAAAATACCTGTGTATTCTACCTCACAGGAGCCAAGACGTGTATTTCTAAATAAAATCAGTACAGAAGATCAGATCCATCTAGATACCAGCAATCAATGGCAGTTAGTCTTTGTCTCATTTTTAATTTAAACAGATACCATTACAGTTTCAGGGGCAATGTCTTCCCTGCGTAGATTTTTATAGGAACTAATGGGCCACCTCACAGTTTGCATTTACACCTGAAACTTCAGAGAGGGAGAGAGGCAGAGAGCGAGAGGCAGAGAGCGAGAGGCAGAGAGCGAGAGGCAGAGAGCGAGAGGCAGAGAGCGAGAGAGAGACAGGCAGAGAGAGAGAGCGAGAGAGAGGCAGGCAGAGAGAGAGAGAGAGGCAGAGAGAGAGAGCACAGCGAGGGGGGGTCACAGAGAAAGAGAGAGAATGAGGGAGTGTCAGTCAGTCAATCTATTGAAGATTAGAATTAAGAAGGGAACGACTGAATAGGGAGTTATCTGTGACTTTGATGCTGAGATGAGACTTAAATCCATTTTTATTACGAATAGAAAGACGATTGAGAGATGAGAGTGAAGTAGGGCTGTGTGTGATTCAACCTACCTTTGTTTCACCTCCAACCATTCTGAATATAAATAACTCTGTCATCTCCGTATGTCTTATTGGTACCTCTCTGCTTCGTACGAAACCTGATAACGTGTCCTTTGTAGACACAATGTAGAATATGTTGTCATTGGCTGCTTACAACTGGTGTACCAATATATATATACACTGGTATAATCAGCTGTGTGTGTGAACTCCTAAAATGTGTTTCCCTCATATGTACATCTTGCCTGTTTCTATTTTCGGAGTAGCTTTTATAGAATAGAGGGCAGAGAGAGAGAGAGACTTGATGGCCTTGAACGGGACATTCCTCTGTATGTGGTGCGAACAGAAGCTCATCGCTAACGACACACTATGACCTGTCCGCTGACATCGTTTTGACACATCCCAGGTGTTGGTGCCTGATCGTTGGTGTTCATCGAAGGCAACCAGATCCTTCTGGTTTCACATTTTGTTTGCATTCTGTTCAAATCACACTTCTGGGCCCATTTTTGTCTCAATGTTGACTCCTGTCAACAACTCCTGTCAACAACTCCTGTCAACAACTCCTGTCAACAACTCCTGTCAACAACTCCTGTCTACAACCCCTGTCTACAACCCCTGTCTACAACCCCTGTCTACAACCCCTGTCAACAACTCCTGTCTACAACTCCTGTCTACAACTCCTGTTTACAACTCCTGTCTACAACCCCTGTCTACAACCCCTGTCAACAACCCCTGTCAACAACCCCTGTCAACAACCCCTGTCAACAACCCCTGTCAACAACTCCTGTCAACAACCCCTGTCAACAACCCCTGTCAACAACTCCTGTCTACAACCCCTGTCTACAACCCCTGTCTACAACTCCTGTTACAGCTCCAGAGTTACACATGAGGTCTACCCTGGACAAAATCGAGTCATATCACAATTCATTGCTGGCTTAATATTTCTTTTGTTCACTTCTCCAAGCACGACCTCCAAGGAGATTCCTTTCAAACTTCAGAGAGATCTAAATGAAAAATAAAGGCTTTGCAGCAACCAGTATATTATTGAGCTCACAACAACCAACTGGTCTCAGACCCTGGTTGGAGGTAGCGCCCTGGTTTGAGGTGGTGCCCTGGTTGGAGGTGGGCCCTGGTTGGAGGTGGGCCCTGGTTGGAGGTGGGCCCTGGTTGGAGGTGGGCCCTGGTTGGAGGTGGGCCCTGGTTGGAGGTGGGCCCTGGTTGGAGGTGGGCCCTGGTTGGTGGTGGCGCTCTGGTTGGAGGTGGCGCTCTGGTTGGAGGTGGCGCCTGGTTGGATGTGGCGCCCTGGTTGGAGGTGGCCCCTGGTTGGAGGTGGCGCCCTGGTTGGAGGTGGCCCCTGGTTGGAGGTGGCGCCCTGGTTGGAGGTGGCGCCCTGGTTGGAGGTGGCGCCCTGGTTGGAGGTGCCGCCCTGGTTGGAGGTGGCGCCCTGGTTGGAGGTGGCGCCCTGGTTGGAGGTGGCGCCCTGGTTGGAGGTGGCGCCCTGGTTGGAGGTGGCGCCCTGGTTGGAGGTGGCGCCCTGGTTGGAGGTGGGCCCTGGTTGGAGGTGGGCCCTGGTTGGAGGTGGGCCCTGGTTGGAGGTGGCCCCCTGGTTGAAGGTGGCCCCCTGGTTGGAGGTGGCGCCCTGGTTGGAGGTGGCGCCCTGGTTGGAGGTGGCGCCCTGGTTGGAGGTGGCGCCCTGGTTGGAGGTGGCGCCCTGGTTGGAGGTGGCGCCCTGGTTGGACATGCTGAGCCCCCTCCTTCTGTGTCCTAACATTACCATGGTTCTAAACACCCCTGCAGGTTTGTCTGTGAGCATGACTACAGACCAGTCACAACTCATTTACAGTTGTCTATTGGAGGACAAAGCAGGCAGTTGATCAGACGCATACATCAGAGGCGTAAAAAAACAAGCGCAACTTCAACAAGTCCCCAACTGCTACTGTGTTCGTGGTGTTAAAAAAAAAAGAAAAAAAGAAAAGAGCCACGAACACTGTCTGTTATGGTCATGAGCCACTTGACTGTTGACTTGACTAATAAGCTGCACAATGAGATGGACACTTTATTCAAAAGATTAAGGCCTCATTATTTCCCTAACAATACGAGTCATCACAATTACAAACCACTCAGGCTCTAATGATGGCCGTGTGCTATAACTATGACAGTGGCCTCGTTAGTCCATTTACTCGATTAGGCCTTTGAGGTAAGATCTCTCTAAATAGAAAACATCTGCTCGTATTTTCAAACCCTCTTCTCTCTTCCCGTTGTTGTTTTTTCCAAACCGTATTTGTGTTCCCGGCTCGTCGCAGCAACTCTCAATGGATTCCGAGGAGATGGCAATTGTAGCAAGCCTTCGCCAAACGCCAGGCCATTAGGTTTTCGATTTCTAACAGTGCTATTCCAAACAGAAATAATTGAGGTTCAAGGGGTTTAAGTGCACTCTGACTCATAAAGATCTGTGCAGAGGCCTGGCCTGCTACTGGCACAATCAAGACTAGAACCTGGGCTGTGGTGGCCAACTTGATTCTAGTGCCTTTGCTGCCTTCTGCAGCACCTGGGGGTGAAAAACTATACACAAACAACTTCAAAAGCTTTTCTTGTAAAGTTTGCCAGGGAGTAAAGTTCATTTGGACTGTGGCAGGGCCGGGAAGAGGCATTTTGAACCGGTGAAGCTGACAATGCTCGAGCGAAAGAAAACAGAACAGAGTGAAGGAGGCAGAAGCTAAGACAGTGGAGATGGAGAGCGAAGGGAGATAAGAAGACCAGGTGCGAAGGGTGAAGAAAACAAAAGCGAGAGAGTAGAGAGAGGTGGAATAAGTTAGGAGTGAGTAAAAAGAAAACAGCAGGAGAGAGAGAGTGAAGGGTGAAGAACAAGAGAGAGAGAGAGTAGAGAGGTGGAATAAGTGAAGAGTGAGTAAAAAGAAAACAGCAGGAGAGAGAGAGAGTGAAAGGAAAATAGGATACAAGAGAGCAAAGAACCAAGCACACTCCAGCTATCATGCCAACCAGAAAACTTTACATGGACACACTTTTGGTGAAATATGAACTACTCTCCCTCGTGTCTTTCTCTTCTACACTCCTATTCATGTGGATTCCTTTACCATGTCACCCCTGTAGCATCATGGGAGCTTCCTTTCTTGCATGGGTGGGGCAGAGTTTCGTGTCGGGGTTCAAGACAAATGGATTTGAGAGGCTGAGCAGTTAGTGCACACAGCAAATGGCACCCTAGCCCCAAATAGTGCACTACTTTGACCAGGGCCTATGGGTGAAGTGTACACATGAGAGAGGGGTGTTTTTCTGAGGGGGATTGTGAGTGCCAGTGTGAACACTGCCAGGTGCTGATAAAAAGGACTTTGTCTTAGTCTCTCCCTCGCACACACACACACACACACACACACACTCGCCACCCTGAACAATTTCCCCGGGCATATTTGTACACCGCAGATGACCAGAGGCGTTTTTACACATCCCCGATCGCCACTGGCATTTTAATTGAGGCTGATGGCAGGCTTGGTTTCAAACACAACACACTTGTGTTTCTGCGTCTCACACTCCACATCCTTATGTCCTCCTCACCAGGCTCCTGTGTTCTACACACAATTATTCCTGTAACTTTGTTTTCTAGTTTCACACATCCATTAGCGGGTATTATATATGTCCCTGAAGCACACGCACAACATTCACCGATCCTTCATCTGCATTATTAAACGATCCCGTCGTTGTTTCTGACGACTTCTTTCAGGCGGGCTTCCATAAATAGAAGTCAGCTGTTTAACGTCCACTCCCGGGTGCGGGCGAACAGACGGAGAGAATATAACGGAGGAATGGATAGAAGATAGGATGGAAAGGGAAGACGATGAGGAGGGGCGGGGCATCCGATCAAATAAGCAAATGCAGTGTTTGTTGGATAATGACAAGCCCGGAGGAATAGTCTCGTCTCTCCAGATGTGCGCCGTGGCACTGCATGCTGGGACGGAGAGATGAAGGGGACTCAGCCGGCACTAATTGTGTCTGGCGTAAGTTAAAAGGAAAACGCATGAGCACGCTAAACCGCAAACATTTCACCCCGCGTTTTAACTGGTCGTTATGAGTAAGAGAGATCAGCTGGTAAAATTAATCAGTTTTCCACCTTTTTTCCAAAATGGCTGCCCACCATCTTCTTGCGTGCATCTTAAAACGATCTGAAAAATCTAATTCAACAAGTTGTGGGAAACTTATTTAAATATGGCTTCCAGTGGCTTGCGATGTTACATATCACAATCTACTGGACACAATAAAAATGCGTATTCAGTGAAAACAAGCAGGTCCTGTCCAACAAGTACTGGCATTAAGTGACTTTTGTGTAAATTATACACCATCCAAACGCTCTGCTATCTGTCTCTCTACACTTCACCTCTAAAGATCCATGACAGTAATATGATGTTTTATTTACACGACCACCAACATTGTAAAAATATATTTTTTTGTAATGTGTGTTTGTAATGCATAGACAAACACACACACACACACTACACCTTTTTGTTGTAGTAATCCCAATTATATAGACTGAATGAATACCCTACCATGCCTTACTTATCAGTAACAGATGTCTCTTTGTGTCAAACCATTTTTCACCAGTCCATAATTAAACACACACACACACACACTGTTGGCTCAGTCATTCTTCCTGTCTAGTCCATGGAAATGTAGCATTTGTATTTCCCAGACTGCCCTCCTGTTTTGTTCCAGCTGCCTCTGATCGTCTGCTTTCTCCCATTTGCGTCGCCTCTCCGTACCTCCTACTATTGAACGGGAGGGAGGCAGTAGAGCAGTTGTCTCTCTTGGGTAGGTAAGCGATTACCTTTCCAATCCTCTTGTATGGTTGCTCTCTCCTCCCCTTTCTAATGCTCATCTGTGGGATCAGTCCCCGTCTATCCTTCTCTGTCATCTGACGTTTCTCTCTCCGCTCTCCATTTCCTTATCTTTATTCTCGCACCATTTATTTTTCTTTCCTCTCATGGGGCTCGCCGGTTCTCCTTTTCCTTCCGGTCCCGTCCTCCAGTCACTCATTTAATTTGCACTCCAATTGTTTCATTTTGGCTCAAGCATTCGTCTTGGCTCACAGAACAGCGCCTTGGTTACCACTCTGCTATGTTGACGGTTCTGTCATTTCTGGACCTGTGAGTCAATGACACGAATCCGTGATCTCACAATGGAGTCCATGACCAGACATTAATAACCTCATCCTGATAGAACAGAGGGATCAACGTAGAATAACAATGAATCATACACACTATGTGTGTGTGTGTGTGTGTGTGTCTGTGTGCAAGTGGTATGTGTGTGTGTTTATGTGTGTGCGTGCGTGCGTGGGCGTGCTAGCGTGTGCGTGCGCCTGCGTCTGCGTGTGTCATGTTTGTGCCTGTGTGCAAGTGTCGTGTGTGTGTGTGTCTGAGTACATGTGTCATGTGGGTGTGTGTGCATGTTTCATGTGTGTGTTTTTGTGTGTGTGTTTGTGTCTGTTTCAAGTGTCAGAGTACATGCGTCATGTGGGTGTGTGTGCATGTTTCATGTGTGTGTGTGTCAGAGTACATGTGTCATGTGTGTGTTTGTCATTCTGGAGGAGCCATCATTCTGACAGTCTTATCTGGCTGTAGTAGAGAGTGTCAGTGCTGTGTCAGTGCTGTGTCAGTGCTGTGTCAGTGCTGTGTCAGTGATGTGTCAATGCTGTGTCAGTGCTGTGTCAGTGCTGTGTCAGTGCTGTGTCAGTGATGTGTCAATGCTGTGTCAGTGCTGTGTCAGTGCTGTGTCAGTGCCGCGTCTGTGCCGTTCCAGTGCCGCATCAGTGCTGTGTCCACTGCTTAAGTAGATTCAGATAAATCCCTCTTCTCTCAACCCACCACAGTAAGCACCGCTGCTCCAGAGTCACCCGTGCTGAGCCAGTCTGCCCGACCAGTCTCATGCCCCTGTGGCCTGGGTAAGGGAATCAGCGGGACCAGGCCTCGTTTCTCTCAGGTGTACGGTGACGGACAGGTGGTACTGCTCTGTAATCACAACCCTCAGCACAGAGAGTCACCGCGGAATCAAGGCGACAGAGTCTGACACAGCTAGTGCTCAGCGGTTTTTCGCCCCTTGAACATCTCAGAGGCTGAACAATGCCCTGCCAGCACAAACACTCCTCTGTGCCCGTCACAGCCGCCCATCTGCCAGGCTCATTGGCATTCATGCCTCCCAGACAAGGAGATGGATATTACATCGGGAGAATGACAGGGAATCATCTGGAAACCTAGAAATGGCAGATGGAGATCCCCCTCTTGCCGGAACTATATTTCCCCTTATTATTTTCTAAATGGTTTTCATTTAGAACCAAGGGATTCCATTTCCCCGGAAGTTTTTTATTTCAAACGGGAAAATTATCCCCTCCTGGCCCCGGCGTCTCCGGAATGCGATTAATTCTAATGGGAAAAGATTACATCTGGAATTAAACCGCCGCGTGTACACCGAACCGACCATCACACCAGACGGCAGATAGTAGTCTGAGACAATCCGAAAGATAGGACGTTTCTTACTGCACGCCTAGAATAACTCACTTCCATATAAAGTATCTATTAAATATGCGTATCGTTCTACTCTGTATCGCTACAAATATAATTACGATGACTAATCGCTGACGGCCGATAACGGGGACTAATATCACGCGGTGCCATTAAACAAGGCCTCGTAACCGTTCGTCTTCTCAAAGAATACAGGCGTTCTGTTGTTTTGTTTTAATGCTCCTCAATTGGCCGTGGTCAGGTGGGCAGACGAAGGGTCTGACCAATTGGCGGTCCGCTTACCCTGCTGCTGGGAAACAAGGCATTTAACCGGGGAGAAGGTCAGGTGTAAAATGGAGATCCGCCACATCGCGTGACGAGTTTCTGATGGGAACATTTATCAAACTCACCGTGGATGTCTGGCAGCCTTGTAGCTTTTCAAAGAATGCGTCCCGCTTTTAAGAACGCCTCTTTAAAGGGGAAAGGTGCATTGAAATCCATTAATGTAAGCCTTGTGCGTACACAGACTCAACTCTGCATGGATGGCCGACCCCCGACTCAGTCAAGTCTGTTATCGTCCGCCTTACATGCGTTTTTCCCGGAGTGAAGATCAATGTGGCGAGCGCGCTCTGGAATGCGTTTAGATGTCTCGAATATTATCTGAGAGGCCTTGTTTTTCACACGGTGGGGCTTTATCGTCACGAACAGGCGGAGATTTGCCACGTCTGACGACGCATTGTCTTCAACACAGACGGTGTAACCAGCGGAATCAGACCGTTTTACCATTCAAGACGACGCGCCTGCTATTATTCAATTAGCAACGGATAACCAACCACGGCTCCCCATATCCGACTGGGGAAACGGCTCAGCGTGATACGCTAATGCTCAACGCCGTATCCACTGTTTATACAAACATACGGTTATTGATGGCAGGAGGTTGCAATGCAAATGAGGCAGCATGAATTGAACAAGTGCACATCGTACGGCCTTGACTTGTCTCCGGCACCTTTAGTTAATTAGCTGCGTAATATAATTACGGCAAACGGTTAGGCTTAGTTTACTCTCATGGATTCAGTTATGTATCCTGTTTGACACACCTCACCTACCCGGGGCAATACTGCTCCCTCCCCGAAGACGCCGTGTTAACAAACCCAGCCCACCGGGATCTCTCATGGTACACCGTAGTTCTAGACATTAGTGGGAGTGTCAGTTGTGATAGTCCGCTGATGCTGAATGGAAACTTTCTTCTAGGATTGTGAGCAAATAAAAGTGTAGTAAGGGTAGAAGAGCCTGTGGTATCTGCTTAGGCCTGGCCCAGTCTGCCTGTGACTGCTGCAGCTCCATTCGTGTTCTCAGGTCCCTAGGGGCCGTTTGCCTTCAGTGGCCCCAAGTCACACATTTCGGTCCTGTCTCAGAAGGGAGGGTTCCACTAGATCTGGTGTGAGCGCAGGCTGCTGGGCTGGATGGTGGGAGGGCTCTGTCTGTCTGCTGAATACAGAACAGTGACTACACGCAGGCTGGAAAGTGACGTGTGTGCAAAGCAGTGTGTGTAGTAATGTGTGTGTGTGTGTAGTAATGTGTGTGTGTGTGTGTGTGTAGTAATGTGTGTGGAGGTAGGGGGGGGGGTACATCATCAACAACATGAATTCACCAGAGCTGAGAAGTCAGAGAACACAGAAGCACTGTGGGTAGAGGAGTCAGAGAACACAGAAGCACTGTGGGTAGAGGAGTCAGAGAACACAGAAGCACTGTGGGTAGAGGAGTCAGAACACAGAAGCACTGTGGGTAGAGGAGTCAGAACACAGAAGCACTGTGGGTAGAGGAGTCAGAACACAGAAGCACTGTGGGTAGAGGAGTCAGAGAACACAGAAGCACTGTGGGTAGAGGAGTCAGAACACAGAAGCACTGTGGGTAGAGGAGTCAGAGAACACAGAAGCACTGTGGGTAGAGGAGTCAGAGAACACAGAAGCACTGTGGGTAGAGGAGTCAGAACACAGAAGCACTGTGGGTAGAGGAGTCGGAGAACACAGAAGCACTGTGGGTAGAGGAGTCAGAGAACACAGAAGCCCTGTGGGTAGAGGAGTCAGAACACAGAAGCACTGTGGGTAGAGGAGTCGGAGAACACAGAAGCACTGTGGGTAGAGGAGTCGGAGAACACAGAAGCACTGTGGGTAGAGGAGTCAGATAACACAGAAGCCCTGTGGGTAGAGGAGTCAGAGAACACAGAAGCACTGTGGGTAGAGGAGTTGGAGAACACAGATGCACTCTGGGTAGAGGAGTTGGAGAACACAGATGCACTTTGGGTAGAGGAGTCAGAGAACACAGAAGCACTGTGGGTAGAGAAGTTGGAGAACACAGAAGCATTTTGGGTAACCGAGTCAGAACGCCGAGTCATGTTGGATAATGAAGAACACAGATGCATGTTGAATTCACATTGATTGTTCCAGTTCTTTTTTCATGTCCCCCAAAATCATTCTCAATCTGACGGACTTCTCTGATCTGAGACTCATGTAAGTAGAAAACAACAGGTTGTGAGCTGATTGGTGTCTTTCATCTGGAACATTCAAGCAGCTTCACACCCCACGTTCTGGATGCTTTATGTAACAGTGGCCGTGCATTATATGGAAAACCGGTCAGTCTAATAGGTCTCTGGGGGGAATACGTCACTGTAACTTTAGGCTGACATTTTGTTGCGATGTGATTAAGTAGAGGAGTCTGGGTAGAGGAGTCAGAACATAGATGCATGCTGGGTAGAGGACTCAGAACACTGATGCATGCTGGGTAGAGGAGTCAGAACACAGAGGCATGCTGGGTAGATGAGTCAGAACACAGAGGCATGCTGGGTAGAGAATTCAAAGAACACAGAGACGTGTTGAGACACAATTAAATGGCAGCTGGCCAAGTTTGATTCCATTGCTGTCTGATGTCCGGGTCACTGGGACTGTCTGTGCTTTAAGAATGAGCGGGCTGGCGTGCACCGCCACTCTATCTCAAAACTCTGACGGTCGTTGACTTCCCCTGTGTACAAAGACAAACGCCTGTGATGCTTTCAGTCAGTGCGTTATTGTGTAGTCGGGCCAACAGCGGCTGCTGATCAATACAGTGCCTGTTTATCATCGCTCACCTTCCCTCTCATAACTCCTTCCTCCCTCTCATAACTCCTTCCTCCCTTTTATAACTCCTTCCCTTTTCTATACGGACGTGAATTCAAAACTGCCATTTAGCGGCACGTGCAGCTGGAATGGTGAAATGTTACTTTTCCGGTGTACGTTCATTTAACCTCTTTAGTGATAACGCTCGGGGGTGTTGCTAATCCGTTAATGATTATCTATCTGTGGGAAGTACTTGACTTGGCTCTGACGTTAATTAACTTGTGTTTGTTTGTGCGGGATAATAATGCTGAACTGAGTTTGTTATTTCATAGTGTGCCGAGGAGTTAATCAGATTGTAAGGATCTTTCTCCCTTAATGATGTGTAAACATAAGGCATGTTTTACCTGCGCGGAATGCCAGAATTCAATCAGTATCCAATTAAATATTTTATTCTGAATGATGAATGATCATTTATGTTGCTTTTGACCAGGATAGACAATTGAACAGATAACTAGTTATATTTATCCATCTAGTTGTCAAAGATACACATACTGCATGCTGGGTGATTCCCAGATCCTCCCTGTCATAGTCTCACGCCTGTAGTCTCACGCCTGTAGTCTCACGCCTGTAGTCTCACGTCTGTAGTCTCACGTCTGTAGTCTCACGTATGTAGTCTCATGTCTTAACTGCTCCCAGAGGCCCATCGGCTCCCAGAGGCCCATCAGAAGCTGGGCGTATGGGTGTTTGAGAATTCACATTGATTGTTCCAGTTTTCATGTGGCCCAAAATCATTCTCAATCTGACGGACTTCTCTGATCTGAGACTCATGTAAGTAGAAAACAACAGGTTGTAAGCTGATTGGTGTCTTTCATCTGGAACATTCAAGCAGCTTCACACCCCACGTTCTGGATGCTTTATGTCACAGTGGCCGTACATTATATGGAAAACCGGTCAGTCTAATAGATCTCTGGGGGGAATACGTCACTGTAACTTCAGGCGGACATTTTGTTGCATTGTGATTAAGGGTTCATTGAGGCTGTAAAGGTTGTAATGAATGATGACGAAACGCACTGAGAAAATTAGTTTTTAATTCCCTGCCAAGGAAAACTAGCTCTAATGAAGTGAGACAACATCAATTAGTGAGGATGGAAGGGTGGGAAGAGGAGATGAGGGAGGGGCAAAGGGGAGGTTTGGGGGGAACAAGGGAGGGAGTAGATAAGAGAGGAAGATGGCAGATCTGGATGAACGGCCATTGACAAGCAATGGAAAGGCACTCTTGCATGCGTTTGCTTAAGAAGACTCATTTGAGACGGAAACAGGGCTATTGAATGATTTATCTGCATATCATGACACGCAATATAAATCCGTATATAAAAAGGAGCATTCGCTCCGTTCACCCGAACTGGGCGTACACAAGGAATCAAGCAATCCCTTTCAAGTTACCACAGAAGGATATCGCCTCGTTTTAGGTGATGAAACATGCTCCACAGCGCCGTTCGAGTCCATTCATTTGTCAGTTGAAGTTGCCAACACATTGCTGCATTCGGGTATTTGATGTGGATGAGTAATGTCCGTGCATACGCCCTCAGTAATGTCCCAGCTCCTCTCCTCTCCAGAGGCTAAGCCTTGTGCTGCCTATTGGATGTATCGTTTTAAGCATTACCGATGAGAAACGGCTGCGTGGCCGGTAATGATATGCCCACATGACAAAGGTGCCATGAAATGCACTCCGGAGACACTGCTGCCACACAGGCTGGTGTTTAAATAACTCCACACAATGAGACACTCCTTTAGGTGACTTATTCACAACCGTCTAGGATGCACGACTGCTGCCTGCTGATAACAAACCAGCGAAGGAGCTCAGACAGTGCAGTAATATTTGATATTTAAATTTGATTGGCTGATGGTGAGGAGTTAGCGGAGCTGATTCACCCTGGGTGGGTTGTTTAAACGTCCCAGGTGCAATTAGGGGCGTATTTGTCAGTCAATGTTCCAGCCCAGCTGAGACACTGCTCTGTCCAAAACCCACTCGGTTCCGAAATGCAGGCATGAGTGCTGTGTGAGTCGTTGGGGTAAATGTCAGTTGATCCACAAATGCTGTGTAGTTCTTTCAGTATATGTGGACCAGTTCCCCAATGGGCTCTGCTGTACTGGATAAAGAGAACGCGAGACATTGGAGGTTAAGGTGCTGTAACAGCTTCATGTGTTCCCAACTCTTCCTAGTAGTTTGAATAATAGATAAAGCCTGGAGGTCTAGACTGACAGAAGATGGATTAGATGTAAGAGAGTGGTGATATCCTATTGTGATGATTCCCCACATGCTATTCCTAATGGCCAGTGTGGACGACATATATATATATATATATATATATAAACATTGTTTTAGATGCCATGCTCAGAAACAATCCCACAAAATAACAATATACCAGTAACTGAAAGCACAAAAGCTCCCATCTCCCTGTGCCATATAAACAATGATCTTAGCATGTCTGGATACATTAAAGGCTCTTAACAAATACATTATTGTGGTCTACCTGATGGATGGACTGATGGATGGTTGGGAAGGAGGAGAGGACAGGAGGAGGAGAGGACAGGAGGAGGAGAGGACAGGAGGAGGAGAGGACAGGAGGAGGAGAGGACAGGAGGAGGAGAGGCCAGGAGGAGGAGAGGCCAGGAGGAGGAGAGGCAAGGAGGAGGAGAGGCCAGGAGGAGGAGGGGAGGCCAGAAGGTGGAGGGGAGGCCAGGAGGAGGAGGGGAGGACAGAGGAGTTGGAGCAATGAAGAAGAGTCTTTTTTTGTCTCTGCTTCACTCTAATTAGATGCAGTGTGTGCTGAATACCAGTTGGGATTGGATGATGGGAAATAAACAATGTATAAGAATGACATACCTAAACCAACAACATTGTAAACCTAATCATAACTCATTTTTTTTTTTTTTTATCTTGCTTTTTAATTTGGACCACCGACACAATTCGGGTGATTATTTTCCAATTACTTGATGACGCCTTTTTTTATCGAAAGTAAGATTGGAACTGTAAGTAAAGCCCCCTGCTAACAGACTACATATGTGTTTCTCTGTAGATATCTGAGTCACCAAAGACAAACACAGTGGCGTGGTGTTACACGTGGGTCTGCTACCCCGCTGAACAATCAAAGACACAGTACTCATCACTGTGTGTTCCTTCCAAAATTACATTCTCACTGGAGGCATAGATCCGTGTCTAGCGAGTTTCTCTACACACACGCAAACGCACACAAACAACACACACATGCACACACACCAATTTCTGTCAAGATCAGAGGAAACAAACTCACAGAAAGACAACCAATCTACTTTCTTCTACTTTCTTCTAATATCAAAGAAGTCGTGTAGTGTTGTGCTTTAGTGAAGCCTGAGGGCAGGCAGACAGGCTCACTCCTCAGATACTCCGCAGTCTGTTCTGAAATAACCCCAGGACCACTGGTTACCACGGCAATAACACACCGGCTATATCAGGTTGTCATGCATTCCTGTACGGTACAGGCTGTCGCTCAGAACCAAAAACACATTTCCAAATTGCAGTTTGTTCATAAAAAGTAAGATAACAGTATGAAAACTGTTACTTTAATAATACTGGCAATACTAACGATGATCAAGTCTTCACATGATACATTGGTAGGCGAATGCAGAGAACTACACATATGTACATATATTATTAATACCTTTACTTTGAAAAGTATGTGTTAGCATAATTCTACACACAACAAAACAAGAGCCAGGTGTTCCGGAGCACTTTGTTCTGCCTCGACAATATTACATCATTTGACCTTTCGCTCAATATCCTAAAAACAACACCATTAAAACACGGTAGAACTTTGGAGAATTTTGGTTGAACGGATTATTATTATTAATGGATATTTTGTGAAGAAACCCGTTTCCTCCTCATCGTGTTCTTCATCATTCCCACATTAGTCATTCAGATGGAGGCCTCAACATGTACTCCTGAGGTAAAATGTTTTTCCTTCATTTCTTCTAGTATCTTGATTGACTGCCAATGTGCCAACACTGATCGAGTAAAGATTATTACTTTAATTTCAGAAAGCCACACAATGCTCAGCGTGACACCATATCTTTCAGGCAATTCTCGTCAAAATTCAAGTGGCATTATTTGTTCAATATTAATGGGTTTCTACTGTAGCAAAGATTGAATTGTTGTCAAAATGCTTCCCGAACTAAATGACATTTATCAACTGATTGTCAAGTCAGGCGACGCTGGATTGCATGTGGATGTTACAGGTTGGGAAATGAAAGAATTTGAATGAACGGATAATGACTGAGATCTAAGTGGGCGTCATTAAGTATTCAACAGACAGTGTAAATCAAGTGTCAACCAGTCTATGAGGGAGAAAAGCACAGCTATGAGATAATCTATCGTTACATATATACGCTTTCTTTTGACGTTTTTCCAGATTTCAATTAAACCTTAGCATTTTATGTTATCTTTTCCCTTTGTTCATATGATATAAAAAGGATCAAAATGACAGACTGAGGCAAAAGCAATAAATGTATATTTTTTAAACAATGAATCATTCTGAAAACAAAGAATATAGTACAATTAGTAAATATATGATGAGTTCCTCTGCGTTGATGGACATATCCTGCATCGCTGTAAGTGTTTCCAGTTGAGCAGTTAAGCTTTCCATTTAGCTTCATGGGGTACTATAACAGCCTTCCATTACACATCATTCAACGAACTGCCAGCTAAATAGCACATTCCTGGCTGCGGCTTGGACATTTCTCTGGGCTTTCACACTAAACATCCATGGTCTTTTGAATCTGGAAGCTTCTATGCATGTGTGGATCGCATATTTAAGTGTTTACTGTCTTAATATGTTGTAAAGTCCTACTAACGTCCCCGTCTCTTCTCCTTTCTTATTAGATTTTGACTGAAGGCAGGTTTGATTTTGATGGTCCTTTTTAATTTCGTCTGATCATCTCTGCTGGCTCTGGGGAGGAGGGAATGCTAGACAGTGTAGTACTTTATACAGCACACTGTAGGTTTATACACTGTATCATAGGATGAAACAGACAGATGTTTTTGGTTTCCAGGCAGAGGTCTTTCCAGAACTGTGATGCGGATATGAAAAATGTGACGGGAAGAAGAAAGCGAATTTGACAATAAATACGCTGGTACACAGGGAGCCAGGTGGGTCAGTATTTCCAATCCCCACAAAGACTGAAAGGTAAAGATACAGATGATTTTGGGCTGACTGTCAACTAATTTTTTGATCAATTAAATATCAGATTCCTTAACTGCTCCCCAAAAACAAATTATTTTTGAAGGACTGGACTACGCTTTAGAATCTTAACTCCTTGGCCAAAGATAACAGAAGCAAAATTAGAACAAGATTGCAATTATAGCAATTTCACACTTCACAGACCAGGCATTTATAACAGAACAACGTAACCAGGTGCCGTTATTACAGCACATCACTAGCTCACGCTTTGCCTCTGTTTAACCCCCTGTCCTAGATTCACCTACTTGCCTTTGGTAGCCCCCATTGGAATAGAAACATATTCTGGGCGACAGGATGTTGGTTTATTATGCAGATGCAATGTGCAGAAGCTTTTGAATCCATGGCCGTCAGATATGGTAAAGGTCCACTTTCTTATGAAAAGGAAGCACATGTGGGCTTTCTGACACCATAGCATTGCTTTCGAGTGTTACCTTTTTTGACACAACGACTACAATTCAATCTCATAGAGAACTGGCGACGGCCCTTTCACACAAGCGTCTTTGTAAACTTTAGAAAGAGGGCCTTCACGCTGTTCTGGTCATTTACTATGCCCCGCCCCTCCCCGTCAATCAAATCCAGAACGTCATTGCGGACCCCTGGGATAATCCGTCTGAATCGGGTTCTCTCAGGACCTTAATTTCATTTCCTAAAGATCGAGGGGTGCTACAACAGAGGGATTGGCTGGTCAGAGAAGCAAAACCTCCCACAAGAAAGCTTTTGTCCGTTTCCAGCACACAGGACTTGGTGCCGGTCCGTTTTCACTTTTACCATGTATTCACCATATGACCTGACACACAAGAGTAATACAGTGACGTGGCGCGGGCAGCCAATGTCGCTCTATATACTGAACCTGGCGCAGACGATAAAGATGTGTGATGTTTTAACGAGAAAGACAATTAGGCTGTGATGAGAGGGTCCACTCGTAGCCTATGTGTGTTCACTTCAATTACAGCACACATCAGTTTCCACTTTAGACGTCCCACAGAGGGACACTACGCTGGTTATGCCTCATTAGAAAGCCTAACACTGTTGGTTAAAGTGCTGGTTTAGATGTGCCTCAGTCATAAAAGAAGAGCCAAACATTTAGGGGATTTGATCGCCGTGAGAAACGCTTCCCTTGTTAACCCACTCGTACGCTGCTGTCCTTGTCATCGCTGACACGCCCTGAGTAGGCGTGACACGGTGAAACACTGTCTGTTCATCTGCATATTGGACAGGGAGACGGCATCATGCACGGAAACACTCTGAATTAATCTCATTTGCTGTTTGCTCATAAAATATGCATCCAGTCTCCTGCGGAATGTGACAATAACGGTGGCAGCTTAACGCCAACTAGCCGCGCGTCTTTATAAAGTGAATATATGAATACGCGATCGCGACCGAAAAGCAAAGGCAACAGAATTAATTCAATGAAATGAACACCTCGGATGGGCGGATTAGTCGCATAAATCTCGCTCAGGTGTGAAATGTGCCGGGGTTTACGGGGCAACGGGGACCGGGCCCTTGTTTTGTAGAGCCAGAGGTGCACGGTGGTTGGGTTTTTGGTGAACACAGAGGGCCCGTCTACTCAGTATCCGCTCTGGGAGGTTGTACGGCCAGCCAGCCCTTTCTGCATCATTAACTCAACCTCTCCCTGAAGCCGTATTTTGTCCGTTGGCACGGTGGCCGTATATCCATCTGCACACTAAGTACCAGGACCGCCAGAAGTCAAGGTGAGAGGCTGACAGAAGGACATACAGAAACACACAACAGCGGGTTCTGCATTTGCTTTGTTAGACGTGTCCGCTAATTTGCATCGTACATGCATTAGTCAGATTACCCACAGAAACGTATACAGCAGTGTTGTTTTTTTAACAATTTTGCCTCAAAGGGCCTCTTGTGAAACAAAATACCACTTTTGTCCACTAAAAGTATTACAAAAATGCATGTTCTCGTTGTGATTATTTAGGCCTAATTGCTTCTTGTTGCCAGTGCTATCAGCCTAGATTGCTCAGTTATACATTTTTAACAAAGAAACACAGAATGTCAGACAGTAATTGCAAAAGCTGCTCACCCAGTGTGAGGACTGCTGCTCGCTTCTGGCAATAATCTGGTCAGTGTCTGGAGAGGTCTTTGACAAGTTAACACAAATGTAATACTCAGTGGCGTGTCTGGCCCCGCATTTTGTTTCCCAGGGCTGTTTATTCATTCTCTGTGTCAATTCTTTCATCCAAGAATGGTTGTAAGCTGAGGCGCGGTGATGCTGTGGCGCGGTAATGCTGTGGCGCGGTGAAGCTGTGGCGCGGTGAAGCTGAGGCGCGGTGATGCTGAGGCGCGGTGATGCTGAGGCGCGGTGATGCTGTGGCGCGGTGATGCTGAGGCGCGGTGATGCTGAGGCGCGGTGAAGCTGTGGCGCGGTGATGCTGAGGCGCGGTGATGCTGAGGCGCGGTGATGCTGAGGCGCGGTGAAGCTGTGGCGCGGTGATGCTGTGGCGCGGTGATGCTGAGGCGCGGTGATGCTGAGGCGCGGTGATGCTGAGGCGCGGTGAAGCTGTGGCGCGGTGATGCTGTGGCGCGGTGATGCTGTGGCGCGGTGATGCTGAGGCGCGGTGATGCTGTGGCGCGGTGATGCTGTGGCGCGGTGATGCTGTGGCGCGGTGATGCTGAGGCGCGGTGATGCTGTGGCGCGGTGATGCTGTGGCGCGGTGATGCTGAGGCGCGGTGATGCTGAGGCGCGGTGAAGCTGTGGCGCGGTGATGCTGTGGCGCGGTGATGCTGTGGCGCGGTGATGCTGAGGCGCGGTGAAGCTGTGGCGCGGTGATGCTGAGGCGCGGTGATGCTGAGGCGCGGTGATGCTGAGGCGCGGTGAAGCTGTGGCGCGGTGATGCTGTGGCGCGGTGATGCTGAGGCGCGGTGATGCTGAGGCGCGGTGATGCTGAGGCGCGGTGAAGCTGTGGCGCGGTGATGCTGTGGCGCGGTGATGCTGTGGCGCGGTGATGCTGTGGCGCGGTGATGCTGTGGCGCGGTGATGCTGTGGCGCGGTGATGCTGTGGCGCGGTGATGCTGAGGCGCGGTGATGCTGTGGCGCGGTGATGCTGTGGCGCGGTGATGCTGAGGCGCGGTGATGCTGAGGCGCGGTGAAGCTGTGGCGCGGTGATGCTGTGGCGCGGTGATGCTGTGGCGCGGTGATGCTGAGGCGCGGGTGATGCTGTGGCGCGGTGATGCTGTGGCGCGGTGATGCTGAGGCGCGGTGATGCTGAGGCGCGGTGATGCTGAGGCGCGGTGATGCTGTGGCGCGGTGAAGCTGAGGCGGGGTGATGCTGAGGCGCGGTGATGCTGAGGCGCGGTGATGCTGTGGCGCGGTGATGCTGTGGCGCGGTGATGCTGAGGCGCGGTGATGCTGAGGCGCGGTGAAGCTGAGGCGCGGTGAAGCTGTGGCGCGGTGATGCTGTGGCGCGGTGATGCTGTGGCGCGGTGATGCTGAGGCGCGGGGAAGCTGTGGCGCGGTGAAGCTGAGGCGGGGTGATGCTAACTTGAGAGACAACAAGATACACAATCAGAATAGTCTCCTGTAGACACAGCCAGGGGAACAGCTAACAACACAACCATGACCCTAACCCAGTCAGAGAGATGTGTGCAACTGGGTAGCGCTACAGCTCAGGATACGAGTCTAAGATTCATCCACTAGACATAGAGGGAGTCCGTTGGCATCTACGCGTTTTCATCAGACTATCCCGACACTGTTGAATATGGATAGGTTATGTCTGGTGTCGGAACACGGCATTCCCAGGAAAGGCTTTTAGTTCCCCATTGTGTTGTAGTCTACGCATGTTCACCTCTGTATTGTGTTGCACAGACATGCCTTTGGCTCGGTTTTCATTGCAAGTCTATCAACATTCTTGGTAAAAAGAAGGTGAAATAAATAAATAATTTCAAGAGAAATGGTACACCAATGCTAATCCACAAACACACAGCATGACACAATGAACGTGGCACCTGAAAAGAGAAAAAAGCTTGGGTGCATACACGCACTATGGGATTCAGCTAAATAAAGAGAAAAAGTAGTTGAAAGTACAAGCTTGTTTTGTATGCCCTGTGAAATGTTGCTGACACAGATACAAAGACATGACTGGCCTCTCAGATGGCACTGCGATCCAAGGTGATCTTTAGCAGCGCCAAGTTGACCACTACAGTCTAGAATTGAGTTTCGACTGTGCGAGCTCTTGGTATAAAGGATCCTCAACTTGTCAAATATGTTTTATATTTGTGCCTTTTATTTTTTACATGCTTTTTGGTCATGGTTTTTTAAGCCACATTATGACTTTTATTTTGAAAGCAGCTACAATGCCTCCCGACTTTGGCTTAGTAATATACAGTAGTTCAGCGTAGTAATATACAGTAGTTCAGCGTAGTAATATATAGTAGTTCAGCGTAGTAATATACAGTAGTTCAGCGTAGTAATATACAGTAGATCAGCATAGTAATATACAGTAGTTCAGCGTAGTAATATACAGTAGTTCAGCGTAGTGATATACAGTAGTTCAGCGTAGTAATATACAGTAGTTCAGCGTAGTAATATATAGTAGTTCAGCGTAGTAATATACAGTAGTTCAGCGTAGTAATATACAGTAGATCAGCATAGTAATATACAGTAGTTCAGCGTAGTAATATACAGTAGTTCAGCGTAGTAATATACAGTAGTTCAGCGTAGTAATATACAGTAGTTCAGCGTAGTGATATACAGTAGTTCAGCGTAGTGATATACAGTAGTTCAGCGTATTGATATACAGTAGTTCAGCGTAGTAATATACAGTAGTTCAGCGTAGTAATATACAGTAGTTCAGCGTAGTAATATACAGTAGTTCAGCGTAGTAATATACAGTAGTTCAGCGTAGTAATATACAGTAGTTCAGCGTAGTGATATACAGTAGTTCAGCGTAGTGATATACAGTAGTTCAGCGTAGTGATATACAGTAGTAGTTCAGCGTAGTGATATACAGTAGTAGTTCAGCGTAGTGATATACAGTAGTTCAGCGTAGTGATATACAGTAGTTCAGCGTAGTGATATACAGTAGTTCAGCGTAGTGATATACAGTAGTTCAGCGTAGTGATATACAGTAGTTCAGCGTAGTGATATACAGTAGTTCAGCGTAGTGATATACAGTAGTTCAGCGTAGTGATATACAGTAGTTCAGCGTAGTAATTTAACTCGGTGTGCGACGAGCAGGTGACAGTAATGAGAAAAAGGGGATTCGTGAAGAGGTCTTTTTCGAGACAGTGAAAACTACAACAAAGTTAGCGCTTATAAGTGAACAAGGTAACACTTAGTTAATACATTTGTTTATTTTAATGTCCTGAATTTGCTAAAGTACGTGAGTTTGTTAGAAATGTAACATCACGTGTGTAATAATCGTTATTGATGAAGGCTAATCTCCCGCCATGTTAGCAACCTGTTTGCTCCGAGTTGTTATTTTGTAGTTAAAGGAAATAATGTAAATTAATTTCAAATTTTAATACTTGTTTTTTCTATTCATAAGCTCTTATGGTGAAGCAATGAACATTTCAGAATCGTCCGTTGACCGAATGGTACACTTGGATTGCAGGTAAACTCTTAAGTGATTGATTCAGATTGGCAAGCAGGTTGGCATCACCAGCAGAGGTTTCCAGGTCTTATTGCAACTCCCTTTCACGATAAACCTTAAGGAAGACATGCAGAGAGCAGCCATTACAATCCGATCTGCCCGCGGGCGTGCACAGAAAGCATCGTCTCATTTAATAATGCCTTTAATAAAGGTGCCCTGGCTTCCTTCAATACCATCATGGCTTAGTGATATTCCATTTAATATCCACACCAAGGACTGTCAGTTCACCTTTATATAATGAATTTATATATTAAATGGGCAATACGCCGAGGGTCAATTTAAATATGCAATGGGAGAAGCAAAGGTTTTCTTGTCAACTTTTTCCTGTAAACAATGTGGCCGTTCAACTGGGTGTACCCTAAGTGGCATGTGTACCCTAAGTGGCATGTGTACCCTAAGTGGCATGTGTATTGCGTACCCTAAGTGGCATGTGTACCCTAAGTGGCATGTGTACCCTAAGTGGCATGTGTACCCTAAGTGGCATGTGTACCCTAAGTGGCATGTGTACCCTAAGTGGCATGTGTACCCTAAGTGGCATGTGTACCCTAAGTGGCATGTGTATTGCGTACCCTAAGTGGCATGTGTACCCTAAGTGGCATGTGTATTGCTTACCCTAAGTGGCATGCGTACCCTAAGTGGCATGCGTACACTAGTGGCATGTGATTCGACACTCTTTGGTCAGCTTTATACAGAACAGTTTATCTATCACATTTTGCCGAGGCAACCAACAGAACAGTGGAACAACACCATCTCTCCCATACTTCATCACAGACACCTGTTTTTGTTCCTTATTTCCCCCATAAAGTGATGCTTGTAGTCTATAAATCTCTGAACGGTCTGGGCCCTAAATACAATTCTGATATGTTTGAAGATTATAAACCAAGCAGGGCACTCAGATCATTGATCTCAGGACAGCTAGTAGAGCCCAGAGTCAAAACTAAACATGGTGAAGCTGCATTTAGCAGTTACGCTGGATGAAACTGGAATAAATTACCAGAAGATCTTAGAAGTGCCCCAAATGTATCTATTTTTAAAAACATTTCTCTTTTCACAAGCGTATGACTGAGCATATGAGCTTTACCACCTATTTTGAGTTTATTGTTATTTGTTCTATTCTATAGATCTATCTATAATGGATGCTTTAAACTAAAATAACACAATATAACATTTCTGGCTCCATGACTTAAGATCATGTGTGGAATATTGTGATTGTGAATGAACCTCCTATGAAGAAAATATGATAATATAATTTAGCAGTATATCCTGTAATGCTCATTCATGGGTTACCAACCATGATAATATGTAATTGAACTCACTCACAATTTGATGTCCTTTATGTGAGTTCCCAGAGATTTTAAACACACAAAACCATCCACATCCCATATCATCTGAGAGTAACAGGTGTCTTATTACTTTCCTACAATTCCCAAGGATTATAATAAAAAGAATCATAGCATCTATAGTTAGATTTTCAGAAAACTTGGGACCTCTGCCAGCATTTTGCAACTTGCAAGGCAATACACTGGCGTGCAAATGGATGAGAAATTCCTGCTGGAATCTACATTTAACAGCCAGACAGAAGTTTAATTTAATTGGAACAATCCGTTGAGTAACGGTAGCAAATTAATTACATATTTGGGTAACCTAAAAAAGTTTTTGTTTGATTCTTTGTAGCTACACAAATATCAATCAGTCAATGCACATGCAAAAAGCATTATGGGAACATTGTAATGTATATTAACCTGCAGTAAAGCATCATGGGAACATTGTAATATATTAACCTGCAGTAAAGCATCATGGGAACATTGGAATATATTAACCTGCAGTAAAGCATAATGGGAACATTGGAATATATTAACCTGCAGTAAAGCATAATGGGAACATTGTAATATATTAACGTGCAGTAAAGCACAATGGGAACATTGTAATATATTAACCTGCAGTAAATCATAATGGGAACATTGTAATATATTAACCTGCAGTAAAGCATAATGGGAACATTGTAATATATTAACCTGCAGTAAAGCATAATGGGAACATTGTAATATATTAACCTGCAGTAAAGCATAATGGGAACATTGTAATATATGAACCTGCAGTAAAGCATAATGGGAACATTGTAATATATTAACCTGCAGTAAAGCATAATGGGAACATTGTAATATATTAACCTGCAGTAAAGCATAATGGGAACATTGTAATATATTAACCTGCAGTAAATCATAATGGGAACATTGTAATATATTAACGTGCAGTAAAGCATAATGGGAACATTGTAATATATTAACCTGCAGTAAATCATAATGGGAACATTGTAATATATTAACCTGCAGTAAAGCATAATGGGAACATTGTAATATATTAACCTGCAGTAAAGCATAATGGGAACATTGGAATATATTAACCTGCAGTAAAGCATAATGGGAACATTGTAATATATTAACCTGCAGTAAATCATAATGGGAACATTGGAATATATTAACCTGCAGTAAAGCATAATGGGAACATTGGAATATATTAACCTGCAGTAAAGCATAATGGGAACATTGGAATATATTAACCTGCAGAAAAGCATAATGGGAACATTGGAATATATTAACCTGCAGTAAAGCATAATGGGAACATTGGAATATATTAACCTGCAGTAAAGCATAATGGGAACATTCCCTATCACACAAAACAGTTCAAGACATTTGTACTATTTCACCAACTTTGAGTTCATTTCTCAGAAATATGAGAGAAAAATGCCTTAGGGTATATAGTGTGGGAGACAGTGCCTTCTGTATTATTTTGTTCATACAGAGAAATATAAAATAATACAATATAGTAATAATACAATATTGCTTCTGCTTTCCACTATTCGTCTTTGTTTTTGCATCACTGTTGTTTTTGATAACTCCAGTATAATATAGAAGAATTCCACTTTGCATGGAAACGGTGTACGACAATAAAAAACGAATTAAATAGCCGGGATTGTCCTGTATGTGAACTAGCGAAAGGCGAGACTTTAAAGTACGTCTTGGAGCAGAATACTCATTATTTGAACGTCGTCAGTAGGCGAAAAAACTGCCAACGCTTGAGGTTAGCAGTTCAGAATAGCGGGATTTGAATGAATTCCGTCTATGGTTTCCTGTTCCTTCTCAAAATGATTTCTGGAATGAGGAGGGAAGGTACATTGAAAAAGGTATTTAAGCAGAACAGTGGAGCGGGAATTACTTAAAGCTACAAAATGCTGCTGTTAGAAGCCGTCTGGCAAGCGCGGCGCGGCATTATCGCTAGGCCAGGCCAGTGACTGAGAAGAAAGATATAAATACATGAACATGTATAAAATAAAGATACATATTTACATTTAGATTAGTTGCTATTCCACTGGAGTTTTCTCACAATGTAACCCTCCTCCGAAACAAACCGAGGTCCTACATTGAATAAACTCAGTGACAAGCTAGTTAGTTGAGTAAAGTATGTATTTCTGCCCCACTCATTTTCCCCCTAAAAATGTTACATGGTATGGACATAACTTGAAAGTAATTTTAGTACAATTGTTAAAGAAAATGTTTGCAAAAATATAAATGTGACAAATCTGACTGTAGATAGTGTAACTTTTCGCAAACGCTGTGACTGTTCTGGTTTGCTAGTTAGCATTAACTACACTAAAATGCACTGGGGATCCTTTTCACAAAAATCAACGATGATATACCCCTCTCAACCAAACTCTCAACAAAATCTCAGTTATATCTGATATCTGAGTGTGGAAAGTGAACCAGGGATTTGAAATGCTAATCTTAAACCCGCTGTATGCTTGGTAGCAGTGCTGGAAAATCAGATCACATTCTCAGTGCAACAGTGCTGTTGACAGATGTTTCATGAACCTTTAGCGCCATAATGGCGGTTCCTCTAACCCAGACCATTTACATTTTAGTTTGAACCACTGGTGGTTTGACTAAAATATTTTGACTAATTGAATCAGGTGTGTCAGTCAGGGTTAAAACAAGACTGTATATCCTCTCCGGAGACTAGGGTTGCCAACTTTGTCACCATGAAATGAGGGACAAAAAGGTGGGCTGGTTTTGTGTGCGAAATTAGCCTACAGTTTATGATTTTTAGGCTTCGCTTGCCGCTATTTTGTCAGTTTCCACAGTAGTTACCCCGCAGAATCCACAGATATTGCTTGCTCCTTTAGCTAATGTGGCCTTCTTGTGCATTTCTGCGGAAGCATGTTTATTCAAGTCATTCTCACCTCCATGGGCAACTGAAAATTCCCTGCGACGTATGAAGTACAGAAGGCATTTGTTGCGTCACTGCTGACGGGCTTAATCCATGTATTTTTTTCTTCCCAATTTTTATTGTAGCTGGACAGTCTTTTCTTTTTTGCAGTATTAAACATATTTGATGTTTTATCCACATGCCAAATCGATTATAGACTGAACAACGTTCTTTATGTGTGTGTGTGGAATTGACCCTTCGCTTAGCCACGCCCTCCTTAGTTACTGTTGCTACGCCTGTCAATCTTTCGAGCCTGGCACGTCTATTGCAGTGTGTATGCACCGGTGTCAGACATTCCCAATGAGATATTTAGTCATTTTTGGCGAACAGGTGAAATATCTGAAAGAGCAAGACAAAAGGGGCTGCAGTATGCATTCTATCGATATATCCACGACATAATATGCAACCGATTAGAGAATAACGTCTTTAAAATTGAAGCTAAAGCCTAGGTCCCAGTGCAAGCAGCAGCTGCCTCATACGCTAACCATTCAAGTGGGAAACAAACAAATTGAGGAACAGCTATGTTCATGCACAACAGGGTAAGTGAATATAATCTAATAATTGTAAATCAAGCAGCTTATCCACAAATATTGTGGAATAATCCATTTGCTTGACCACTTTACAATGCTAACATTCTACAGCTTATATTTTAGCGCGCCAGGCTACTGCTTACATATCATCGGTAGTTGTCGCTAAAGCAAATAAAAAACGTATGCGGAGACCAATATAAAGTATAAAGCATTAGAGCACGTGTGTTCTTCTGTAATACATCTCGCTGCCCAAATAAAGTGTACCTATAGTGAGCACATGATGACTACTGTTAATGAACTGATTAAGTTCGCATACCAACCTTTTCCTTGGAGATCTCCGGCAAGCCCCCTGATTTTCTGTCATTAGACCTAATACCGGGAGAGCCGCGATCGGATTGGGGTACTCACGAGTATTTTAAAGTATGTCAGTGAGCCTCCGTCCACGCCCGGCATTTCTCCCCTTGGGTTTTAGGTTTTGAGAAAGTAAAAAATTCCCCCTCCCCGTCCAAACTTTTAGGATATCGGGTATCAGATTTACACAATCCATAAGCACAACGCGTTGGCATGTTTCCCTTGCTCGAAAGCTTGACGGACCTCCTGCGCCTAGTTACGGTTGCTAAACCACGAATGGCCTGTGGCGGTTTTCGGGCGTGGCATAGCAAAGGGCGCATTTATACTGATGCGCGTGAGAGGGGGGCTGGCTTTGTGATATGTGATTGGATGATGATGATAAGTCAGGTGTGAGGTGTCGCCCTGTCAGTAATCATTCTCAATCTCAAGTGTCGTCGTGATCAGATTCAGCACTGCTGATGTTGAATCAGTGGTTAGATCAGCTCAAAATTCGGGACGTCTCGCCTAATTCGGGACAGTTGGCAACCCAACAAGGGTTATGGGAAATCCCTATTCCATTTAGCACACCAATACTCATCCCAATAGTGTCTCTGATATGGCTAGGTTGACCTCTACCATTATAGTGTCTCCAATATGGCTAGGTGGACCTCCACTATTATAGTGTCTCTGATATGGCTAGGTTGACCTCCACTATTATAGTGTCTCTGATATGGCTAGGTTGACCTCCACTATTATAGTGTCTCTGATATGGCTAGGTTGACCTCCACTATAATAGTGTCTCTGATATGGCTAGGTGGACCTCCACTATTATAGTGTCTCTGATATGGCTAGGTGGACCTCTACCATTATAGTGTCTCTGATATGGCTAGGTTGACCTCCACTATTATAGTGTCTCTGATATGGCTAGGTTGACCTCCACTATTATAGTGTCTCTGATATGGCTAGGTTGACCTCCACTATTATAGTGTCTCTGATATGGCTAGGTTGACCTCCACTATAATAGTGTCTCTGATATGGCTGGGTGGACCTCCACTATTATAGTGTCTCTGATATGGCTAGGTTGACCTCCACTATTATAGTGTCTCTGATATGGCTAGGTTGACCTCCACTATTATAGTGTCTCTGATATGGCTAGGTTGACCTCCACTATAATAGTGTCTCTGATATGGCTAGGTGGACCTCCACTATTATAGTGTCTCTGATATGGCTAGGTTGACCTCCACTATTATAGTGTCTCTGATATGGCTAGGTTGACCTCCACTATTATAGTGTCTCTGATATGGCTAGGTGGACCTCTACCATTATAGTGTCTCTGATATGGCTAGGTTGACCTCCACTATTATAGTGTCTCTGATATGGCTAGGTGGACCTCTACCATTATAGTGTCTCTGATATGGCTAGGTGGACCTCTACCATTATAGTGTCTCTGATATGGCTAGGTTGACCTCCACTATTATAGTGTCTCTGATATGGCTAGGTTGACCTCCACTATTATAGTGTCTCTGATATGGCTAGGTGGACCTCTACCATTATAGTGTCTCTGATATGGCTAGGTTGACCTCCACTATTATAGTGTCTCTGATATGGCTAGGTTGACCTCCACTATTATAGTGTCTCTGATATGGCTAGGTTGACCTCCACTATTATAGTGTCTCTGATATGGCTAGGTTGACCTCCACTATTATAGTGTCTCTGATATGGCTAGGTGGACCTCTACTATTATAGTGTCTCTGATATGGCTAGGTTGACCTCCACTATTATAGTGTCTCTGATATGGCTAGGTGGACCTCCACTATTATAGTGTCTCTGATATGGCTAGGTTGACCTCTACCATTATAGTGTCTCTGATATGGCTAGGTGGACCTCCACTATTATAGTGTCTCCGATATGGCTAGGTTGACCTCCACTACTATAGTGTCTCTGATATGGCTAGGTTGACCTCGACTATTATAGTGTCTCCGATATGGCTAGGTCGATCTCCACTATTATAGTGTCTCTGATATGGCTAGGTTGACCTCCACTATTATAGTGTCTCCGATATGGCTAGGTCGATCTCCACTATTATAGTGTCTCTGATATGGCTAGGTTGACCTCCACTATTATAGTGTCTCCGATATGGCTAGGTTGATCTCCACTATTATAGTGTCTCTGATATGGCTAGGTGGACCTCCACTATAATAGTGTCTCTGATATGGCTAGGTGGACCTCTGACATTATAGTGTCTCTGATATGGCTAGGTTGACCTCCCCTATTATAGTGTCTCTGATATGGCTAGGTGGACCTCCACTATAATAGTGTCTCTGATATGGCTAGGTTGACCTCTGACATTATAGTGTCTCTGATAGGGCTAGGTTGACCTCTACTATTATTGTGTCTCTGATATGGCTAGGTTGACCTCCACTATAATAGTGTCTCTGATATGGCTAGGTTGATCTCCACTATTATAGTGTCTCTGATATGGCTAGGTTGACCTCCACTATTATAGTGTCTTCGATATGGCTAGGTGGACCTCTGACATTATAGTGTCTCTGATATGGCTAGGTTGACCTCCACTATTATAGTGTCTCTGATATGGCTAGGTTGATCTCCACTATTATAGTGTCTCCGATATGGCTAGGTTGATCTCCACTATTATAGTGTCTCTGATATGGCTAGGTTGACCTCTACTATTATTGTGTCTCTGATATGGCTAGGTTGACCTCCACTATAATAGTGTCTCTGATATGGCTAGGTTGACCTCCACTATTATAGTGTCTCCGATATGGCTAGGTTGATCTCCACTATTATAGTGTCTCTGATATGGCTAGGTTGACCTCCACTAGTATAGTGTCTCCGATATGGCTAGGTGGACCTCTGACATTATAGTGTCTCTGATATGGCTAGGTTGACCTCCACTATTATAGTGTCTCTGATATGGCTAGGTTGATCTCCACTATTATAGTGTCTCCGATATGGCTAGGTTGATCTCCACTATTATAGTGTCTCTGATATGGCTAGGTTGACCTCTACCATTATAGTGTCTCTGATATGGCTAGGTGGACCTCCACTATTATAGTGTCTCTGATATGGCTAGGTGGACCTCCACTATTATAGTGTCTCTGATATGGCTAGGTGGACCTCTAGCATTATAGTGTCTCTGATATGGCTAGGTGGACCTCCACTATTATAGTGTCTCTTATATGGCTAGGTTGACCTCCACTATTATAGTGTCTCTGATATGGCTAGGTTGACCTCCACTATTATAGTGTCTCTGATATGGCTAGGTTGATCTCCACTATTATAGTGTCTCCGATATGGCTAGGTTGATCTCCACTATTATAGTGTCTCTGATATGGCTAGGTTGACCTCTACTATTATTGTGTCTCTGATATGGCTAGGTTGACCTCCACTATAATAGTGTCTCTGATATGGCTAGGTTGACCTCCACTATTATAGTGTCTCCGATATGGCTAGGTTGATCTCCACTATTATAGTGTCTCTGATATGGCTAGGTTGACCTCCACTATTATAGTGTCTCCGATATGGCTAGGTGGACCTCTGACATTATAGTGTCTCTGATATGGCTAGGTTGACCTCCACTATTATAGTGTCTCTGATATGGCTAGGTTGATCTCCACTATTATAGTGTCTCCGATATGGCTAGGTTGATCTCCACTATTATAGTGTCTCTGATATGGCTAGGTTGACCTCTACCATTATAGTGTCTCTGATATGGCTAGGTGGACCTCCACTATTATAGTGTCTCTGATATGGCTAGGTGGACCTCCACTATTATAGTGTCTCTGATATGGCTAGGTGGACCTCTAGCATTATAGTGTCTCTGATATGGCTAGGTGGACCTCTACCATTATAGTGTCTCTGATATGGCTAGGTTGACCTCCACTATTATAGTGTCTCTAATATGACTAGGTTGACCTCTGACATTATAGTGTCTCTGATAGGGCTAGGTTGACCTCTACTATTATTGTGTCTCTGAAATGGCTAGGTTGACCTCTACTATTATAGTGTTTCTGATAGGGCTAGGTTGACCTCTGACATTATAATGTCTCTGATATGGCTAGGTTGACCTCCACTATTATAGTGTCTCTGATATGGCTAGGTTGATCTCCACTATTATAGTGTCTCTGATATGGCTAGGTTGATCTCCACTATTATAGTGTCTCTGATATGGCTAGGTTGATCTCCACTATTATAGTGTCTCTGATATGGCTAGGTTGATCTCCACTATTATAGTGTCTCTGATATGGCTAGGTTGATCTCCACTATTATAGTGTATCTGATATGGCTAGGTTGACCTCCACTATTATAGTGTCTCTGATATGCCTAGGTGGACCTCTACCATTATAGTGTCTCTGATATGGCTAGGTGGACCTCCACTATAATAGTGTCTCTGATATGGCTAGGTTGATCTCCACTATTATAGTGTCTCTGATATGGCTAGGTTGATCTCCACTATTATAGTGTATCTGATATGGCTAGGTTGACCTCCACCATTATAGTGTCTCTGATATGGCTAGGTTGATCTCCACTATTATAGTCTCTCTGATATGGCTAGGTGGACCTCCACTATTATAGTGTCTCTGATATGGCTAGGTTGACCTCCACTATTATAGTGTCTCTGATATGGCTAGGTTGATCTCCACTATTATAGTCTCTCTGATATGGCTAGGTTGATCTCCACTATTATAGTCTCTCTGATATGGCTAGGTTGATCCCCACCACACCCATCTACCCATGTTGCCTTTGTCTGTGGCTGGCTTCTTCTTATTGTTGGTTTGTTTTCCTCCTGGGTGTTGGGGTAAGCTTGTGTCTCTACCTGAAGTAGATTAGGATCTCATTCCCAACCAGGCAACGCAACAAAGCAACAAATAATAAATGACTTGACTGAATGTAAGATGACCTTTGCGCCACACATCTCTCTTTCTCCTTGTTCTTTCTTTCTACTCCCACCTTTCTCTTATCTTGCTCTCTTTCCTGTCTTATCATGTGTTCTGGTCTTATCTGGTCTCCGTATTCATTCACTGCATTAACCCTTTCCACTCCACAGAGTCACGTCACACCAACAAATATTTTGTAGGCTCCTACTGCAGATGCTTTTTAGTAGCCTTTTAGGAACCTTTCAAACCCAGTTTCTCTTTCAACCCTCAATCTACCCGCTCTACCCGCTCTAACAACTCTACCCGCTCTAACAACTCTACCTGCTCTAACAACTCTACCCGCTCTAACAACTCTACCCGCTCTAACAACTCTACCCGCTCTAACAACTCTACCCGCTCTACCTGCTCTAACAACACTACCCCCTCTACCCGCTTTACCCGCTCTAACAACTCTACCCGCTTTAACCGCTCTAACAACTCTACCCACTCTACCCGCTCTAACAACTCTACTTACTCTACCCACTCTACCTGCTTTACCCGCTCTAACAACTCTACCCACTCTACCCGCTCTAACAACTCTACTTACTCTACCCACTCTACCCGCTTTACCCGCTTTAACAACTCTACCCGCTTTAACCGCTCTAACAACTCTAACCACTCTACCTGCTCTAACAACACTACCCGCTCTACCCGCTCTAACAACACTGCCCGCTCCACCCGCATTACCCGCTCTAACAACTCTACCCGCTTTAACAACTCTACCCGCTTTACCCACTCTAACAACTCTACCCGCTCTACCCACTCTACCCTCTCTAACCACTCAAACCCAATAATAGGTCGTCACTGATTGAGCATTCGGTCTCTGAACAGACTCTTTAAACCACATTCAGCACCAAGAATTCACACATCACGGCCAAACATTTCCGGGAGCATTCTGGGAAAAGGCAGTCCAAGGTCAGGACAATTACTGCGGTGTCCGGAAGTGAACGGTTGTACAGTGTACTGTGACCTCTCCTCAGAGTTGTAAGATTAATCAAAGGGGCGTTTATGAAAAACACTAATTAGAAAGAGCCCAATCAATTTCCCCCTGTGATTGAAACTGTGAAGGGTCTGGTTTCATTCTGACACAAAACAGTTTTCACCTGCAATCCGGTGTCAAGAGATAAAACATGGTTTCAAATACGACGACTTGTAATTATTTTGCCATCAATCGAACACAGGGGCTGTTGCCTTAGAATAAAGATGGGCTCTGCAGTGTATCTTTATTTATTTCCACCCAACCTTTAACATCCATTAGTCCTCCGGCAACACAAACACACACCTACGCACAAACAAACACCGAAACACACACTAGGACGCAATCAGAAACAGACCCTGGGCATGGCCATTTCCACAGAGATCACTGACTGCTCGAACTTAACACAATAAGACATGGCTTCTTGGTAAACAGATAAGATTTGGCATTTGGTTACGCCCAAATTAAAACAACTCGCACACACTGTTGTCGCTGATGCAATATAGTTAGATTGAGAAATATTTTATAGCCCCCAGTTTAAACAGCAAAAGCTGGATCCCATCTTAGTAGCTGCGGCACGAGGAGTTTTATTTCTCTCTTCTCCAGGGCATTGTTTCTGTCACAACAACGTTCTGTACACCTCGCCTCTTTAGCCTCCAGGCAGGACTGTGATACAATGTTCTACGGTCTTCTACACCACCTGGTTCTGTGTGCTAGTCAAAGATCTGGGAGATCTCAACCTCAATCAATAAAGTCCAGCGGGGTCACTGGCTCCCAAAGAAATCTTCAAACGGTTTACGTAAAAGCAAAGGTCAGCGTTGTTTCAGTTTGAGTCTTGACTGCTGTAGGAACCAGTTGGACCAAAGTCTGTTTTTTTGTGTAATGAGGTTCAAGTTTTTTTTCAATGTTGTTCTGTCCGCCTGTATATCTGTCTTGTTTGTGTCGGTCAACACTCGGTCAACACTCCGATCTACCCTTTATCACTTCCTTTGTGCCTCTCAGCGTTCTGGGTTCTATTTCAATCAATCAATCAATCAAATGTATTTATACAGCCCTTTTTATGACAAAGTCGTCACAAAGTGCTTTAACAATCACCCAGCCTGAATCCGACAGAGCACGCATCAACAAGTTGAACAAGAAACAAGTTGATATACGGCGGCTAGGAAAAACTCCCTGAAGGTCAGATTTAGGAAGAAACCTAGAGAGGAACCAGGCTCTGAGGGATCACCAGTCCTCTTCTGGCGGTGCTGGGCGATAATATTATACAGTGCAAACAGGCAATGTGTGAGTATCTCAAAAATCAAAATAGTCCAGGACGACCAGGAGGGTTGATGGGTATGATATATATATGTTATATTTCCTTGTGATTCTTGAGTTCCCAGATCCCTGGGAGACCACAGCAGAACACCCACTGTCCTTATCATCGCCACTTGTTATGCTGATGATGACTAAAAGAGAAGTCAAAATATCAGGACCAAATCAAAAGTGACAAACTTGAACATTGTGTCGCCACATCGCAGAAGTGACATGGCCTTTTATCAACTTCTAAATCTATCGACACCTCAGCCAGGTCAGTCTTTCTCATGTTTTCTCTCTATCTGCATCTCTCCAAACAACCCTCAATGTTCCCACCCATTTTCCATATTGACTCTCTCGTCCTCTCCCTCTCTCTTATCTCCCCTCTGACTCTATATCTCCCCCTCTGACTCTATATCTCCCTCTCTCTTATCTCCCCTCTGACTCTATATCTCCCCTCTGACTCTATATCTCCCTCTCTCTTATCTCCCCTCTGACTCTATATCTCCCCTCTGACTCTATATCTCCCCTCTGACTCTATATCTCCCCTCTGACTCTATATCTCACCTCTGACTCTATATCTCCCCTCTGACTCTATATCTCCCCTCTGACTCTATATCTCCCCCTCTGACTCTATATCTCCCTTCTGACTCTATATCTCCCCTCTGACTCTATATCTCCCCCTCTGACTCTATATCTCCCCCTCTGACTCTATATCTTCCCCTCTGACTCTAAATCTCCCCCTCTGACTCTATATCTCCTCTCTGACTCGGAATCTCCCCCTCTGACTCGGAATCTCCCCCTCTGACTCGGAATCTCCCCCTCTGACTCGGAATCTCCCCCTCTGACTCTAAATCTCACTCTCTGACTCTCTATCTCTGCCTCTCTCCACCAGTTGTTAGTAGACTAACCTTCAGCACAGTGGACTAAATCATCTAACTCCACTTATCTCCTGCTTTCAGCCAGACCCATCCAGACAACATGTCACAATGCATTAGCAGAAAAACAGAAGTACTTTCTTCTCTTTCCAATCACTCCCCCAGAACAGAGCAGAACCCGGTAGAACGCTGATGATCGAGCTCCGTGATACAGCATATCTGATTAACCCTGTATAGAACGACAGATGGGGACGACTTCTGCCCTGCCCCCTGAAACAGTGTTGTACGCAACAAGGACAACAAACACCATGAGCTAGCATAGGTGGCAATACCTGATTAAAGACAAGGCTTTGTGTGTGTGTGTGGATTTATAGGAGAGTGTATGGGTGGATGTATTTATATTCACCGTATATAAATACACCGGTGAGCAACATTACGATTTTATGCCAATGGTGGTGTTACTCTGCGTGCTGCCTAATCAGCGCCGACCTGAGAGGCATGGAACCTACAAGAAACAAGGTGTTCTGTGGTTCCTGGCACCAGCATTAGCATTAGCATGGCACATTATACTTCTGAAAGAGGCCACTGCCATCAGGGAATACCGTTGGCATGAAGAGGTGTGCCTGGTCTGCTGTGTATAGGTAGGTGGCACGTGTCAAATGGACGTCCACATGAATCCCTGGAAACCCACAGGTTTTCCCAGCAGAACATCACCCAGAGCATCACTCCACTGGATGGTTGTCCTCCCACAATGCATCCTGGTGCCATCACTGTCCCAGGTAAACGGCGCCCACATACAGGGTGTTAAAGACATCCACGTGATTTAAAAGAGAACTGGGCTTATTGAATCAGGCAACCGCCCGCTGCTCCACGGTCCAGTTCCAAGGCTTGCGTGCCCATTGTAGCTCGCGTGACCATTGTAGCTCGCGTGACCATTGTAGCTCCCGTGCCCATTGTAGCTCCCGTGACCATTGTAGCTCGCGTGCCCATTGTAGCTCGCGTGCCCATTGTAGCTCGCGTGCCCATTGTAATCGTGTGCCCATTGTAATCGTGTGCCCATTGTAATCGTGTGCCCATTGTAGCTCGTGTGCCCATTGTAGCTCGTGTGCCCATTGTAGCTCGTGTGCCCATTGTAGCTCGCGTGCCCATTGTAGCTCGCGTGCCCATTGTAGCTCGCGTGCCCATTGTAATCGCGTGCCCATTGTAATCGTGTGCCCATTGTAATCGTGTGCCCATTGTAATCGTGTGCCCATTGTAGCTTGCGTGCCCATTGTAGCTTGCGTGCCCATTGTAGCTTGCGTGCCCATTGTAGCTTGCGTGCCCATTGTAGCTTGCGTGCCCATTGTAATCGTGTGCCCATTGTAGCTTGCGTGACTATTGTAGCTTGTGTGACCATTGTAATCGCGTGCCCATTGTAGCTCGCGTGCCCGTTGTAGCTTGCGGGCCCGTTGTCGTCGCTATCGACAGTGAAATGACCGGTCTGCGAACACACAGCCCCAGACACTTTGTGGATATACTGAAAGACACTTTGTGGATATTGAGTCCTTTATAGAAGAACACAACTACACCAAAATACTAATGGTACACAAACTGCAGTATAATATCCATCCAAAACAGTACCCTATTAAAGTAGTTTGCACTCCTCCACATCTAACCTGTCCTGGCACTCTCTGTACAGCACATAGCCGATGCTATTAGCATTATCCACTTCCTGTCCTCATTCATCGTACTGAATTTCGCGTCGTACATTTTCTGTCAAATCTCCTTTTGTACAGTCAGTTCCTAAACCTGACCCTATTCCCATCTGTATCCCTCACCCTCGTTCTCCATTGCACTCTGGCCTTTCCCATCCGCAACATGTGGATACGCTTCTAAACCACCGCCAATGAACTCATCGTTGGTCCTACTGCTTTGAGATGTGCTCTGCTTTGGCTATTAAAAAGTTGAGCAATCCAACGCTGGTGATAGAGGTCCCTGTTGAGTTAATTAAACTCCCATGTTACTGCAGACATTCCCATTGGCTTAACTCATCGTTACCTAACCTCAACGTAGCAACACAACTCAGAAGGAAACTGCAAAGCAGGGTGGGATTATCACAAAGTTTTAACTCATCAGTGTACATGTTATTGGACAATAGAGCTAAGGGTAAGGGTTCCTAAAAGTATCATTTCTTAACGGAGTCAAACTTTGGTGTCCTTTATTTGATTGGCAATGTAAACGCAGGCCGTTGTGTTTTCAGAAGGATAGCAACAGTCGCTAGGTGGGGCAGGGGTGGCTGGGGCACGGGACACACAGTAGGGCCAGGCTACCATTGAGCAGCTGTTAGACTGGCGGCAGACCCTGTCTTGTTTATTGCAGTGTTCACTGGTAGCTCAGCATGGTGTCTGAAAACTGGGTCAGGCGTTCTGCCTCCCATCCCTCCGCCCTGTCTCTGTCTCTGACATTTTCCCCTGTCTCTTTCCTCTATCAATCGCTCTCTCCCGCTCAATCGACAACTTGCTTTCTCTCTTTCTTCATCTTCCTCTTCATTTCTCTCTCCGGTTCTCTTCATCTCTTTGTAGCTCTCTAACAGAGCGGTTATGGTTGTGTTATAAACAGCGGAGCGGTTATGGTTGTGTAATAAACAGCTGAGCGGTTATGGTTGTGTTATAAACAGCAGAGCGGTTATGGTTGTGTTATTAACAGTAGAGCGCTAATGGTTGTGTTATAAACAGCAGAGCGGTTATGGTTGTGTTATTAACAGTAGAGCGGTTATGGTTGTGTTATAAACAGCAGAGAGGTTATGGTTGTGTAATAAACAGCAGAGCGGTTATGGTTGTGTTATAAACAGTAGAGCGGTTATGGTTGTGTTATAACAGCAGAGCGGTTATGGTTGTGTTATAACAGCAGAGTGGTTATGGTTGTGTTATAACAGCTGAGCGGTTATGGTTGTGTTATAAACAGCAGAGCGGTTATGGTTGTGTTATTAACAGTAGAGCGGTTATGGTTGTGTAATAAACAGCAGAGCGGTTATGGTTGTGTAATAAACAGCTGAGCGGTTATGGTTGTGTTATAAACAGCAGAGCGGTTATGGTTGTGTTATTAACAGTAGAGCGGTTATGGTTGTGTTATAAACAGCAGAGAGGTTATGGTTGTGTAATAAACAGCAGAGCGGTTATGGTTGTGTTATAAACAGCAGAGCGGTTATGGTTGTGTTATTAACAGCAGAGCGGTTATGGTTGTGTTATAAACAGCAGAGCGGTTATGGTTGTGTTATAAACAGCAGAGCGGTTATGGTTGTGTTATAAACAGCAGAGCGGTTATGGTTGTGTTATTAACAGTAGAGCGGTTATGGTTGTGTTATAAACAGCAGAGTGGTTATGGTTGTGTTATAAACAGCAGAGTGGTTATGGTTGTGTTATAAACAGTAGAGCGGTTATGGTTGTGTTATAAACAGCAGAGAGGTTATGGTTGTGTAATAAACAGCAGAGCGGTTATGGTTGTGTTATAAACAGTAGAGCGGTTATGGTTGTGTTATAAACAGTAGAGCGGTTATGGTTGTGTAATAAACAGCAGAGTGGTTATGGTTGTGTTATAAACAGCAGAGCGGTTATGGTTGTGTTATTAACATTAGAGCGGTTATGGTTGTGTTATAAACAGCAGAGCGGTTATGGTTGTGTTATAAACAGCAGAGCGGTTATGGTTGTGTTATAAACAGCAGAGCGGTTATGGTTGTGTTATAAACAGCAGAGCGGTTATGGTTGTGTTATAAACAGCAGAGCGGTTATGGTTGTGTTATAAACAGCAGAGCGGTTATGGTTGTGTTATAAACAGCAGAGCGGTTATGGTTGTGTTATAAACAGCAGAGCGGTTATGGTTGTGTTATAAACAGCAGAGCGGTTATGGTTGTGTTATAACAGCAGAGCGGTTATGGTTGTGTTATAAACAGCAGAGCGGTTATGGTTGTGTTATAAACAGCAGAGCGGTTATGGTTGTGTTATAAACAGCAGAGCGGTTATGGTTGTGTTATAACAGCAGAGCGGTTATGGTTGTGTTATAAACAGCAGAGCGGTTATGGTTGTGTTATAAACAGCAGAGCGGTTATGGTTGTGTTATAAACAGCAGAGCGGTTATGGTTGTGTTATAAACAGCAGAGCGGTTATGGTTGTGTTAATAAACAGCAGAGCGGTTATGGTTGTGTAATAAACAGCAGAGCGGTTATGGTTGTGTTATAAACAGCAGAGCGGTTATGGTTGTGTTATAACAGCAGAGCGGTTATGGTTGTGTATAAACAGCAGAGCGGTTATGGTTGTGTTATAAACAGCAGAGCGGTTATGGTTGTATAAACAGCAGAGCGGTTATGGTTGTGCGGTTATGGTTGTGTTATAAACAGGTTATGGTTGTGTAATAAACAGCAGAGCGGTTATGGTTGTGTAATAAACAGCAGAGCGGTTATGGTTGTGTTATAAACAGCAGAGCGGTTATGGTTGTTATAAACAGCAGAGCGGTTATGGTTGTGTTATAAACAGCAGAGCGGTTATGGTTGTGTTATAAACAGCAGAGCGGTTATGGTTGTGTAATAAACAGCAGAGCGGTTATGGTTTTGTTATAAACAGCAGAGCGGTTATGGTTGTGTTATAAACAGCAGAGCGGTTATGGTTGTGTTATAAACAGCAGAGCGGTTATGGTTGTGTAATAAACAGCAGAGCGGTTATGGTTGTGTTATAAACAGTAGAGCGGTTATGGTTGTGTTATAAACAGCAGAGCGGTTATGGTTGTGTTATAAACAGCAGAGCGGTTATGGTTGTGTTATAAACAGCAGAGCGGTTATGGTTGTGTTATAAACAGCAGAGCGGTTATGGTTGTGTTATAAACAGCAGAGCGGTTATGGTTGTGTTATAAACAGCAGAGCGGTTATGGTTGTGTTATAAACAGCAGAGCGGTTATGGTTGTGTTATAAACAGCAGAGCGGTTATGCTTATTGGATTATTTCAGTTAACCCTTAAGCCACAGTCTCCCACCACAGGTCAGATCCTTGAAATGAGTCCACTCTATGGGTTTAGAACCAGAACAACGAGCTCCACTCTCTCTATAAAACGACCAGCAGCTTACGGGTCAGATATCACCCCACTGTTTACCACCTGAATAATGGTGTTCTGTCCATCATCCCCTGGGTTATGTGTACTGGACCTGCCATCTCTCACCACCAGATGGTAAGATACACATTAGACACACCAGACGAGATCTTCGAAGCTTCCAGACCTGTCTAATGAATAAACCTGATGTTACGAAGAAGGGAACAGGAGACAACGTAAACATATGTTTATATAATGCACATCACTGTGATGTTATTCCCAATAACAGGTGCAGTCTAGACACTCCTCTCCAGGTTTATGGTGTCTTTCTGAACGCCTCATGTTCACGTCCCGCTCTCAACAGAAAAACAACATGTGAACGCTTCCGTGCAACGGGTAAACATCTCACGTTACTGGTCTTTAGAAAACTCACACACACACACACACACATACAGTTTCACACGTATGTCTCCCACAAAGATAATACAGAAAGTGGACGTGCTGTAGTTTCAGAAGAAAATCCCATCTCTTGATCTCTTCAGCTGCTCATTTCATCTTTTCTCTCACTGGAACCACTCCCTCCTTCTTCCCTCCGTCCTCCCCACATCCCTTCACCCAGCCAGAACAATATGGAGCAGAGGACTGCTGCAGAGAGAATAGCTTGAGAGGGGGATCACTGCCAATTAATGGGAGTCCTGTCCTGCCTTGACGAACAGCGTGCCGTCACAAAAAGCATTGTGTTTGTAATCTAACCCAGTGTCTCTCCGCCGGGGTGAGGGTGAGGGCCAGGGGGAGACACCAGGGTCGTCATTATGGTCGGAGCAGCACGTCGCCGGTCTCCCAGGAACAGCCTGACTCGACCCCTCATCCCGCTGTCTTCCACTTGAGCCTGGGCACCCAGGGACTGGGCACAAGGTCCCTCTGCATGTACCCATTGTACCCTTCACCTTCCTGGACTGTCTGTCAACCAGTAATGACGGTGGTGGAGGCTCAGCTCCTGTACCTACCATCACACACTCCTCCCCATGAGCCACTCCGATGCTATTTATAGCACCAGGATCGGATACATTTCATCCTGTCCTGCAGGCAAACTACAGGATGTGCGTTCAGCCCCAGTCGGCATACAGTAGCCAGATTTATAGGAGGCCTAACCTTTACATGATGCAGAAAAGTGAATATGATCGGTCGAATGGGATTACCACAGTAAGTTATTGCAATGTCATAAAATGCTATATACAACGCCAATTTTTCCCGTCTGGTTAGAGCTTTAGGCCTTTTTTAACGTAATTGAGAGAACCCTTCTTTCTTGCTGAACAGCTCAGCGCCGCATAACTGTGAGGGACGAAAGCTCAATGTTAAGTTCTAATCTCTCACTGAGCCGAAGCGATACCAACGGAGAAGAAAATGCGCTAACCACCACGAATCCCTGTACACAGCGTAGCATATGATCAATCAAGGAATTACAAAGGGCTACAAAACCAGATGCTCTGTCAGGGTCTATAGCATTTGGCTTGTCGGACACTTTTATCATTCTCACATTTTGGGATTAAAATAACTTTTTGCCTTTAACAATTGCTAGCTAGAGGTTGCTAACGGTAGCAAGTAACCATTCGGAGCCAGACCAACAAACGTCCTTGTCGTATTTATTGGGAGATGGAGAGAAACGTTCTTATGTTTGAAGGTAAACAAGCTGGCATCTCCTTTTAAACACTCTACATTTGCTGGATCAGTTAACCAATGCAGAAGAGTGTACCCTAACACCTAAGAGTGTACCCTAACACCTAAGAGTGTACCCTAACACCTAAGAGTGTACCCTTACACCTAAGAGTGTACCCTAACGTTGTCTGTCATTATGCGAGACAAGTATTTTGAGGATTGAGTTTTAGGCGTTCTTTAAACACTTGCTACGTTAGTCTCCTAATAGCGAGCTCACATCGACATGGCCGAAATGTCCCACAAAACACAGACAGTTTTCTTAGTTCATAACCAGCAGCAAATAGTCACACTGCAAATTAGGTAATAAGCTTGTGCAGCTGGGTATAGCTCCTTGACAATCCAAAACCAGTAGACAAGTCAATAGAGATAACTTAACCGCAGTATGTAAACGAAAGCTTTGTGTGGAATTGCATCCTAAAAACTTAGAAAAAAATATATATTACCCTCTACAACACTGTCTCACTGTCAATGAACCATAGCTATATAGATAATTATATAGATAAGACAGCAAAACCGTAGGCTCAAACAAGTCTGGTCGGACGTAGGGAACATTTGTTTAGTCTATGGCAGGTTAATATGAACTTTAAAAGTCAAAGTCGTAAATGTGTTTTATTTTACTTAGCGTCGTTCATGAGACATATTTCACGATGTAAGAGGCACACAATCAATTAGGCTGGTCACCTTTTACAAGCTGCAGATAATTACATTTGACTCTCTAAAAAGTCTATAAAAACGGCTTTATGCAATGAGTAGGTAACAGCGAGTGGACAGGGGTATAAACCTTGCCACGCTAACTTTAATGCTCTCACACCACCAATGAACCGAATTCCCTGAACCCTTAACGGAGGCAAATTAAAGGTCACGATGGCTTCTATTAGCTATCCCACACAAACACTTTGCATATAAAAATTTCGTACAATGCACATTTAACACAAAGACCCCTTCTCGTGTAAAGAACATGGACATCTTAACTGAGAAATATGGTCTGAAGCTGAAGGAAAACCTCTAGTGCTCCGTGGTTTAGCGAAGTTTTCAGCACACAGCTTGACGTACCACAGTAAATATCTTTGGTTGTTCTGTAACGTAAACGCTGGTTTCTTGGGATTCAAACCTTCTCAAACAGTATAGTCTATATGCTTTGTGTAATACAGGTCTATTGAATGTGTGCATTTCTGATTTCTGTAACTGACCTATTTACAATAAGCGTTACTAAGAATGACCTCAACTACATGCTAATCTTTTCCAAACAACAGGTTGTGATTCACTTTCCTAACACTGCTTTTATAGATGCCCTTGTAGGTATTAATTGTAACCAACGCATTGTACAACCATCCATTCCGTATCAGGGCCGTGTAACGGCAATTAACCCTGCTGGAACTGGATTAACTGGATTAACCTAAACGAATAAATTAAGATGTTTGGGAATGTTTGACTCCTAAGAAACTCTAAATAAAACAAATCTACACAACATTCGAAGAACAATAGCATTGTTTCTGTGGTAGGTCAGAACTGACTGTTGAATTATGCCTCTGTTGCGCTCATGTGAAATTCCATTTCTTTTCCAGCTAAAGAACAATCCATATTACTGACAGAGAAGCGAACTTTTTAATAGCGTTAGGGGCCAGTGTGGCTCTGCTGTGTCCTGGCAGTCCAGTGCAAATGTATCGGTCCGGCTGTTTGTGGGGCTCACAGCGGGCCGGTGAGGGCCCCAGGAATTCCCATCAGCTCATCTTCTCAACTCCGGTTCTCTCGTTCACGCACAGTCCTCTTCCTCTCTCTGACATTTACTTACCGCGTGCCCGTGTTCCACTCTGAATCGCTTGTCCATCTGTCATTTTTGTCGTTTCTCCCTTCCTGTTCCGGAGGATGGATATTAGGTTTTTATCCGTCTCCCCGTTCCCTCAGCATTTGTCGGCTGTGGTCATCCAGACTCCCAGTCAGCCACTCAACAGGGTATGTTTCCCTGGCCATCACCATGCCTTGTTCGTGTTAGTTGGTCGCCGGGTTTTCTGAAGTTTGACGGATATGGAATCGGGGGCAAATAATGACTTACTGGCTGGCTTCTGCATGCATGCATGGGTGCACACACAGACACAGCCACAGACAGAGACACCAAATGATCTTTCATCTTTTGCAGCTGTAATTACTCTTGCCTCTTCGTGCCCTTACTCTTAATTTGATAGTCAATAATGACAGGGATGAAAGCAACTCATTTTCACCCATGAATAACCCCTGAAATAACTGAGCAGGTTTTCCTCTGTCACCATTACAAGGTCATACAGGCCGCCAGGATATTAAACTGTACAAACATACTTTCATTAGGTTAACAAATGTGTGCGTTTGCTGTTCCTCGTCAGTGTGTTTGCGTGTGTCTGTGTTAATACTGTGTGTGTGTGTGTGTGGTGCCTGTGTGCGCGTGTGTTAATACTGTGTGTGTGTGTGTGTGTGTGGTGCCTGTGTATGTGTGTGTTAATACCAGGTGTGTGTGTGGTGCCTGTGTTAATACTGTGTGTGTGTGTGTGTGTGTGGTGCCTGTGTGCGCGTGTGTTAATACCGTGTGTGTGGTGCCTGTGTTAATACTGTGTGTGTGTGTGTGTGTGTGGTGCCTGTGTGCGCGTGTGTTAATACCGTGTGTGTGGTGCCTGTGTATGTTTGTGTTGATACCATGTGTGTGGTGCCTGTGTTAATACTGTGTGTGTGGTGCGTGTGTTTATACCGTGTGTGTGGTGTGTAGGTGTGTGGTGCCCGTGTGTGTGTGGTGCGTATGTTAATACCGTTGGGGTGTGTGGTGCGTGTGTTTATACCGTGTGTGTGGTGAGTGTGTTTATACCGTGTATTTGGTGTGTGTGTGGTGTGTGTGTGTGTGGTGCCCGTGTGTGTGTGGTGCGTATGTTTATACCGTGTGGGTGTGTGTGTGGTGCGTGTAGCGTGTGTTTATACTGTGTGTGTGTGTGTCTGTGTGGTGCGTGTTTTTATACCGTGTGTGATGTGTGTGTGTGTACCATCCTCCCTTCCTGTCTTGTCACCTTAACTAAGTGTTGCAGTAGTAGTGAGGGACTGAGACACAGTTGGCAGCAGACAGCATTCGGATGAGAATAGTGCCTTTGTTGGCCCACTGACTTGATGCAATGTCTGAGTGTGTTATGCAAAGGCTAGTCAGTGATGCCTTCCTATCTATCTGAGCCGACGGAGACGAGTGACGGGAGCTGCAGCGCGTGTTTCTTGTGTGTGTATCTCTGCTTACTTGTGTGTGTGTGTGTACATCTGACTGGGTGTGTGTGTGTGCCATTGAGTGTGTCTGTGTGTCAGTCAGTTCTGTTATTATCTTGGGCAAAAGCAGCAGTGTGGGAGTAGACAGGCCACTGAACATGGAACAGCTCAACTTAGCATTAGTGCAACACAGTGGGCAGGCAGCTACAGACATTAGAGCAGGAGACCAGCAGGGCCTTTGGCCAGTTTCAACCAAGAAAAGCTGGAGAAACAAAGTAAAACGTCAGCACCAACAGCAGTTTAGCATAATGGACTGTTTCCTCCCCCTACTGTTTAGGAAACATTCAGTAACAAAATACTACTTCAGTACCATGGACAGCTTCAGTAACAAATACTACTTCAGTACCATGGACAGCTTCAGTAACAAATACTACTTCAGTACCATGGACAGCTTCAGTAACAAATACTACTTCAGTACCATGGACAGCTTCAGTAACAAATACTACTTCAGTACCATGGACAGCTTCAGTAACACATACTACTTCAGTACCATGGACAGCTTCAGTAACAAATACTACTTCAGTACCATGGACAGCTTCAGTAACAAATACTACTTCATCACATCTAATGTAGACTCTTAGATTGTTCCATCTCTATCTCTCTCCCCTTCCCTTCCTCTGTCTCCCAAGCCCATTTCAGAGCCATTAGATATGTCAGCTGCGCCAACCAAACAGAATATAGCTTGAGCGCATGAATACTGACAGCCATAATGCTACACACTATACCACTATCATAAACGCACGTCGCGTTTATTTTTTATTCCTCAAATACACATTAGAATCGCATCGCTGTCTAGTCTCTGCCCTTCTTTTTCTCTACCTCCCGCAAATATAAACTAATAGGGCAATTTTCCACCAATACACAAACACATCTTGGTCCCATTATTTTTCATAGTGCTTCTAGAGGCCAATAGGGCGGCGCCAGTGCCGTACGTCACTGAGCTCACTGACAACTCCCTGTTCACAAACATAAACACACACACACACACATGGACAGGCAAGATAACGCACACACACTCACACACCATATTCTGCTAAAAGTTGTTAAGGGATCTCACATTTTAATAAGCTAAAGTTAAGATACTGTCTTTATATGCCATTTCTCTCAACTCATTAGTATTTTCTCCACCATCAGAATGAGTCTAACGGCATGAAAAGAAGGAATACAGAGAATGTGCAGCTTGGTGACTGAGATGAAGGCTTGGCAATCTAACAGAGGAAGTAAAAAACAAACAGGCCTTGTCTGGCAGTCTCCCTCTTCCTGTGACATCAGCTGCCAAATAGTGAGGAGAGTTGGTCAACTAACTCTTGACATTGATTCCCAAGTTAAATCTCCAGCTCATTGGAGTTTGACCAGCCAGGCCCAACCAGCAGTAGTTTGATGATGAGGCCTAATCCTTTTTGTTCTGTTTTTCTGAGCATGTCCACACACCGGACCACACCTACACACTGTAACAAACTATCACACCTCACCTACACATAGAATATAGTGTCCTACACTCCACAAAATCCCTCTATATAGAGTGTCCTACAGACCACACCATCCCTCTATATAGAGTGTCCTACACACCACAACATCCCTCTATATAGAGTGTCCTACACACCACAACATCCCTCTATATAGAGTGTCCTACACACCACAACATCCCTCTATATAGAGTGTCCTACACACCACACATCCCTCTATATAGAGTGTCCTACACACCACACATCCCTCTATATAGAGTGTCCTACACACCACAACATCCCTCTATATAGAGTGTCCTACACACCACAACATCCCTCTATATAGAGTGTCCTACACACCACAACATCCCTCTATATAGAGTGTCCTACACACCACATTATCCCTCTATATAGAGTGTCCTACACACCACAACATCCCTCTATATAGTGTCCTACACACCACAACATCCCTCTATATAGAGTGTCCTACACACCACAACATCCCTCTATATAGAGTGTCCTACACACCACAACATCCCTCTATATAGAGTGTCCTACACACCAACATCCCTCTATATAGAGTGTCCTACACACCACAACATCCCTCTATATAGAGTGTCCTACACACCACACATCCCTCTATATAGAGTGTCCTACACACCACACATCCTCTATATAGTGTCCTACACACCACAACATCCCTCTATATAGTGTCCTACACACCACACATCCCTCTATATAGAGTGTCCTACACACCACACATCCCTCTATAGAGTGTCCTACACACCACAACATCCCTCTATATAGAGTGTCCTACACACCACAACATCCCTCTATATAGAGTGTCCTACACACCACAACATCCCTCTATATAGAGTGTCCTACACACCACAACATCCCTCTATATAGAGTGTCCTACACACCACAACATCCCTCTATATAGAGTGTCCTACACACCACAACATCCCTCTATATAGAGTGTCCTACACACCACATTATCCCTCTATATAGAGTGTCCTACACACCACAACATCCCTCCTATATAGTGTCCTACACACCACAACATCCCTCTATATAGAGTGTCCTACACACCACAACATCCCTCTATATAGAGTGTCCTACACACCACAACATCCCTCTATATAGAGTGTCCTACACACCACAACATCCCTCTATATAGAGTGTCCTACACACCACTACACCACACTATAAAGAAATTGGCAACTTAGTCAGTTCTCATGAATGTGTGCCCCATTATTATTTGGTTCAACATGAATTCTTCTATACAGTTTATAGAGTGAAGTATCATTAGGAAACACTCCTTTAATGTAGGACTCACACGATTGCTGCAGTCCACTGCCTCTCTGATGGAAGGAAGCAAAGGTTAATCCCAATGGCCCTTTCAGTTGGAAGCTGCTGCCCTGTGCCACATTTTTCAAAAACACATTGGACATTAAATCTATGCTTGGCTGCACTCTGCTGTCTTACTGGAGAGGCTGGGTGGTTTACAGGGCAAAGGAAAAGGGCTAAGACCAGAACCCTGTAGAGAAACACAAGCCTTCTGAGAGTGGACGTGGACAACTGAATACATATACTGTTCTAAAGAATGTTGTCAATGGACACGCTGTTTTAAAGCAAACTGTGTACATTCGAAATTACTTTAAAAAAATGGTCACAAAACAACATGTGATTATGTGAATATGTTAATATGTGAACGCGAGATGCAAAAGGGATGCTTTGGTACAGTATGTCTAATTGACATGGGATATTCATTTCTAAAAACCAGCTCTAAAGTGTACAGATCCATAGCCTTATAGTTCTAGATAGATTATCTTGTTTTAGTGATAATTGAAGAGTGCTTACTGTTTGACAAATACAAATAATCTCATAATGTAACCTTGGGTAATTTTCCAGCGCTATATTCGCCAGCTACTGTATTAGCAAACATGGCCCAAGACCAGAATGTAAAAATCTGCTGTTTAACACAACAATGTTTGTAATCAGTGTTCAGAATGAAAATATCTCCTTTATTTGGGACATGAAAATGGATGTAATAAAATGTACTTCATCATTACACACTGCTTTTAATTTAAAACAAGCATTTTGGGTAATATCACACCACTAATGCAAAAAATAGCATATTTTCTTTTGGCAAATTTGGGAAAACTCTTCCGTCGAATAGAATTATAATGGATCGCAATTAAATGGCTCTTGACTGACAGAATACAATTATCCATGAACCCAGAACTGATTTCATCAAAACACAATGCTTCTACGACATCTACAATTCCCTTACGCTGTTGAGAAAGAACGTCATTGCATCTCTGGGCATGATTGTTTTGTGTACAAGGGTGTGTGTGTGTGCGTGCGTGTGTGTGTTAGAGAGAAACAGCAAGATGTGTGAAGATCACTAGAGCTCCTGGAAGGCTTAAGGATGATTTTCGTGTGGGAGCCCCTACACTGGGGGGGTTCAGTGACTGGGTTATTATTTGGAAAGGATTGTGTTAGGACTTTGTTTAGGGTTAAAGGGGTACACATCCGTTTCCTTACCAGGTAAGATATCTGTGAAGATAGCATGGATGATGTCAACGTGCTAATAATAAAAATGATAATATCAGTAGAAGCACTGCAGAAGGATGTATGTTAGCATGTGGAGACATGACCAATTCTATTTGTTCGTATCTAGTTGTTTTCTGGGAAAATCTTGTCTTTCTAATCTAATCGTCTTCTTTGTTTTTACTCTTTTCATGTCGTGCGGAGGAGTGTAAAATGGCCACCTGCGACCACTATAGAGGCAGCCGCCGAAGCGGCCAAATATAGTTGGTGCTGACAGATGTGTTGTAGGATAGCAGCAGGAACCCAGGTGCAGTGTGGGTAGATTTAATGAGCAGGGGGAGGCCTTGTGGACTAAACTCCCTCATCTGTTGCAATCACACTGATGATGAGTCCATTTTGGTTTCAATTCGGCACTGATCCGTCCACCTGCTCCATCAGTTAGACTGCTCTCTGGCGAGGTGGATTCTGGGTGCACTGGAATGCCACATCGGCACTGACCCGGAGGATAAGCGGTGTGGTCAGCTCAACGGCGCCCACGTCTGGTGAGGCAGAGAGGAGACGCATGTAGGAGGAGCCTCACAGTAGAGCAGGACGACGGTACGACGAGGTGCCGGGAAAACATTCCTCCGAGATTTTGTCGCAGTCGCTGCAGATTTGTCCGCTGCAGATCCATGTTGTAGGTGTGTCCAGCTCCACCTCATCTCAAATGTGCTCGATAGGATTGAGATCTGGTGACTGTGAAGTGCAAGGAACTCATCGTTGAGACGATGTGAGCTTTGTGACATGGCTGTTATTCGGCTGGAAATAGCCTGTGGTCATAAAGGATGTAAACGGTTGGCCAAAATGCTCAGGGAGGCTGTGGTGTTCAAATGATGCTCAAGGAGGTCCAAAGTGTGGAAAGAAAATGATTCACCAAACACCATTACACACCCGTCAGCCTAAAACCTTGAGACAAAGCAGGATGGAATCATGTTTTAATCTTGTTCAAAATCTGACACTAGTGTCTGACTGTCGCAGCACAAATTGAGACTCAGACCAGCCAATGTTCTTCCGATTTTCTCATGACCATTTTTGGTGGGACCACGCAAATTAGCCTCAGTTCCCTGTTCTGAGCTGACAGGAGTGGCACCAAGTGGGGTCTTCTGCTGCTGTAGACCATTTGCTTCATGGTTCGACGTGTTGAGCCTTCAGAGATGCTCTTCTGCACGCCTTGGTTGTAACGAGCTGGTGTTTGATTTACTGTTGCCTCAGACCTTTGCCAAAAACAAGGCATTCTTGCCCAGAGAACCGCCGCTCTTTGGATTTCTCTCACCATCCTCTGCAAACCCTAGAGATGGTTGTGCCGTAAAATCCCAGTAGATCAGCGCATTCTAAAATGCTCAAACCAGTCTGACACCGACAACCAGTTCACATTCAGAGTCACTTAAATCACCTTCTCTATTCCGTTGCTTACCTTGAACTTCAGCATATTGTCTTGACCATGTCTACATGCTCAAATGCATGGGGTTTGCTGCAGCGCGATTGGCTGATTAGATATGTGTGTTAACAAGCAGTTGAAACGCTCTACCGAGTGTCTGAGGAGTGTATGACTGGTTATTGTTCTGGGGCATCATGGGCCGCGGGGTTGAAATGTATCCCACCGCTGGTCTGTCTGCCTCCCTCCCGACAGACCAAGAAAGTCATTACTGCAGCTAAGTGGTAATGGAAAATCTGTGTCAAACACTAAGTCACACGGGCTCAGGTTTGAAATGCAGTGCAATCAAACTGGATTTCCCATTAGATAAGACCATTGTGTTGTTGTGTCTGAATCACAGATGCCACCGCCACAGGCCCGATGTGGATGTGGTCTGAAGAGAGGCAGCTGAGCTATACTTAAGCATGTTATTGTATTGCTGCGTTTGTGTTAGTCTGGCTCGCGCTCCACTTTCAAAGAGCCACAGATTTGTTAGTCTGGCTCCACTTCCAAAGAGCTGCATTTTTGAAGGTTCTTGTTGAAATTACGCCGCACATCATTTCATTAAGTTGCATAATGAAAAGTATCAACCGAATGAAACGAGGTGAAAACCGAATGATTTTCTTCACCGGACCTGGACAGAGTGACAAATAATAGCCACTTTTAGGTTTAACAGAACTGTTCAGGGTTTGTGACAAATCACCGCCAAACGACTCTGTACTTTTAAGTTATACAGAACTGGTCAGGGTTCGTGACAAATACCAGCCAAATGACACTATAATTAAGGCAGGATCAGTGATGTGGATGACAACGCATCTGTGTTTGTTCCTTTAAACATCTGCGGTCAGTGTGTGTGTGGTCCGTATGTGTGGTTTGTGTGTGTGTGTGTGTGTGTGCCTGCATTATTTGACAGGCCCTGGTCTCCTGGCTGTGACAGTTGACATGTCTGGCCCAGTACCAGAGTGTGAGCACCACATAATTCTGTCCGTTTCCTGATCTCCATTCGTGCCTAACTTATATCCCCGACTGGGTCCCAATTCACAAGCTAGCACCTTTACGGGGCCTCTGGGTTCTGGTTAAAGTCAGTGCACTGTTGAAACGTAGGGTGTCATTTGTTTTGGCTCCGTTTACTAGCCAGGTCTAATTAAGAACAACACGTCATGTTCCTTCCTACAGAGCACACACACGGAGGTCTGAGCTGGAGAGCCAATTAACATCAGCCATTACAGTGACTTCCGTGTCCTTGTTAGGGACCTGACATTATAGGCAATAGGAGATCACACAGGTGCACCAGCGTGGCTGAGGCGTACGGGGCGGTCGATCTCAATCACGCATGAACGCTTTACTTTTATTTGCATTATAAAAACTGTTCGCCTGCGACGGGGACGACACACTGTTCATTTGACAAGGATGATCATGACGGTCTTTACACTTCCATGTTGTTTCCACAAATGTCCTGAGGAATGCCTCAACCCGTGGTTAAGACCAACTTCCCAGGCGGCGGGAGTTAGTTTTCCGGGGCCCAGCCCCCTGACACATCCATTCTGGTTCTGCCGTGTGAAGAGTGATGTGTCACGGAGGCTACTGTCGACAACAAAGATAAGGTGAGCCGGTTTCTGATCTGAGAACCTGGGACACATTTACAGTTCTGAAGCTTACGTCTTGAAATCTCTGATTCACCTGAAGGGAGAAGATGTTGTTTCTCTAGCAGTAATGTAATGCCATGCAACGCAGGCTGGCCACGGGTACGGCGGTTTCTGCAGTGGTTACAATACATCACTGATCAAAGCAGCTGATGAAAGGTCAACAGGAGGCGGGTTCGGAACAGCGTAGACAAACATTTATTTACAGGCAATTTCAAACATAAATATCGGATTACTGAAATATCAGCTGCCGTTTTACGTTTATAATTACTTTATTCTGATGGCTGCAGCTCTCGCAGTTCTTGATGGATGCCAGTGTGATTGAAATGTCACACAAACTTTTACTTAAAACCAGAAACATTTTATACTTTGGGTGTGAAGTGAACCTAGGCTTCGCTACGCCTGGCCACGCTGCTTATGACATATTTCAGTCTGGCTTCTCTTAGGTCTTGGCCACAGGACTGCGGCTGTGAACTAGAAGACAATAGCAGAGTTTTCACTAAAGCACTCTGGTTTATGTTGCGAACCATGCAGATCCCATTGACAAACAACTTCCGCTTTTCCAAATTGCCAAACCCATTTGGGGAGCTTTTAGTGAGCTGAGTCATGCCCGCTGTTAGAACTAAAGATAGCCATCCGTGTGAGTCCAGACAATAATCAACTTAACACAGATATCCCGTGGATGGATTGATGGTAATACCCTCTCCAGGATGTGTCGATTCGCGGCGTAAGGTCATTCAGACCAGGTGGAGAAGGCTCTCTGAGTTTGACCTCTGCGTTGGTGTGCGGAGGTAGTTAGCGAGGTAGCGTAGCAGACATGTGCAGATGGCTGGCATTCGGATCGGCGCCTCTTGCTCACCCAGGTGCCATTACAGCCACCCTGCACGCCCACGTGCAGCAGTGCCAGGGTTTAGTGCTGCCAGGGGCCCCTGAGGCCACGATGACGCCGCAACAAATCTTACCACATTAGCCCGGCGTGCTCAGTCACATGGCTGCAGTGAGCTTGAACGCTGTGGCACTGTTCTGCTGTGTTAAGACAACCTCCTAAACCAGCATGACAGCAGAGGTCAAAGCTATCACACATTGGTCTCTCTCTCTCTCTGTTGCATGTCACATTTTCTATACATACATTTTCCTGCTGTGGTCTTGTCAATTCTCACAGTTCCTCCAAAACACAGACAGCAAATCCCTCTGCAGAGACCAATCTCCTCGTTATTTGATTGTCTGCTTTATCATCTGAAAATACCCCAGCAAGCAAATTCTCTGGCATATTTCCACAACTCTGTGTTTGCTGTTGATGAGAATCATTCCAAGGTAAGCTCCACTCCCCCCCCCCCTCTCTCTCACTCTCCGTCCACCGGTACATGTCCATCTTTAAGCTCCATCTGTCTCTCAAAATAAGGCACAAACATCTGCACACACACAGAGACATACTTTAGACATAAACACACACACACACACCCAGGTGCCGACACAAAAACACAAACACCCACATTCATGCAGCAGTATGTAAGTACTTTTAAGAAAACCCTACAGAAATAAGTGCTTAGACGCACACGCACACACGCAGACAAACAAAAACAATGATGTACATCCACAAACACTGAGCAACTCTGTGGCCGACAGCAGAATGATCTTCTATCATAAAAACTAACAGAGAGATATAGTCCGAAGCAACCACAACTCACTACAACTTACTGAACTAAGCCCTGAGCAAAAACTTAGACATAAGAAATAACCCAAGAAACCCATGAAACAGGGATATCTAGCACCTTAAGGATAATTATTACTGCTTGTTTAATGTAGACGAAAAGCACTCCTATTGGCCGAATACATCATAACCATTTGGACTGGATGTACTGCAGTGTTTCTATTCCGTTTCCACATCTAGACATTTCAGAGGTTTGCATTTCTGCGCTATCAATTAGACAACAACGTCCACGTAATGGATGGCTCCACAGCTGAGTGAAGGTTAGGTGAGCGGCTGATTCGGAGCGTAACGCCGTCACTGGTGTGTGACTGTGTGGCCGGATAAAGGGATTGCTGGAACGAACACTTAGCTGCGTCAACAAGGTCAATGACTTAATATGGCTTTGTTCAAGCACAAATACAAATCAGGCAAATGACAAAACAACATTAATGGAATTTGTTGCGGCTGTCAGATTACATCCTCAAATGCTGTTGTTTCACTCCACCCGCCTCCAACCCACGTTGGCTTGACAATAATCCCCCTTTTTTCAGCTTGACTTACACGTCAGCGAGGCAGTCACTGCTGTGATGGAGGGCGAGGCACGGATCAACACACGCACGCCGAGTTGGATACGCACGGGGACACACACACACACGCACACACACGAGGAGGAGGAGTGGAAGAGAGGAGGATGAGGAGGCTGACTCCTGGTTTATTAATATGGCCACTGGGTGACATTCAGCTAAACAGAGACCACCTGGGGAGGATGAGGACGCTACAAACCAGACACGTACTCATTATGTTTGATTTTATGCCTTCTATCTATTAGTGATGGTCTGCTGTGTATTATGGACTCAATGTCCCCTGGATGATTTCTGGGAATACCATCTGGGAATAACATAATATATCTGGGAAGTGACTGTGTATCCGTGAATGATACATTCTGTGTGTCTAGTCTGACAAGCAACCTCTTTTGGGTACTCGATGTTGAAAGCTGTGACAAGGACTTTAGTTTAGGGAATTTAGCACATAGTTCTTCTACTTGCCAACAATGTTATATTTGCATTATGGATTTTCCATAATAGAAATGTATATTGTTGTGAAAAATGTGTTAAACACTATTGCTTGATGATCAATCTGCACAAAAGTCAATGTTCCCTTTTGATAAACACATGACCAATTTAAGTTTATAAGGTGTATAAGGATATTTTCAGGCACACTGTTGTGAATGCAGCAACTTACATATAATATTTGATATTGTTACAGGCGTAGTAACACAATTGAAGACGTACACACACACACTTTAAAAATATCTAAAATAAATAAAATCAACCACAAGGTGGCACTATAAATGCACACTTTTGACATCTCTGGATGTGTGCCAAATACCATTTTCACTAACTATATTTGGCACACATGCTCAGGGATTCGAGTCGCCGACATTCTGTACAGCTTGTTGTATGTATACAGTATCCTTGTTTTTCTTGTGTGCGTGCATGTGTCAAGTTAATGTTGACAGAATGCACTGGGGGAGGCTCATTGTCTTTGACGACATCAGGAGCAAAAAAGGCTCTCTCTCACTGAACAATAATATTGGCCTCTCTTTCTCTCTCCCTCTTGTCTTGGCTCTCTCCCCATCTATCTTTCTGACTCTCCTGCATCTCTACTCTCTCCCTCCCTTCCCCTACATTCTTATTCTTCCCTTCTCTCTTGCTCTGTCTGCACGAAACCCCTCCATTGACATGCGTTCCCTGTAGCACTCTGTTCTTTAAAGGAAAATTGATTTTGCGTAAGAGAGTCCTGGAGCACTTTTGCCATGTTTAATGTCCCAGGGGTCTGAGAAAAGATGGATCTCTCCTCAGAGCAGGTATAAAGACATTGGCCCCAATACAGCTTCCATCTCTTTTTAACTCCATATCAGGTTGTCACTCTTATGTGCGAGATACAATCAACATGATGAATTAGTCAAAATTCGTAGAATTCCCTCAACTTGAATTAATGTGTGACCCAGAGCAATAAGCTCAGCAAAAAACTAACAAAAAAACCAACAAATAAATCTGTTGTCGCTAATTAGCTGCGAGGTTAGCACTCAGCGCAGTCATTTGTGTCAGCCGCGTTCGTCCACAGAAAAACCCTCACCCCAGAAGGCAGAGGATGATTACGAAGAACGGGGGCCTTTTTTGGCACAACATGCTGGCTGAGCACTAGTTGTGGAACGTGTTGAAGCAGTGCCAAAGAGCAATGCTGCACTAGGTACTGTGAACTACAATGGTCACTGATAGGAGGTGGGCTTTTCTCTATGAGCTTTTGTCTCCAGTAGCCCCCTCCAGGTCTTGTGCATTAGACAGGCAGAGTAAACCCTCGTTTTCTGGAGTGTATATACACGACTACTGGAGGGGGTCGTTCAATATGTGGCGCGTCTATTTTCCTCCTTAATCCTTTCATCCACTATTCAACCAGATTGACAGTATACAAGTTATATTAGGTGTTCACTTTGGCATTAGTGGCTGGGGCATTGGGGCTATTGGACTGGCTGGGCTGATGGCTGGCTGGGCTGATGGCTGGCTGGGCTGATGGCTGGCTGGTCAATAGAGATCTGAGTCTGGGCCAATAGAGGGGTGAGTCTGTGCCCTGGTCCTTCATCACCCTCCATGTCCTGTTCTGTAAACCTGTGTGTGCTACATTCATCAGCCGCATTAGATAGCATGAATGTCAAAGAGGAGATTAGCGCGGTTTTACCCTTCCATGGGGTTAATGCGGGAGCCATTTGTAACCCAAAAAGAGATTAATTACTGCTGGCCTCTGCTCGTTGGTAGCGAGTTAGAATTGTGTCATGCTGAAGATGTTTTGATAAACCACTTTATCCTTGCTGAGCTGATGTATTTATTTGTTAATTATTTAACACGGTGCCACTATCTGACTCAATTCAGTAGCCGCACAGGAGGTTCCCACAACAGTGATGACCAAAGTGTTGCTAACTACACTGGCGGGATGATTAAAGGGTTACGTCTGGAGAAAGCTCCACTTGGCTCCCCAGGCACCGTAGAAGCTTGAGGTTTCCCATTCAGATGTTGGTGTTTTTTTCCAGAGGCCAGGATGAGGAGGAAGGGTTTTTATGGCAGTCAGTGTTGCTCCTTTAAAAGTACCCGGTGTAAATAATGAATGTTGCTGTAGTGTAGGAGTCTGACCCAGAGTTCACCAGCGTGCACTTCACATTAACCATGCTCGACTGCAGACGAGGCTTTTCAGCAGAAAGGTGCAAAGGCGTTTCAAGGTCTGTAAGCGAGGACTCGACAAACCGCACGACGGAATAGGCGAAATCCTCACTATACTATTAGAATATAATTAAGCAATAAAGCATGAGGGGGTGTGGTTTATGCCCCATATACCATACTTTATTTGGGGTGCCTGGACACAGAGTTTAACCGTGGAATATTGGCAATATATCACGCCAGAGATGCTTTATTGCTCAGTCAGCTTTATGCCGAATAAGTTTCACTTGCCCATACCAAACATAATCCGAATCAGGTTTATTCGCCAAGTCTGTTAACACAAACAAGGAATTTGTTCTGGCCCATTGCTGCAGCATTTAGGACACACATTTTTAAAACGTACATGAACAGTGCCAACAGAGCAAAAAACACACAACATGAGACCATGCCTAGTGGCATAAGTAATGGATAAATATCGTGTCATATATATCCGAGTACTGCAAAAGAGCAATGTCTCGATGTGCAAAAAGCAGGATCTAGAGCAATATGTAATTGTGTGCACAGTTGTGCAAATACGAGCAATGTCCAGTTAGAGTACAAGATGTCCACCAATGTCTATCGTATCACAGTTGATCGTGACCAGGGGGCTAGGCGCAGACTGGTGCAAGAGGACGGTAGGCGTCTGCCAGAGAGGAGTGTTCTGAATAGTCCGTTACCTGGATGGGAGGGGTCTGACTCAATCTTTGCTGTCCGTCTCAGTGACCTGGCTTGAACAGATTCTTAAAGAATTGAGGCTTACAGCCTATGGTCCGCTCTGCAGAGTGGATGATGCGTTGCAGTCTGTCTTTGTCTGTGATAGTGGCTGCATCGTACCAGACGGTGATGGAGGAGGTCAGGATGGACTGTGTTGGCATTAATCATCATGGACGTTAGTCGTTTGTGTTTCTGCCGCAGGCGGTACAGTCTTTGTTGTGCTTTCTTAGTGAGAGAGGTGATGTTCAGCTCCCACTTGAGGTCCTGGGCGATGGTGCTGCTCAGGAAGCGAAAGTACTCCAATAAGTTGACAGGGGAGCCCCCCAGGACATTGGGACAAAGGTCAACCGGGCTTCTCCTAAAGGCCACGCTAATTTCCACTGTCTTTAGAGCATTGAGCTTCAAGGTGTTGAGACTGCACCAGGACACTAGCCGGTCAATTGCCCCCCTGTAGGCGGTCTCGTCCACATCAGTGATTAGACCAATCAGGATGGTGTTATCTGTGAACTTCAGAACTTCGACAGAGTAGTGATTGTTTGTGTATAGAGAGAAGAGGGGACAGGACGCAACCTTGAGGGGTGCCAGTGTTGATAGACAGAAGGTCCCACAGGTGTTTTTTCAAACTTCACGTGAGGCTTCCTGTTGGAGAGAAAGTCTGTGATCCATTTACAAGTGGACACAGGCACTCCCATGGTGGAGAGGTTATCCTGGAGCTGGGCTAGGATTTTGGTGTTGGAAGCAGAGCTGAAGTCCACAAACAGGATTCTGGCGTAGGCTCGAGGGGAGTCAATATGCTGGAGAATGAACTGGAGAGCCATGTTGATTGTGTCGTCCACAGACCTGTTGGCTCTATAGGCAAACTGCAATGGGTCTAGTACTGGATCTGTGATAGTCTTGAGAAGTGACAGCACCAGGTGCTGTCACTTCTCAAGACTATCACAGATCCAGTACTAGACAGCACCAGGTGCTCAAAGGACTTCATAACCACAGAGGTCAGGGCAATTGGTCTGTAGTCATTTAGACCGGTGATCTTAGGTTTCTTGGGAACTGGGATGATGGTGGAGGATCTGAAGCAGGCTGGGATGCTGCATGACTTCAATGATTTATTGAAAATGTCTGTGAACACAGCAGATAGCTGATCAGCACATGCATGAGGGTGGAGCTGGAGACTCCCATCAGGACCAGCTGCCTTCCTTGGGTTTTGACTCTTGATTAGTGGTTTAATATCCGTCTCCAGAATAGAGGTTCCCATTGTAGCTTCAGGAAAGGTGTTGATTGGTGCCATTGTTGTCTCAGGGGAGATTGTGATGGTTGGTTGTGGGTGAGCCCTGGTGAACAGGGTCTGATGGTGATGACAGGACACAGCTGGATGGGGTGTGCAAACAGGACCGCTCATTTGTCTCTTAAAACTGCAGTAAAACTGGTTCAGCTGGTTAGATTGTTGCAGATTGTTGATGGCCTGGGATGTTTGCATTTGTTATCTGTTTATTCCCCCTCCAGAACGAAGCAGTGTCATTCGCTGCGAGCTGTTGTTTAAGTTTCTCCCCATACGAGACTTTAGCCACCTTCACTGCCTTTGAGTAGTTGTACGTAGCCTCTCTGAGTAGGTCCCTGTCACCCCTTCTGAAAGCCTCCTCGTTGATCTCCCGCAGACGTCTAAAATCAGCTGTGAACCAGAGCTTGTCGTTGTTGTAGGGAAACCTGGTTTGACTTGGGATGCAACTCCCCTCACAGAAGCTGATGTATGAGGTCACAGCATCAGTATATTCATCAATATTATCTGTGGTTTCCCTGAAGATGTCCCAATCAGTACAGTCCAGGCAATCACATAAAGTCTCTTTAGCTTCACTGCTCCACCTTTTGAACTTGTTACAACAGGCATATAGAGTTTGCCTGTGCGATAGAATTAGGTGGACGATCACATGGTCCGAGAAGCCCAGTGCAGCACGGGCCACAGCATTCAACCCAATCATGTATTCAACCAAATTCATTTGAGTAATTTAGCACACTATTTATCAAGACCGACTTACAGTAACAACAGCATAAGTTCAAACTAAATTATTAACTGTCCTGTGTGGGAATCGAACCCACAACCCTGTCAGTTCCGCGCTCTCCTAACTGAGCTAACATGACAAATGTATGGATACATAAACAATGAAAAATAAATTAAATGCCTTCAGGCAATCTAATTACATTTCGACTTGAGACTGCAAGTAAATTGGATGTTGTAATCACAGCACTATAAAAGCCCTATAATTCATGTAAGATTTTGATGAATAAATCACCACGTAAGACTTTAATGCCTGTATGTTAGGACCAGGCAGTTACTCCAGTGCACATGCACGGCCGTATGATGAAATGTGACAGCGTGGAAATGTTTATTCCCCACTTCACCGTCTAATAACGCTTAACAAATGGAGGATTTATAAACATGTGAACGTGCCCTCGTCTGTTCGATCGCTGTCACATCCTAAAGTAGAGGCAGGTCATGGAATATCCCAGAGGCAGCCAGCAGTGCAGGTCCCGCCCCTACACAGGTCCCGCCCCTACACAGGTCCCGCCCCTACACAGGTCCCGCCCCTACACAGCTGTGTGAACGCCCTCCTGGTCTCTAAACGCCTACATATTGTCCGTTAGCTAAACGCTAATAACACACTGTCATTCTGAACAATGAACTTCTTGTGTCTGTCTCCCCTCTCCATTACAATATATATACAGAGTATATATCTAGAGTCTCACGCGTGTCTGTACCTATAGACTTTTCCATTGGGGGATGGGGAGCTCTAGAGGCTTGGCCAATTCTTTCAAACACACAGGCTCACGCATGTTAATGAAAGAGTTCAGCCACAGTTGTCACCAGCTACTGTATAGTACGTTCAAATGTACCCAACCTGATGTCCATCTATTGTCTAATCAGATTCCTTTTCTCTCCGTCTTTACACATACACAGCTCGGCCTCGGATAGCAAGAAAGAGGTGAAGCAAGTGTATTTGCTCCACCCAAAATCAGACAGCATAAGAGTCGAGTAATAAGCTGACCGTGTGACTTTTTGTAACGTTTAGATTGTATGAAATGTCCTGTTATCAGTGGTTGCTGACTATCAATATAACAGTTGTCACCATACAGCTGTGCGGTAACTAGTTGTCTGATGCTATCATACCTACAGTGGCCCTGTGGTCCCGCAGACGGAGGAGGAGGCCACCTAAGGGAGAACAACTGTATGTGGAACAGGACTGATCGTGGGGTGTAGTGAGTTGTTGCGGTAGGCTGGCCGCCTGTGAGTTTTTCAAGTTTTTCTGGTTCAGCAAGCAAGTTGATAAGAAGCTGAAGAGCTTGGCAAGTTGTCAACGGGGGGACATGTCTTGGTTTTTTAACTATTCCAAGCCTGCTTTGTTGTTGCGATGAGCAACGGCCGTCATTGACAAATTGTTCTTTACTTTCTTGTCATTATATTATATCACCAATGTTACTCAGCACAACATTTGGTGTTTAGGCGAAAGGGCTGGTGAAAAATGTGATGTTAGTTACATAATTCACTTTGTAAACATCTTTTTTAGTAATTAGATGTACAGTAGAAGCCAAAACTACTGGTGCTCGTGCACTTTATTAAAATAATACACTATAATGCAATTTCCTTCAAATTTGGGACAATTGAAGCAGTTCGTATCAGAAGACTGGCTGAATCTGCCAGTGCTGCCAGTGCAATCTGCTACAGCAATTGCTTGATTGCAGTTATTTTGACCAAGGGCTGTGCTGCCAAATATTGAGTCAATAATCTAGTAATATAAATATATGTTCTGAATCAAAAAGGTTCTCTAATATTCCCACTATAACATTACGGAGACCCGAAACTTTGGTGAATTTCAACGTATTTTGAAAGACGTTTTTGTGTTTTTTGAAGAAAATGCTAGGTTGCCAATACTGAGCTGTATTTTAGTTTTTAAGTGAAAACAATCAATCAGCAATCAATATTAATGTATAAAGTCACCAAAAGTAATGTAACAACTCCAAATGTACCAACAGAATAATATAAATTGCCCCGGGGCCAACAACAGAATTACAACCCCAGTCATTGTTTGGATGGCTATTGCCTTGTTACCTTCTAAAAACTGAAATAATAACACATTTCTGTTTGCTAAATGAATCTTAGTCTCTAATCAGATAAGTGTTGTAATTATGTCTCAGTGAGAGGCAATGAGAGGTCCTGCAGAAATGTTTCTAAGGTCTTACATAGTTCCAGCTTCATCTGTGGCTTCACCCTAGCTCTGCTCCTCCACGCACACATCACCACCCTCTGAGCTCCTCCACATCACCACCCTCTGAGCTCCTCCACATCACACAACACCACCCTCTGAGCTCCTCCACAACACACAACACCCCCCTCTGAGCTCCTCCACATCACCACCCTCTGAGCTCCTCCACATCACACAACACCCCCCTCTGAGCTCCTTCACAGCCAAGTGTCTTTATCAGCAACTTAATTGGATAAAACAAGGAATTCTTAATGGCTTTGATAATGGCTCGGACTGCCTGTATCAAGCCACAGGATATTCAATTACATATACTGCTTTTAAAGGGGACATCAGAATGATATTAACACATTTGCAATGTAGGTTTTAGAAAAAGCCAACAGCTCATTGTAACCGTATTTTTTGACTGCTAGAACCTTACAGTGTGGAAAAATAGTGTGATTGTGTTGGGGGGGGTTGGTGGGGTGTGGTTGTGAATGGTGGGTTGTGGTTGTGATTGGCGGGGTGTGGTTGTGATTGGCGGGGTGTGGTAGTGATTGGCGGGGTGTGGTTGTGATTGGCGGGGTGTGGTTGTGATTGGCGGGGTGTGGTTGTGATTGGCGGGGTGTGGTAGTGATTGGCGGGGTGTGGTTGTGATTGGCGGGGTGTGGTTGTGATTGGTGGGGTGTGGTTGTGATTGGTGGGGTGTGGTTGTGATTGACGGGGTGTGGTTGTGATTGGCGGGGTGTGGTTGTGATTGGCGGGGTGTGGTTGTGATTGGCGGGGTGTGGTAGTGATGGGCGGGGTGTGGTTGTGATTGGTGGGGTGTGGTTGTGATTGGGGGGGTGTTGTTGTGATTGGTCAGGGGTTGATTGTACTGCATGGTTGACTAACTGGCTATCAGGCTGGAGTAAACAAATGACCTTGGATTTTTATTGTTCTTTCTAACGTGCCTCAGTTTTCCTGGGGTTTAATCGTCGCTACTTCTTACTTTGGTACACAAACACAAACATGCCCCAAATCAAATACACACACGCAACACAACTGTTTAACCCTTAACCTCTCCCAAGTTTACTCTCGTTTTCTGTGCCGCTATCTGTGTTTCCAATCTGTCTCCTCCATCACCACATCTCCCTTCCTCTCTCCCGTAGCCACTCCTTTTTCTCCCGGTTCATCTTCCACTTCCTTCCTCCGCTCATCCCCTCTAATGCTGCCTCTTCCCCGCGTTTCTGCTGCTCATCCTCTCTTCCCTCCCGTCTCCCCTGTGTCGGTTCTCAGAAGGCTACACGCTCAACTATTAATAGCAGGGCTGTGGCGGGGTAAGGGGGGAAGGGAGAGAGAGAGAGAGGGAGAGAGAGAGGGAGGGAGAGCAGAGCAGGAGAAGAGCGGAGAGCAGGCTGCACCACACATATCTGTCTGTGAAGCACGACCAAGGCTCACCTACATGTTACAGGGCAACCAAGACTTCCACAGTCTCTCTCAAAGCCACCCATAGAACAAAGGGTTTATTCCCATGTCTGCCAGCCAGACTGGGTTCTACAGTATCCCACAATGGAGCGGGAACTTCTTACAGTGCCTGCGGACAATGTGTCTCACTGACAGAACTTCTGCTAATGATGATTACGCTTCAAATTTACACCAAAACGTTTGACTGATATTGTGTCCCATGCGGTAATTAAAAGGACGAGTCGGATGTACGGCTATTAAGCCCCTAATCTGTGTGCCCAGAAGTTGGCTGAACTTCTAAATAGCATTTTGTTTTGTGCAGTTCGAAGGAAATTGATATATCGTGTGCATTTGCTAGCAGTTCCCACAGACTATAGGCACTACGACTATACCAGATAATGCTTCACTCGGAGACATAAAAGGGGTGTCCGCAAGCTAATTTGTCTCCGGAGAAGTCGCTTTATTGCCAAAAACTCCAGAATGAACCCGATACATTTAGACCTGGAAGCAAATAATCCTATTTACCAGCATGCGCATCGAATTAAAGCCTAAACATTAGGACACATACTATATTTCTGAACATTCCGTGAAAGGTGTTGTTCATAGTAAACAGGCACATATACGTATTCCTGTGCAGAGCTTTTATTTTGTGAAGACAGATGCAGAGTGCCCGCACCCCTGGCCGACTGTTGCATGTCAGTGGGACGCGCCGTAGTGACAAAGCTGCCATTATAAAGATTGAGAGCTGCAGTAGCTTCATTACAGTGGGTGGATAAAGGCTTGGTGTGTTGCAGAGTGCCCCGTATCCCGAGGCCGGCTCTGTGGGGGAGCTTTTTGTCGCCCCAAATATATATTCAATCATTTGGACACAGATCAAGAACGGCGAGCCCCTGTATTTTTCCCATTGACATTAATTGCTTTCCCTTTTCCGTTCCCTAAAACTGCACTTAAAACTGCACTTACGGGGCTGGGCGGGAGATGAGGAACAGGAGTAGGGGAAGAGGACTCCTCCCGGGGGTCACAGCAGAAGCGTATAACAACGACACATTGTGGAGGAGAATCGTGTTTTGGTTATTGACCGGTTGAAACGCATTGTAACGGGGAGAGAACGCGAGACAAGTGTTCAGGGCCCCTGTGGGGGTTGTGTTTTATTAAAGTAAGAGCCTTAGGAGTCCAGAGGGTGGTGAGTGGAACAGCCGAACCAACAGATCTACCGAAGGAGGATCAGAGATGCCTACAAGATGTTCCCCCGGTGGTCATTTGGGAGGATTGCGTGCGGCGGATCTAGAGGGGCCACTGCGATCTTTCTCCCGTGGTCTTCCTCCCCTGTAGTTCTCCCAGATGCCGTGGGAGTATATTGGTGAGGGCCACACGGTGGGCTCCATATTGTTTGCCATTACCACCATGTCCCCTTCTAATGGTTACCGTGGCTAGCCTGAATCGGGAGCAGGTACACATTCTGGCTCTTTCCTGAACTTCTTCCCTGAGCAGATTTTTTTAGACGTCATTTAGTATCTCCCCGGACAAGGTCCCGATGGGATGCAGCTGTGCAAGGAGCTGGGCTGGCTGCCTCTGGAAGGTTCCGGAAGCTGGGGCGCATTCATACCAGAACTAAAATGATTGAGGGATATCTCTGGCACTGGAAAATAAAAGGTAGGGCACTAATACTCGTGAATGGCTCCAGTCTACAATTGGGATTGATTGCAGGAAGAAAGTGAGTTGTAGGTTGTGTGTGTGTGTGTGTGTCTCTACACGTGTATGTATTACAGACAGGGACTGTTCAGTCATTGATCGGGAGGGCCAATAGATTAGGATAAAAACTCTCATCTGATGAAACGGTGCCAAAAGCTCGTATTTTCATCCTTTTCTCACTACTGCGGGGATTTCTTCTCTTCTCGTTCCTCAAGCCAATCCCCCGTATCACCCAATCAGCAACAGGAAGTGCAGCCAGTCAACAGCCTCAGCAGGTATCAACACCCCCACCCACCCCCCGGCTACCGAAGTGACTCCTCTCAAGTCTAAGTGGTAAAAACAATAACTGTGAGTCCATGTTATTCTGCCTGCAAATGGCTTTGAAACAGGCAGGTCTAATTGGCTTTGCCACAATAATAGCAGTCGTATTCATAAACAAAGGCAGTATAATGGCCCAGCTGAATAGCATTGACCCCCCCCCCCCGCTCCCCCGGCCCTAGGTCAAGTCCTGCAATCATGTTTTGGTTTTTCTGTCCAGTCCACCCAGCTGATTACCTTTGATTGCCAGATAAATGATTGTTTTCCTGCCGAGGCGTGTGCCGCTACCTTACGGTTCTGTGTTTGGTTGTTTGTTCAGTCCTGTTTGACGTTTGTATAAAAGCGGACCAGTGACAAACAGTCAGGAGAGAGACTGAGGGAGTGGGAGAGAGAGGATGGGAGAGACTGAGGGAGTGGGGAGAGAGGATGGGAGAGACTGAGGGAGTGGGGAGAGAGGATGGGAGAGACTGAGGGAGTGGGGAGAGAGGATGGGAGAGACTGAGGGAGTGGGGAGAGAGGATGGGAGAGACTGAGGGAGTGGGGAGAGAGGATGGGAGAGACTGAGGGAGTGGGGAGAGAGGATGGGAGAGACTGAGGGAGTGGGGAGAGAGGATGGGAGAGACTGAGGGAGTGGGGAGAGAGGATGGGAGAGACTGAGGGAGTGGGGAGAGAGGATGGGAGAGACTGAGGGAGTGGGGAGAGAGGATGGGAGAGACTGAGGGAGTGGGGAGAGAGGATGGGAGAGACTGAGGGAGTGGGGAGAGAGGATGGGAGAGACTGAGGGAGTGGGGAGAGAGGATGGGAGAGACTGAGGGAGTGGGGAGAGAGGATGGGAGAGACTGAGGGAGTGGGGAGAGAGAATGGGAGAGACTGAGGGAGTGGGGAGAGAGGTGGAGGCAGAGCTGTCAAATGTGAAACGGCAATGTTTAGAAAATGGCCTTTGGTTATGAAGCAAATCATTTCAATAGTGTGCTAGTTTTAAGTAAACAGATTAAAAGAAGCTGACAAATAATAATTGCGTGTTCAAAATGCGTGCTTTGATTACGCATCATTTCATTCTCCCGGCCTCACCCGCGGCCCTTTCATTCCTTCAGTCTCCATTAATCCCTCCATTTCTCACGTCAACGTCCCTTTTCCACACGCGTGTACGTCGGTATTTGCATTAGTCTGCGTGTGTTTCGCGATCTATCCATCATCCCGAGCAGCGACCATTTGCGATGGACCGCAGATGACAGGGCGTTTTTCCATTATCTCCCAGTGGCTTGGATGTTTCTTAACCTTCTGGTACCCTGGTGGGTCCTGTCCAGGGTCAGTCTGGTACCCTGGTGGGTCCTGTCCAGGGTCAGTCTGGTACCCTGGTGGGTCCTGTCCAGGGTCAGCCTGGTACCCTGGTGGGTCCTGTCCCTGGTCAGTCTGGTACCCTGGTGGGTCCTGTCCAGGGTCAGCCTGGTACCCTGGTGGGTCCTGTCCAGGGTCAGTCTGGTACCCTGGTGGGTCCTGTCCAGGGTCAGCCTGGTACCCTGGTGGGTCCTGTCCCTGGTCAGTCTGGTACCCTGGTGGGTCCTGTCCAGGGTCAGTCTGGTACCCTGGTGGGTCCTGTCCAGGGTCAGTCTGGTACCCTGGTGGGTCCTGTCCAGGGTCAGCCTGGTACCCTGGTGGGTCCTGTCCCTGGTCAGTCTGGTACCCTGATGGGTCCTGTCCAGGGTCAGCCTGGTACCCTGGTGGGTCCTGTCCAGGATCAGCCTGGTACCCTGGTGGGTCCTGTCCAGGGTCAGCCTGGTACCCTGGTGGGTCCTGTCCAGGGTCAGCCTGGTACCCTGGTGGGTCCTGTCCAGGGTCAGCCTGGTACCCTGGTGGGTCCTGTCCAGGGTCAGCCTGGTACCCTGGTGGGTCCTGGCAATGATGTTTAGTGAGAATGATTCCCTTTCCGGTGCACTAGTTATCGCAGATGGTCCTCCTCAATACACTGAGGAAAAGTAACTAGGCTGTATTGATTTCTAAAGCATTTAGAAAACTCTCACACATTACTTATTCATGCATTTTCCAATTTGATTATTTGCTCTTCAAAGTTCTGACTTTTGCAATATGATTCCTGATTTACTACGAAAAAACATCTGCTGCAAACTGACTTTAAGAACAAGCCTTAAACACAGAGACAGTTTTCTTTCTTTTCTTCTTGCTCTGTATTTTGCATATCTTGAGTCCGACCACTCTGATAAGCAGTGCCTTTCACCAAGAAAATACATAAAACGGGCTTATACATGCCTGTGGAGGCTTGCCTTAATGACTTTATCTCCACTACATTTTGTAGGTACCACTAAGCAAACATTTGGCAAAACAACTGGTACAATGCCCGGTAATAGAAGGGAAAGAGCTCCGCTTTGGTTTCGCGCGGACAATTCTCTGGCCGTTACACTGCAACTACACAGAAATTGGAGTTGAAACTAAGTGGAAAGAACAAGGCTAATGTGTGTAAATTGCATAGTAATAGAAGGACAGCCATTTGCATTGCAACCAGCCAGGATAAAATGGAACTAACAGGAAGGTAAAGGGGATAGTTACAGAGGCATCCGGGTCAAAGTCAGACTATTGCTTGCGGCAACAATATAAACATTTGCGGAAGGAACGACGAATAGCCGAGGAACCGGTGGGTAAACGCAAACAGTACATGGGAAAAAAAGGTCACCGGTGTTGGAAAAGGGAAAAGACAAATGCCGAATTGCTCGGTAATGACGGCTTGGCGGTAAAACCGACACGCGTGTCAATACTGGAACGTTTTACAATTGAGCGCTGAAATAACGGTAATGTTAGGACAGTAATGAAATAGAAGAGAGCAACATATCAACTGTCGATGGGTCATTCTCACATTCTCACGTGGTTTGTTGCGTTGTTCATTCTGTATTGTTTCAGGGAACGCAACATTTGTTTTTAGCATTAACAAACTGACGCGTGACGGGTAACAAGCGTGCTCCTATCTAGTGTAGCCGTCACAATTCCAAAGCTTCCCCCCAGAACTTTATTAGCCGATAGACATTTAGACAGGACAACGTAATGTTTAAACGGAGGATAATCCGAGTGCACGTCCCAGGAACACTAAAACCGACAATAAGCTATTGAAAGGTCAGAGGTCAATAATATTTAAAGCATGAAAGTAAACTAAACAGTGCTCTTTTCCGGAGCGCGGTAGAGTCAGGAATTGGATCAGGCACTTCTTCGTTAGCTAAGTTGTTAATGTGTTTTTGGTTAACTATGATATATTAGCGTCAAGACGCTTAAACCCGGGAGAACAAACTGTCAACAACAAAAAAGCAAATAGCTATCAGATTCAGTATATAATAAGCCATAGAGCTTTTACAGCCATCGGTCTGCCTGGTTAATGCTACACAGCTTTGCCAAGCAAATGTCCACCTGCCTGTGGCCGGGTTTAGAAATAATGCACAATAAATGTCCAGGCCTCAGACAAATCAAACACACAATTAAACAATGCTAAGCACCCACGGGCCCTTGTGTAGCGTGCCTGCGTCATGATACACTGGACATAAGACCCAGGGGTTAGACACTGGGAGGCCAGGTTCACAGGACAATGTACAAACCTAATCGCAAGCATAAATGCAATAAAGAGAACGATAAACACCGAACCTGCACATTTCTCCATGAAAGTTTCTCTGTCACCTTTTGATAAAGTAGCTTGATTTTCTGTCTGTAGCTATTATGAAATCAGAATGACCCAGACGACCTTGCTGCTTCAGAAGATATTCCATTTGTGGTCGTTGCAAAGGTCATTTAACAAGTGACCCCCGCACTTAATGACAATCAGGACTCTATTGAACGGGTGATTTGGGATTGGAAGCCGGAAGAAATTCTGTAGTTAAACAAGATGAATCCATTTTGGAATGTGATCAAATGTGGCCCAAAAGATATTGTTCAGTTTTTCACACGCACGCACGCACGCACACACACACACACACACACACACACACACACGCACACACACACACCACTCTAGCATAAGCAGCCTACCTTAAAAGCCCATTTTGTTGAACTAGCCCAACACTGAGCAAATTCCTGATTTGTCCAAAGCACCATAACTAATGCTTCTTGTTATCTAACGCATTCATTGTATCACGACAGATCTGCAATAGCGTTTATGTGTACGTAGTGTGCCCTCTATAGATTAGCGGTAGTGTACGATTTGGGGCGCACTCATCTTCGGCGCGAGTGAGTCATCAGAGAACAGTGGTCTGCCGGGCGTTGAGCGGTATGTAATGCCAGTAGGTATGTAATGCTGTAGTTCTTCATATCCGTGTTTACCTTGTGTGTGTGTGACCCGTATACGATTATGCAAATGTTTGAACAAAGTCAATTTAAAGCGATCCGACTCCATGAAGATAAACGAGGGACAGGAGAGAGTCAAGCGAGCAATATGAATCAATTAGCCCGAGCGCAGCAATGAGTCTGTGAATGGAATCATATGTGCAGATATGGTTACTTCACATTGTAATTGAATGAGTACTTATGCCACGCCAATGGTTTCAATTACAACATAGTGATAACATTATGAAGACACTGACAGTCAAGTCCTGACTCACATTTGAAATGAAAGCAGAAAGATTTCAACAAGGAGCAGATGGATTAGACCGTGCAATGGATTAGAAACAAAAGAACACAGACATCTCAGTCCATTCGGAACATTTCCCTGCAATTGTTTCCAAGCCACCGATCCCACGGGAACTAAGATATCAAAGTGATCATACATCCGTTTACCCTGAACCGACAGTGATCATCAATCAATTAAATGTATTTATACAGCTCATTTTACAACAAAGTTGTCACAAAGTGCTTTTACAATCACCCAGCCTGAATCCGACAGAGCACACATCAACAGGTTGAACAAGAAACAAGTTGATACACGGCGGCTAGGAAAAACTCCATGAAGGTCAGATTTAGGAAGAAACCTAGAGAGGAACCAGGCTCTGAGGAGCGGTGCTGGGCGAGACATCATACATCCGTTTTACCCTGAACCCGATAGACATCTCCACGCGTCATACATCCGTTTACCCTAAACCGGTAGTCATCTCCACGGTGATCGTACATCCGTTTATCCTGAACCGATAGACATCTCCACGTGTCATACATCCGTTTACCCTGTACCGGTAGTCATCTCCACGGTGATCGTACATCCGTTTACTCTGCACCGGTAGTCATCTCCACGGTGATCGTACATCCGTTTACTCTGCACCGGTAGTCATCTCCACGGTGATCGTACATCCGTTTACTCTGCACCGGTAGTCATCTCCACAGTGATCGTACATCCGTTTACTCTGCACCGGTAGTCATCTCCACGGTGATCGTACATCCGTTTACTCTGCACCGGTAGTCATCTCCACAGTGATCGTACATCCGTTTACTCTGCACCGGTAGTCATCTCCACAGTGATCGTACATCCGTTTACTCTGCACCGGTAGTCATCTCCACAGTGATCGTACATCCGTTTACTCTGCACCGGTAGTCATCTCCACGGCGATCATACATCCGTTCAGATAGCAACAAAGTTCCCATCAGAGAACGAAAGATTCAGATATACAGCCAACATGGAAACGCTACCATTCTTGTACACACCAATACTATACTCCAATCGTCAGACCTCGAGAAATAGTGGGAAGACAGACACTTGATCCTCTGAAACGGGTAAGCTTGAACAGCCCGGTCATTAGTCTTCTGTGAGTTTCATGATTAAGCTAAAGGTCAAAGCCAATTTGGGGCGCAGAGTCCGTGTTTACACATATTTTGTGCAGATAAATAGTGGTAGTACATTGCTATGCTATTTAGAATTCCACACACGCCCCGACTACAATAATGATGAGTGATTTACTTTCTGAAGAGACACCGTTTTTTGAGAAACCTATTTCCCTGCGTAGAACATTACAACGTGATACGGGTACGATTTACAGACATGCGTTGTCACATCGTCAATACCGAAACGGTTCGTTTTGATTATAACGTGGACCAGAGTGCATCGCACTGGAAGTAAAGGATGCGTTTGGATATCAGTAAATAATCCATAACCCGTTGCTTGGCTTCCATTCCGTACCGGAGAGAACCCGCTGAGCTCTGCCCGGCCCTGCTGCAGTGTGGACTTGATGTTCATCACTTCATGTTCACATTCAGTGGGCAATCAGTGGACACAAGCTAGCACTTCAGTGAGCTTTTAAACCCGACACCGGTGTTGCTGCGTTGGCGAATACATTTTGTTTCTTGCTATATTGGTCCGGTGGCCTGGCGCGGGTCGGAACACAGAAAACACACCGGCCACCTCTCCCCCTTAAAACGGAGGGCTCAGCTGTTACTCCGGCTTATTAAAGTAATATTCGGGATCATCATCTCCCTCGGCCTCAGGAAGAAGAGCACCATCACGTCGGGATGACACACTAGAAGATCCATCCCTCAGTTGCAGAATACCGAAAATGTGCAGCTCAATTTTGTGCGCAGAAATGCCGATGGGCCGCCTCTTGCCTTCCATCGTGTAACCGCGTGATACCGGGGCAGAGATGTGGGCAGGCGAGATCGTTGCTGACCATTCCCTCCCAGACTCACTCACGGCTTAAAAAATCCTCCTCAGGATGGTGGCCCAAGTCAATCATGACCAGAAAATCACACTGCCTGAGCAGTTCATATTCCTGTGCTCTGGCCCTCAGCAATCAGCCATCTGTTCTGTAGAAACGACCTAAACCGTGCTCGCCATCAAACTATCGGCTACCTCTGCAATTTATGGCGATGGTGCTTTTAAAATCTACTTGTATCTACATATTTCATTGTGAAATTTGCAGATGTGTATAAACTACTGTATTTCCATTTCATTGCTCACATCCCATTCACTTATATTCACACCACTGACTGTGTCAAGTAGCAGTTAGGAGACAGGAGGCAGGACATAGGAAACAGAGAGACAGAACAAAAGGGAACCAACGCTCCCAAACAATGACCGACAAAAATGAATTGGGAGGATGTAACCTAAATTGGGACCGTGATTAGGGACCCAGATTTGGGCAATAACAACAGCAGGTGTCCTTGCTCCAAATGAGGGAGGGAGGCTGTTGGTTCCACTGGGACAGCAGGCCAGCCAAGCCAGGACGTCGCACACTACATATAATTATGTCAACTTAGACTGCATAGAAGTTATGTATTATGTCCCAATATGTTGTCCACCACGAGCACCACTTAGCATTAATACACAAAACGAAGTATTAAACAAATGCAAGTCTTAGTACCTATCAATTGCCTTATCGATCAAAGACGAGTCTTATTTCAATGGTACCTTGACGTACATGACATGATGTACTTTAACGCCGTTTACATCTGTTTTTGGAAGACGACTGAATCCCAAATATGCTTTGTGACCTGATTGTAACCCACCATATCTTTGCATAACTGTGAAATGACGGGAATATTGTCTAGCTAGATCGGCTAGGCAACTGCAGACCTATTGCAAGCTACTTACTTGCTAACTGCTACCAGCTTGGCTAAACAGTACGGGTTTTAGCAGAGAACACTTATCCCCTCTAAATAGACATGTACTGATAACAATCTCACTCGGACACCACTGCTGTCCATCCAGCACAACTTTTTACTAACTGCAAAACCAATGAAATACAACATTTTGAATTAATGTGTTCTTTGCTGGGTTTGGGGGATTTGTTTTTGTTATACAGGGACGGCGTTGTAACTAAAGTTACATTTGTGGGCTTATGGGAAAATACCCTGCACTATTTGTTATGGTTCAGATTTATAACCAAATGACCCCATTCAATTATTTATAAGGTTGTGAATAAGGTTATAAATAATAACAAAAACGTACAGGGTACTCCTGTTCCTAATGTGTAGTTTTCTTCTTGTTGCATGCTCTAGGGGTATTCTAGCCTGGTCTTAATGTGTAGTTTTCTTCTTGTTGCATGCTCTATGGGTATTCTAGCCTGGTCTTAATGTGTAGTTTTCTTCTTGTTGCATGCTCTAGGGGTATTCTAGCCTGGTCTTAATGTGTAGTTTTCTTCTTGTTGCATGCTCTATGGGTATTCTAGCCTGGTCTTAATGTGTAGTTTTCTTCTTGTTGCATGCTCTAGGGGTATTCTAGCCTGGTCTTAATGTGTAGTTTTCTTCTTGTTGCATGCTCTAGGGGTATTCTAGCCTGGTCTTAATGTGTAGTTTTCTTCATGTTGTATGTTCTAGGGGTATTCTAGCGTGGTCTTAATGTGTAGTTTTTTTCTTGTTGCATGCTCTAGGGGTATTCTAGCCTGGTCTTAATGTGTAGTTTTCTTCTTGTTGCATGCTCTATGGGTACTCTAGCCTGGTCTTAATGTGTAGTTTTCTTCATGTTGCATGCTCTAGGGCTATTCTAGCCTGGTCTTAATGTGTAGTTTTTTTCTTGTTGCATGTTCTAGGGGTATTCTAGCGTGGTCTTAATGTGTAGTTTTTTTCTTGTTGCATGCTCTAGGGGTATTCTAGCCTGGTCTTAATGTGTAGTTTTCTTCTTGTTGCATGCTCTAGGGGTATTCTAGCCTGGTCTCAATGTGTGTATATGTGATTTGCGTAGCAACGCTCTAGAGGTGTTTCATTCCTCTCTGAGGTAAACTAATGTGTTTGCAGAGAGAACACCCTTCGCCCCAGCCGCCACAGTCCTACGGTTATATCTGACTTATTTCATTCCCCCTATCCCATAGACACACATTTTAAAAATAGCTTTTGCTGCAGTAAAAATAGAGGTATGGTGTGCCTAGCATACACATCTGATATAACCTCTCCTCTCTTAAGTCTCCGCTTTCACCCACGCAGCATCCAAAACTCAGTTGCAATATGGAGGAAGCTGCAGGTTGGACTGAAAAGCAGTTAACAGGTATGAACCAGTATTAAGGTGAGCGAATTTGAATCTGGAATGTGCAAGCGACTTGTATATCTACTCATACTCAGATATTATAATAAATAATGTATTATTGAACCAGTATTAAGGTGAGCGAATTTGAATCTGGAATATGTAAACGACTTGTCTATCTACACATACTCAGATATTATATTAAAAGCAGTTACCATTAATTATCTCCACATACATGAGAAAATGTGTATTGCTGAAACTATTTTAAATGATTTCATGTTTAACTGTGTTTTTTTGTATTGAGGACAATCCCTCAAGCAAGACACTATCCCTCTGTACCATATAAAAAATGTAAACTTTACGTCCAACGTGTGTGCAAAACATGCTTTTAAATTCATATTTTTCTCTTTTGCTCAACTTAGCACAGTTGCATGAAATGTCTTAAAAAATTGGTAGCATTTTTCAAAAATTACCCAAACGTTACCATCACCGTCAAGATATTAAAAACAGTCAAATAGACTTTGATTAATCTTTTATATGTAATAGTACATTTCATGTTGTCTTTTCATCGTCTAGTCTCATCTGGTGCGTCTAGCAGAGTTGGGTTGAATCCCAAATGGCACTCTGTTTCCGACCTAGTGCCCTTTGGAACATAATAACCATAGACCTATTAGGATTCTCCATCAGTAATGATCAAACCAAGCTGCCCACCATTACTGTATGACATATGGATCTACATTCTCCTGTATGTACTCGGAGTGGGTGATTTACAACAAAGAGTCTTCATCTCTTTTCCATTAGCGTCATCTATTCCGCAGGGCAAAGTCTTCTGTGAAATGCTGATGTTTTTTAGTGGCATGAACATACTGTACGTTTTCAGGTGACATGTAAACTCATTAAATAGAGTATTCAACAAAGCCCTTTGACAATGTTTACTTTGGCCCACCAGTAAGTTACACCAAAGAGTTGTTGCTTTTCCTTACTTGGGATTTCAATTTGCAGTTGAAAATAACACACGGTAAAATGGTTTGTTGTTATTGTAAACGGTTAAGGAAAAACTCCATCTGCTTCCTGCTTGCTCTTTCTGTGCAACTCACGTTGTAGTTAAAGTACCTCAAAATCACAAAGGAGAAAAACCAAACGTGAACGACAATGGAGAGGAACACAAGGACAGTCAAGGTTTCACTTTAGTAAACCATGCAGTCATTTTCTCTGGCGCAAAGGGCGCTTCCAGATGCCAGTCTCATCTCCACTTCAGACTTCAAAAGAAAATGCCTCCAAATAGGCACAAAAAAGATAATTAAATTCACAAAACACCAGGGAGTTCGTACAAAATGGCAGGCTTGTGTGCAATAGGGGAGAGAGAAGCATCACACACACATTTAGTTAGTTTTAGTTTTATTGATCTCAGCATGTCTGAGTATCTCTTTCTGGTCATTTGGGTATTAGTGTCACGATCGACGGGTATATAGGACACAGCGCCTTAGGTGGCGTGAAAATAAAATGACGGTCCTTAATGCAAACGTGGCATACCAAACCAAAAGGAAGCTGCAGCAGCAACCAAGGACACAAACCAATGAGCCACAACAGTGGATTGAATATGGCCACTTAGACTCCACCCACGTCTGGACACCATAGAGATGCCTAGAGGCCTCCCTAATGACAGGAGGGGACAGGTAGTCTATAATGTTTTGAAAAAACGCCTTGAAAAATTATAAAATGAACATGTTTTGTCTACTTACCCTCATTATTTAAAAATAGTCTAATTTACGCCAAAGTATATAAAATAGTGAGAAATGTCTTTTTGAAACTGCAAATGTTTTTCACCAGCTCATGGTAGGCTAACAGTATAGAATGGCAGGGGAAGAAATGGAACAAAAACATAATCGTTACCTAAAGGCAAAATATGACTTTTGAAAAACCTGTTTACTCAATGTTTGCTTCACCCCACAGCACAACGTGTAGAATTGGGAGGAAAAACGACTTTAACGATGCATAAAAATGAGATGCACAGGAACTCCAAAAGGCTAAAGATGCTTCTGTCTGATATTTTCTTCCTTCATTAACATTTTACATATGTCCCATATATAAATAATTTCAAATATATTCAAATTATTAGCCTTGGGAAAATATAAACTTTGTCAAATAAATATATTTTGGTAAGCAGAACGTATTATTAGGTGTCATCACATGTGCCTATATAATATAATACATGTTTGAGTTGTGACTTAATGACTGTTTTCACCACAAAAACATGTTTTCCCCTTCAACATTTCTAAATACGATAGATGTTTTGTCTTTTGGAAAGCCTTGATCTAGCCAGTGTCAACATCCAAGTCTCTATCGGAGATTCCCATGCAATATCTGTCTGTCAGGAGAGAAGGCACCATGAATCTGTGTCTTGTCTGTCATAAATGTCTGTTTGCCTCTTTCAACAGAATGCTCCTTGTATATTTGATCCACCTACGCATGTACGTGCACATGCGCACGCTCCAACACACACACACACACGAACACACAGTAAACCAGTAAACATGAACACACATCCACAACTAGATAAAGCAGACCCCTTTATTTCAGAGGTCTGACATTTATTTCATTTTTAAAGCTCTTGTAACATGTCAGAACAGGCGGTGTCTCCAGAATTCTGAATGATTGAGCTCTCTCTGTCTGTGTGAGGAGGAGGAAAGATGGGGAAGAAAAGGAGAAAAGATGGGAGAGAAAAGGAGGAAAGATGGGAGAGAAAAGGAGAAAAGGGAATTCACACCAACCAGGAGCCAGCGCGGAAGAAGAGAGGAGGAAGGAGGCCATTCCACGAAAACGTGAGATGTGAGGCGCGAGGGTGAGGCGCGAGGGTGAGATGTGAGGCGCGAGGGTGAGGCGCGAGGGTGCGACGCGAGGCGCGAGGGTGAGGCGCGAGGGTGAGATGTGAGGGTGAGGCGCGGTGTGCGAGGGTAAGACGTGAGGGTGAGGCGTGACCGCTCCTTTAAACCCTGACCCAATGTAACAGTCGCGGACAGCAGAGCAGTAGCAGCAGCGCGGCCAACAGGTCCGGTTCTGATGCCGCCATGTCCATTCCTTCCGCCACCAGACCCTGATCCAAATCACCCTCATCACAACCGGAGCACATCCTGTCTGGATCCATAGGATCTGAACCAGGTGTTACCACAGACACATTATCCCTGGGAACATTTAACTGATCCACTAAATATGTAGGTGTCAATTTGTTAACGAGCAAAAGAGAAAATACCCCCAACCCCACCCCTAAAAGTAGTGACCTTTCTTCTCTGTGCCAGCAGGAGGGTGGGCCATCCCTGGAGTTACAAACACCAGTTGAGTTATGGACTAATGTTTCCTTGGAACATTACCCATCATTCTACTGTAGGCTAGTAGTAGCACCCATATTAACTTGAATAATGACTCTGCTGGTAATGCTTGGTGGAGCGAGGGCCGTGTGTCACTCTGAGTGCTAAATCAGAAGCCCTATCGGTATTCTGTTAATTCCTTTACAGTGTAAATCCATGCTATCTATGCTTAACATGGTGCTGTGTCAAGTGCTACTGCACACAGTCAGTGCTGTTGCTAAACAACTTGTTACAAGGAAAATCTCTCCTCGCTATGAATTAAAAAGTTTCCTAGTTTTTAAATAAAAAGCTTATTATGAATTGAGACGGCACTAGTATGTAGTATTGCAATAGAAGCATGCTACAACAACAGGCTCTGATGAAGTATAGTAACTGGGATGGAGCAGTCATACTACTGTGATGTGTCCCAAATGACAGCAGATTCTCTTAATAGTTCACTACACGTGTGTCCTGGTTAAGGTCCCCTCATGTTCCTGCACCATCCATTTAGAAAGTACACACTTAAACCTCCGCCCCTCCGCCTCCACTTGTGCACTCAGATGTGGAGTGTTTTGATCCGCCACAGACAGCAAACCCACTGCATTAATATTCTGCCACAGATCAGAGACAAAACAGAGGCCAGATCCGTGGACCCCCTCCAGTCGGTTAGTGACTGATGTCTTAGTCATGTATCAGGGCCAACAGCCACTCAGGTGAGGTTAGTTAAATATTACGGGGAAACACGGTATGAATGTGTCATCCACTGGCAGCTGTTGTCATGGGGCAGCAGATACTGTGATGTCCGGGTTCTGGAGTGTGGTCCCAGGACATGTTCTGTTGGCATGTTCGGCCTGACTTAATGGCGGTGTGTGATGTGTATGTGTGTTTTTGTTTCCATACCTTAGAGAGACGAATATTTTTCACCAAAATGTCTTGACGTGAAAACATGGTGACTGGTCTGGACTTTTCAATAGGTTTTGTAGGCGTATTGTTTATGTTAGGTTTAGATTTAGGGGTTAAGGTTAAGTTTGGGGGTTGGGGGGGAATTGCATTTTGAATTCAAAGAAAATGTCCCAAACAGTAATGAAAACCTGTAATCTATGTGTGTGTGTGTGTGTGTTTCCCTGGTGCACTCTCTTATACGGGAGTAAAGTGAGAGACAGGATCTCTGTCTCAGGAGAGACAAACCATCCCCCTTGTGCCAATTTGGTCCTTGCTGCTGGTGCATGACGTGAAGGAAAAAGACCCCTCCCTCCCTCGCTCCTTCTCCACTTCTCTTCTGTGAAGACCACCCTGACCTGAATACAGATCTTCTGAAATAACCAGCCGCACGTGGTACAGCACGAGGGGGTCGCCATAACTATTCACCGTCCATTCCCTGACATCCCTTGGTTCCCCAAGCAGACACAGGTGAGACTTTTATTGTGCAAAGCATTTGCCGAATCATGCCTGGGCATGTGTACCAAGTGAGAGAGCAAGGGAGCAGACAGAGATAACACTGGGAGGAAGACAAACAAGCAAATGTGACTGCGCTGCCGAGAGACAGAGTGAGCTTCAGCCCCGACTCACAATCACACCGGGAATCAAAACACCTGTTAATAATTTACTATGAATAGGAGAGAAAACATCGGCAGTAAGCAAGAAGAGGAGGCGAAGAAAATGACACGGGGAAAGAATTCTGAATGTAGTAAAATGAAACTGCTGAATAACCGTTCACGTAGACAATATGTCCCTGTCTGTTATGGATGCCGACATGCGGTGGGTAAATAGATATTGAACACGTCACCATTTTTCTCAGTAGACATGTTTCTAAAGGTGCTATTGACGTGAACTTGTCACCAGATGACAGTGACAACCCAAGTAATCCATACAAACAAAATAAAAACATCTTCAGAAGGTATGTTTTGTGCGATAATGTAAAATGACACGGGGAAAAAGTATTGAACACATGAAGATAGGTAGGCACAAAAGAGCATGTAAAGCCAAGATACCTGGTGAAATGTATCAGTAATCAGAAAGCAATACTGCCCTGTGTCCGTGCAAATTAACATCTGGTTCAGTCCCAACTGATGGCCAATAGAAAGGTGTGTCACACAAGGAACATCTCGTGATGGGTAAAAGCAACGAGCTCTCTCAAGACCTTTGCAAACATACTGATGGCGTTGGATTTCTAAACGTCTGAATTGTTCCAGTGAGCACTGTTGGAGCCATTGTTCGGAAGTGGAAAGAACATAATCTCACTATAAACCGGCCACGACCTTGCAAGATTTCTGACCTAGGAGTGAAAATCATTATCGAAGAGTTGTCCAAGAACGTGTGGGGAGCTTCAGAAAGACCTGGAATTGGCAGGAATGATTGTTTCAAAGAAAACAGTAAGTAATGCACTCAATGGCCATGGCCTGTTTGCACGCTCACCCCATTGCTGAAGAAAAATCATGTTGAAGCTCGTTTAAAGTTGGCTGCACAACATTTGGACAAGCCTGTGAAATACTGGGAGAAAATAGTCTGGTCAGATGAGAGCAAAACTAAACTCTTCGGATGCCATAATACACACCATGTTTGGAGGACAAATGGCACCGCACATCACCCCAAAAACACTATACCAAGTGAGATTTGGAGGTGGGAACATCATGGTGTGGGGTTGTTTTTCAGCATACGGTACTGACAAATGACATATAACTGAAGGGAGGATGAATGGAAAAATGTACAGAGACGTTCTTGATAAAAATCTGCTGCCGTCTACACGGATGATGAAGATGAAACGAGGGTAGACATTTCAGCATGATCCCAAACACACAGCCAAGAAAACTGCAGTTGGTTTCAGAGAAACTGAATAACGCTGCTAGAATGGCCCAGCCAATCACCTGACTCTAGCCCCACACCTCACCTCCCCTCTGCTCCACGTCACATTTTCTTAGGTTTCTCACGGCTGACAACAAGGTAGTTTTAAGAGAGTGGAAACAACTTCCCAATTAGACAGAGCCCCATGTGATTTTACTGCTCTTGCTAACAATTCCCATTTACATGAATAATTTATTCTGAGGCCACATCCACACAAACCTGTACAACGCCATTCCAGTCACAAGGCCTTGAAACAGAACATGTGCTGTGGTGGGATCTGTCTGTCTCTCTGACTACACATTGTTTTCTGGTTCTATCTTTCCCACCCGTAACTCAGCTATTTACTTAATATGTTGAGACCACTGGTGTGGGTCGTTCATAGAAATGCAATCCAATTGTTCACTGCAATTTACTTCAGAACGAAATGTTATAAAGAAATGTGTATGTCCTATTATACTTGGCTATTTGTGAGATATACACCAGATATGACCATAGTCATGGTCATGAAAAGCTGGGTCATGACCGAAAGAACGAGATCGCGGGTACAAGCGGCCTGTCACGAGTGGTGAGTTAGGGTACTGCACTGTCTGGTTTCGGGTGCTCACTTCCTGGTTTATGTTGGTTACAGCTGTTGGGGATTTGTAATCACTGGGTTATAAAGGGATTGCCTGGCTCTGCACATGGCTTTCACCTGCACTACACCCTACAGCCGTGACAGAATGAACAGCCACCGAAGCCAGCAGAGTCGGACGGTGAGTGGATTCTGCGGGGGGGCAAGCTATAGCGCCCCGTCGGATGAAGCTCACCGTCGCCCCACGGAGCGGTGGGAGTGGAATCGGCCGGAGACACCACAGGAGCGGTGGCTACGTCTCCGGCCGTATGCTGTATATGAACCATCTTTGCAGCATTCAGGGTCAGTGACAATGGGTCCGCGGGCCTTCTATGAAGGCAAGAGGACATCCCGGAGGCGCCCCAAAGTAATTTTTGGGGGGGAGCTAACGGGGTGTTCACGGAGGTCCGCGGAGAGAACACCCACGACCCTGGTGCTGCAACAGCAGCCCCCCACTGCTCCGGTGCTGCAGCCAGGGCCAGCAAAAGCCATGGAGCTGCAGCAACAACCCCAGCTCCAGCCGGGTGATTACCCTTTCCGGCCACCAACCTCCAGGGCCCAGAGACCACCTAAGGGCCTGGAGTGCCAGCCGCCCGGAGTGATAAGGAGATGGTGGGGGGTGTGGTTCACCCTGCAGGACCAGCCTCTTCCACTCCAGGGTGAGTGCCTAGATGAGCCCCTCCCACCATTGCTTAAGTGCCCTGAGCGGCTCCTCCCTCCTCTTCGTGAGTGCCCGGACCAGCCCCTCCCACTTAAGCGTGGGTGTCCAGAGCGGCTCCATCCCCCTCAACGTGAGTGCCCGGACGAGTGGCCCCTCCCCCCTCAGCATGAGGCCTTGGAGTCGTCCCTCCCCCTCAGCATGAGTGTGTCGACGAGTGGCCCCTCCCCCTCAACGTGAGTGCCCGGACGAGTGGCCCCTCCCCCCTCAGCATGAGGCCTTGGAGTCGTCCCTCCCCCCTCAGCATGAGTGTGTCGACGAGTGGCCCCCCCCCTCAGCATGAGGCCTTGGAGTCGTCCCTCCTCCCTCAGCATGAGTGTGTCGACGAGTGGCCCCTCCCCCCTCCACCTGAGTGTCTAGAGCGGCTCCTCCTTCCTCCGCCAGAGTTTCAGGATTGGCCGCTCCCACCTCCGCCTGAGCTCCCGAAGTGTCATCTCCCTCCCCTGCCAGAGCTCCCAGAGCGTCCTTGCCTGCCAGAGCTCCCAGAGCGTCCTCGCCTGCCAGAGCTCCCAGAGCGTCCTTGCCTGCCAGAGCTCCCAGAGCGTCCTTGCCTGCCAGAGCTCCCAGAGCGTCCTTGCCTGCCAGAGCTCCCAGAGCGTCCTTGCCTGCCAGAGCTCCCAGAGCGTCACCGCCTGCCAGAGCTCCCAGAGCGTCACCGCCTGCCAGAGCTCCCAGAGCGTCACCGCCTGCCAGAGCTCCCAGAGCGTCACCGCCTGCCAGAGCTCCCAGAGCGTCACCGCCTGCCAGAGCTCCCAGAGCGTCACCGCCTGCCAGAGCTCCCAGAGCGTCACCGCCTGCCAGAGCTCCCAGAGCGTCCTTGCCTGCCAGAGCTCCCAGAGCGTCCTTGCCTGCCAGAGCTCCCAGAGCGTCACCGCCTGCCAGAGCTTCCAGAGCGTCCTCGCCTGCCAGAGCTCCTGGGTCCTTGCCTGTTGCTCCCTTGTTTTTTTTTGTGTGTTGTTGTTAATGTTGGTTGTTGTTGGCTATCTGGGAGCTAGCCTTTAGTGGGGGGTACTGTCACGAGTGGTGAGTTAGGGTACTGCACTGTCTGGTTTCGGGTGCTCACTTCCTGGTTTATGTTGGTTACAGCTGTTGGGGATTTGTAATCACTGGGTTATAAAGGGATTGCCTAGATGTCACTGGTTGCTGTTCATTGTTTGTATGTCACATATTATTAGAGGTGAGTGTTATTTTGGTACAGCTATTACTTTGGTTAACTGTCTCTTTCTGTAAGTCGCGATATGCGCATTTCATTTATGTTAACCAGTTAGTTGTTGTTTTGCCGTTCGGGGTTTGTTTTATGTTGCCTTTGTGCCGGAATAAACCTTTGTTATATGGATTACCTGGCTCTGCACATGGCTTTCACCTGCACTACACCCTACAGCCGTGACACGGCCGAAATGGGTTTTCTCAGAAAGGTGGCTGGCCTCTCCCTTAGGGATAGGGTGAGAAGCTCAGTCATCCGAGAGGAACTTGGAGTAGAGCCGCTGCTCCTTTGCATAGAAAGGAGCCAGTTGAGGTGGTTCGGGCATCTTGTACGAATGCCACCTGGGCGCCTCCCTAGAGAGGTGTTCCAGGCACGTCCAGCTGGGAGGAGACCTCGGGGAAGACCCAGGACTAGGTGGAGAGATTATATCTCCACACTGGCCTGGGAACGCCTCGGGATTCCCCAGTCAGAGCTGGCTAATGTTGCCAGGGAAAGGGAAGTTTGGGGTCCCCTGCTAGAGCTGCTACCCCCGCGACCCGACCCCGGATAAGCGGTTGAAGATGAGATGAGACACCAGATATGAAAAAAAAATGGCGATTTGTATGCTCTTTAATCTGTACAGAGGCCTTGGATACGATCCTTGCAGAGAAGTACATGGTCGTTGTCATTGTTTATTCCCCTGTCTCGTTCAATTGTTCCGTGTTATGCTTGGCCTTTGTCTGTTTACAGTGCTGCCGGGTTCAACATGCTGTGCCAAAAGGTCACTGGGAGAAAAGCTCCAGGGGTCATGACCTTTCTGTCCAGACATACTCTCCAGGGACGTCCTTCACCCATTTAACCCTGAATAAAGTAAAGTCATACACACTCTCAGAAACACACACACACACACTCATGCAGACAGACAGGCTCACCGACAAGTACTGCAGGTATGTAAACCGATTGCAAAACGAGATCACATAATACACACACACAAATTCATATTTTTTTGTTACTTAACATGGCTATATTAGGACTCCAAAAAAGTATTTATAATTACTTGTTAGCATTTGTATCAATAAACGGTGTGTCAAATCCCATTACAAAGTGTTTCTCTGTCATGCTAAATAATGTTTTATCGTATTTTTAAAACATCCATTCATGTCTCTTCTGCAATGACACCACTCGTTGTGGAGTAGTGCTCGTTTTGTTTCTGCTGTACATGACAGTTTCAAGGGATATTGACAGTTGAGAGCAATAACTAACACCCATCATTATGTCTGCTCAGCCTTTGATAGGTTTCATTTGCCACAGAATTCCATTCAACCCATGTCAATCGACCAGATAATTTCAAATGAATGGAACTAATTATTTTAAAGAGGCAGTTTTTCATGATATAAATAATTCACTACACCATTATGTGAAAAAACACTCTGGTATTGGGAAAACACTGAAACCTTTTTATGTAATGCTCAGTCGTTGTTGCTGGCAAGTGAATGCATTGTCTGTGTACATGCTGGCAAGTGAATGCATTGTCTGTGTAGATGCTGGCAAGTGAATGCAATGTCTGTGTACATGCTGGCAAGTGAATGCATTGTCTGTGTAGATGCTGGCAAGTGAATGCATTGTCTGTGTAGATGCTGGCAAGTGAATGCATTGTCTGTGTAGATGCTGGCAAGTGAATGCATTGTCTGTGTAGATGCTGGCAAGTCAATGCATTGCCTGTGTAGATGCTGGCAAATGAATGCATTGTCTGTGTAGATGCTGGCAAGTGAATGCATTGTCTGTGTAGATGCTGGCAAATGAATGCATTGTCTGTGTAGATGCTGGCAAGTGAATGCATTGTCTGTGTAGATGCTGGCAAGTGAATGCATTGTCTGTGTACATGCTGGCAGGTATTTTATAGTTACCAGAGTGATCGATGTGATAAAAAACATAACAACCAAACCAGATGTGCTACTGGTGTCTCCGTTTTTTTTACTTTCCTGAGCCTGTCAATTTTGTAACTGATTGGTGCGTCAGACACGGTTTTCTGCTCATGCTTCAATTTCTATCTCTCATATTTAGCAATTTGACAACAAATGTATTTTTGATTGGCCGGAACCGACATTTATTGATCCATCAACATGCATTGATCCAAGCACAAGATGACATGGAAACACGTTGCTCGATATATGAAGGAACACTTGGAGCCCCTATGGATGTACCACGGCCCTATCATTTGCCTATAATCAAGCGGACCGGCCCTGACCCCATGCTGCACTAAGAACCGGGCCTCGTCCCACCTTTACACCCTTCATTAGAAGTGAAAAGGGCTCAGATGTTTCTGTGCACGGCGTCTTAAGCAATCTAACCGTAACATAAATTCAATCCTTCCTCTTCTTGGAAAACCTAACAAAAAGCAGGTACCGCGTCTGATGTAGTAGCCTCTAAATAAATATTATCCAACCGCATCTAAGTTTATTCATTAAAAACACAAGAAACACATTAACAAAATATCATTGAGTAAACAAGACAAATCTATCAACTTTATGTATGCACATTAAAAAACATTTGATTAACAAACACTGAACCAAAATCAGCTGCGTATTTGTGTATTCTTTATTATTATTATATTTTCTCGCGAAATAAATAAAAATAACAATATGTTTGTTTCGTTTCTATAAAATAGAAACAAATATTATTTTTAGCACCATCTAGTCGAGTCAGTAAAGTCATGCATCATGTCTCACAAAAATGCACAAAATACATGTTTTATTTACTGCCTTTTTGCACAAATCAGGTCTAAAAAAGGCATATAAACATATAAACTGAGTGGGAAGAGAAGCCAAAACCTTACGGAAGTCTGCAAAGTTGCTTTTTTATCTTGACATATCTCTCCAGTTTACTCATATTTATTGGGACAGTGACAGTGAGTGGTACCTAACTCTAAGATTTATCTTAAAGGCTAGATCACAGAATAATTAACTATCCAGCATGACAGAAGTTTTTTTTGCCAACATACAATTTGGGTTCTGTGACATGAGCAGCAGTGACATGTGTGAAATGCTAAAAGGGACTTCTTAATATAGCCAGCCTTCAGTCAGTCTTCCTACCTCAGTCAACACATGTTTAACTTCAAGGATAAACTGACCTTTCTGGTGCATGCCAGAGATGTGTTGGAAACATTGTAATATATCCCCACAAAAAACCTTTACTGTCATCGCTCAGAACTAACTTTAATCAACTCGACTTTTAACTGGGGATATATGGTCATTTTAAATGTGGCTTATCTTTTAACACTTACATTTTTGTAAATGGCAATGTAATTCTTATCCTGATCCTTATCCAATAAATGCATGAGAAACCAATTGAATCGGACTTCCTGCCTCTCCTGTAGATTCCTTCACCATTCACCTTATTTCTATGATGACTGATAAAATATTTTATCAGTCAACTGTGGTTGTTTTTTATTATTGTAATATAACGCTATCATGTCACACGTTTAAAGTTTACTAGATCCATTTCAAAGTTAAAGTAACTCGAAAGCCCATCAAAGACAACATTAAAGACACTGGAACAAGGAACAAAGATATGAGACATTTCATAGCCTGGTAAATGTGCCACCAACTAGTACACGGATCGACAGCATTGTCCCATATTAGAGTTAAGGGTTAGACTGGCCACATGCTACATGCAGTTACAAACCCACTAAATTCAGTAACAGACGGACAGGGCCTTGTAGTACAAATGAAACCTAAACTAGAATGAGACGCTGGCTAGCCTCATAAAAGTGTCTGGCTTGCTTTTTAGGGTGACCCTCTAATGCAATACAGTACTAGTCACACACAAAAAAAACTGTGCTTAAAGTTGACAACAGTCAACTGCCACCTGTAAAAGGTCCAGGTTGTGTTGTGTAATCGATGTGAAGCACGATCCAGGCAATGTCAAAGCTGAAGACAGGGGAAGCATTTGATTTGGTTCTGCATGGATTTTTACACTGAAAGCTGGATGTCATGTGGTTTAAGAGCTCTCAGAGATCAGGGTGGCAAAATAATGTCTAAAGCTTAAACAATACCCAGAACTGCACAAACAAAGCAATACAATATACACAACTCACACCCGGCTACTCAATAGTTCCACCACTTCAAATCTGACAGACCAGTAACAACTAATTCAATACGTAGGGCCCGAGGAGTCACTTTCCCAGATCTCCATGAGCTATAATCACAATGTTTATTCAACATACTCCACAGCCCTGCACAATGCTGCCTGATTTAATGTGTGCTGTACACAGTCGCGAACAAAGCAAATACCGTTTAGCCTGCTGTGATCCAGTCTACGCTGTTGGTAAAGAACATGCTAGCTGTCTATGTCTACACATCCACACTTAAACGTGTGTTTGTTTGATGCACATGAGACATGAGGGACATGTTGGAGAACGTTTAGATCTGTGACAAGGTGATCTGTCACACACACACACACAATTACACGTTTGTTTTTTGTCCAAAGCATTTGGGCATCGGAAACACCCCAGAACTTCGATACTGTATCCTCAAACCCTAATCGTAACTCATCAATCGTTACCCTAAACATAACCCAAACCTTAGCTGCATTAACCCAATGCTTAAACTTCTATCTAACCTGGATTGGCTAAACCTAAAAGTCACCGCAATGTTTACACTATGCCCAGTTATACGTATTACCTTAAACCTGGTTTTAAACCTGGCCTTAAACCAAATCTTAAACCTAATCTGGTCCTCACATGACACGAAGACTTGAATCACGGACAGGATAATGGTCCTATGGGCTTGGATAGCGGTTGATTTCCTCAAATGACTTTCATGATTGGAGGTGAATATCATGGACTGATGTGCCATCTGTGCAAAATCGGCAACTGCTAAGCTGTATCGATCTACAGGCTCTTTATATTGACCGGAGTGACAGACCATACAGGGCTAATTTTAACTTCATGTCTTCGCACATCAAACGGTAATGTATGCTATAATTGCCGTCCTTGACCTAAAAGATCAGGAGTCACATTGTTTTTTTGTAATGAGCTACCGTGAGCTACAGACCGGCAAGCGTTTTAAGATTTTCTCTTTCAATCTATATTCAGGAAGCTTTACATTTCAGCATTGGTTACACTGTACTATGTCAAATACCAAAACTCTTTATTGAGACAATGCCGAACTGTGAATCCATAGCAGAGTAAGGGTCACTATTTGTATTAATGTCAAATTCTAAATGCTATCTTCCAAATCCCGCAGGCACATGGGGTGACATGGGCAATGCCTTCAGAGTTAGAGTGACCAAACGTAACCCAGCTAACTTCACAAAACCTTATTTGAACAATAATACAATTGTACAGCCTTCCTCTGAGGTTACAAACCTACGGTAAGCACTTAAAGGAATTGTCTCTCATTTTAACAACAAACATTTGAATATATTGTAATATGTTTCCTGAAGACACAAATATACAGAAAATGTAACTTAATTGTTGGATATTGGATTCCTATATAAAATACATAATATGTTACAGACGAAACAGTAACATCCCAAAGAGCCAGAGAAAATGTATATGAAATGTCTTGCGTTTGGTTTACTTACAGCTGGTAATATCTAGTAGGTTAGGGTAAACTCCAAATATTGCTCAAAATGGAGATTGTAGATTTTAGACGTTTTCTTTCTTTAAATCAGTGAGGATAGTCGTTACTAATGTTTCAGTGTTTTTCATGACACTTTGGTGACCGCAAGAACCAGAGGCAGACAGGCAGAGTGGAGATAGAACTGGAGAACCCTGGTTCCTGCTAGAGTTGCACATTTGCATGAAGCCAAGAGTGCCATATACACGTAACATGACACATGTCATACATGTGTATTTCATGTGCATGTGTATTTCATGTGTGTCTCTATGAGTGGGGTTAGCTAACCACCTCCCTGCCATTCTGTGTGATACAAATCCTTCAAACAAGAGGACTTTTATCTTTCTCTATGTGCCATTCACAATATCTTAGAGTCCACTTACACTTCCTCTGTTTCGTATCAATGACACAACTTCAATGACACAACTCCAATGACACAACCTCAATGACACAACCTCAATGACAAAACTTCAATGACACAACTTCAATGACACAACTTCAATGACCCAACTTCAATGACACAACTCCAATGACACAACTCCAATGACACAACTCCAATGACACAACCTCAATTACACAACCTCTATGAACCAACCCCAATGACACAACCTCAATGACACAACTCCAATGACACAACCTCAATGACACAACCTCAATGACCCAACCCCAATGACACATCCTCAATGACACAACTCCAATGACACAACCTCAATGACACAACCCCAATGACCCAACTCCAATGACCCAACTCCAATGACACAACCTCAATGAAACAACCTCAATGACCCAACCCCAATGACACAAGCCCAATGACAAAAGCCCAATGACAAAAGCCCAATAACAAAACTTCAATGACACAACTCCAATGACACAACCTCAATGACACAACCTCAATGACACAACTTCAATGACACAACTCCAATGACCCAACTCCAATGACACAACTTCAATGACACAACTTCAATGACACAACTTCAATGACACAACTTCAATGACACAACTCCAATGACACAACCTCAATGACACAACCTCAATGACACAACCTCAATGACCCAACCCCAATAACACAACCCCAATGACCCAACTCCAATGAAACAACCTCAATGACCCAACCCCAATGACACAACCTCAATGACCCAACCCCAATGACACAACCTCAATGACACAATCTCAATGACACAACCTCAATGACACAACCTCAATGACACAACCTCAATGACACAACCCCAATAAACACAACCCAATAAACAGAACCCCAATAAACACAACCCAATAAACACAACCCCAATAAACACAACCCCAATAAACACAACCCCAATCGACACAACCCCAATCGACACAACCCCAATAGACACAACCCCAATAGACACAACCCCAATAGACACAACCCCAATAAACACAACCCCAATAAACACAACTGATCACTCAGTGAACACTACCACCACAGCCCACTATACTGCCCAGCAGGGTCACATCTCGCCACTCTAAACTGTCTCTGACGATGTCACATAATCTATTAACTCCCGCTTGACCACGGTGCTCCAGCTCCTCTCCACAGCAAACACTCCACTGCATGGGACAAATGGTAATTGGTATACCATAAAGTATCCACAGCTGCACATTATTATGTTTATATAGTCTACATATACCTCATATTACTATTCTAGTGTAGCAAAATTATTCACTTTGGATATTTTTCACGATGAACATTTTCCTGAATTGTTTTTGTTACGTTTTAGAAATGTCAACTTACCGGTAAGCACTTCTGTGCACCTGCTATACCATCTGCTAATTGCATTAAGTTGATTTGATAGCATATGTGAACTTGGACCTATAAGGAAGTCTTCTTTAAAGTAAAACAAAAAATGTACTATTGTGGAGGGAGTTGGTGTCTCTCTCAGTGTCCCTGGGTGAAGTGCTCTGTCACGTGACAGGTGGGGGCCGGCTCTGTCATGCTGTAGGGGGGGCTCTGTCACGCTGTAGGCAGGGGCCGACTCTGGCAGCTCCAGGCATGTCTTCCACCTCCTCCCAGCCACCTCCGGGGCCTGGTCACTTAACCCCTCTGGGGACGTTTGGGTCCTGGACGTTGATGACTGGAAGGGGTTGTGGCACAGTTGGAGCTATGATTGTGGCTGTAGCTCCAGGGCTCTTGCTAGCCCTAGCTGCAGCCCCAGAGCAGTGGGTGGCGCTGAACCCACAGGGGGCTTCACCAGGCATCTATAGGTGCTGGCTCTGGGCGTAGATGGTGTATTGGTCCAGCGTTTAGGGACTCTCCCACGGTTCTCCCAGAACACACCGTTAGCTCCCCCCAAAAACGCCTGTATTACCGGTAGGCGACGGTGGGAGAATTTCCCCCCTGGAGCTGTAGAAATAATCACTGAAAAAACCTCCCATCGTCAGGTTGTGCTGGCTCATTTTTAGGCTTCGGATTCTGTCTGAATATCTCTGGGTGGAGTGCACATAAAAGCCAAATGCAGAGCTCAGTTACCACCGGAAAACAGTCTTAATAGCCAACATTAACCAACAGTAATCTAGAAACTAACACTCACCTTTGTGAACACGTGACATGAACATTCCCCAGTGACTTAAATATTGCTGCAAATTGCTAACACCAAAACAAACCACAGAAAAACAGGAAGTGCACCCCACTAGACACCCCAAGTGGGAACCTAGCGTTCACCACTTGTGACCTCGAGTTCACCACTTGACAGTTAGCACACGGAGAATACTTAAATGTGATGCAAGTTGTAATTATGCTCGTTTACAATGAAAGACTAAGTTTCAACCCATCTAACAGGCCTTTAATATCCTATGGAGACAGATAAGGTCTCAGTCACTAGCCACAAGGACAAGTGGCTGGGTTAAGTTTAGACAACCCTGAGGTAAAAAGATCATCACAGTCACCTGTGAGTCAGACCGTATCCCAAATGCACTCTATATCCCTACATAGTGCCCTACTGTTGGCCAGGGCTCATAGTGGGAGTGTGTAACAGTTCAAAACCATTGGCTGGCGCTGACCATGTGTGTTAGACTGCTGTGATTGGCTGGCTCCTACTGAGCATGACCCTTTGTCAGTGTGATTGGCTGGCACCTATCTATCCTGTGCCTTTGGCTAGTGTGATTGGCTGGCACCTATCTATCCTGTGCCTTTGACTAGTGTGATTGGCTGGCACCTATCTATCCTGTGCCTTTGGCTAGTGTGATTGGCTGGCACCTATCTATCCTGTGCCTTTGGCTAGTCAGATTGGCTTGCTCTCACTGACTATGCATTTGGCTGGTGTGATTGGCTGGCTCCTACCAACTATGTGCCTTTGGCTGCTGTGGTTGGCTAGCATCTATCTATCCTGAGCCTTATGGCTAGTGTGATTGGCTGGCTTTTACTGACTCTGTGCCTTTGGCTACTGTGATTGGTCGGCTCTTACAGATCCTGTACCGCAGGGGGTCAGGGGGTTTCTGTGTAGCTAACTCACAGTTAAAGTCAACTTCCTGATCCATCAGAGCTGAGTGGGAAGCATGACACCGACAACCAGATTCTTCCATTACAGCTCTGACAGAGCCTAACGGCCCCTCCCATCTGAGCACTTTATTTTCCCTGTCTCTCTCTCTCTCTATGAATCCTCTATGCTACCGTCTTCCAAGTGGGCTCTTTGTTCCTGTCTTGTTCCTCTCCTGGATGAGGTGTCTGGATGAGGTGTCTGGATGAGGTGTCTGGATGAAGTGCAGAGAGGGGACCCAGCACCCTCGGCGATATGAATTAGCACGGCCCAGAGGCAGAGGGCTGAGACACAGGCTCTTATTATGGTCTAAACGCACAAGCATCACCCAGGGAATATAGACGTGCAAATGAGACGGCGCTCCGACATCAAAAGACGCTTTATTTTTCTGGCCTGTTGTTTTGCTTTTTTGAATAATTGACAAGGTTGTGCTAGTGAAGTCAGGGACAAATCTGCCGAACTAATATCCCAGCCAGAAGTGCTCGAGCGCCAACCTGATATCAATCCCCCTGCTATATGGAATCGTTACAGCGCTGACACTTCATAAATCTTATGTAACCTTGAGTTGGCTCAGCGAAATAACAAGTACATTCTTCTGGCATATTGTGTTTATTGTTTCTGCTTTCAGGCAACAGAGGAGGACAGTGACTGTACTTACTCACGAGATTAACTTCAGTTGACAAACGGGCACTTTAATTTCAAACACGTTCCTCAATTTTCAACAGCGCAGCGTCGTCTGGTTATATTGCTCTCCGCCGACTAACGTGATTTGTCGCTTTTGCTTAGGACATAGACCTCAATCGATTGGGGTTTCCCCATCAGAATTTCGCAAAGGATTTTTAAAACACATTAGCCGGGGGGTTGGGGGGGGGGGTACTAAAACCAGCTGCACTCGTGATAGGTGGACATCGTTCTGCCTGAGTGAGAGATTCTGCATGGAAACAGATACGCTAACTTCAAGCTATTCATGAATTCCAACACGTTGTAGATATTCCTTCTTATTCCTCTTTAATGCTCCCAATCATCTTGAAGTTTTACACGTGCACACAGGAAAGCGCACACGTTCAGTTAAAGCTTTAGGCGTTTCTGACATGGCCATTTTATAGTGGTTACACTCCCATGCACGAGTCACGTGTGTAAAACCCACCAGAAACAGAGTTGGATCCCCGCAGTTTCCACCTAGTTATCCCATTTGATTTCTGTACAATTTTAATCAAACAAATATATACAGAGATATATTCATTTACAGATATTTATGTACACACACATTTGAATACAAATAACAAACAGCTTTAAAAGCAGTCTAACAATGTAATGACAACATATTGCAACCATCTCTTCAGACAATGTAAGAAACATTAGTCGCCTACACACTCCCCCTCGTTCCCACACCCTGTGTCTCTTTACTCTTTCACATAAATCTTCTCTCGCACACACACACACACACACACACACACGTAACTGCCCCCAGCACAGCAAATAAAACATTTTCCACCACATCTCTTTGAGTTTCAGTTCTCCCTGTACCATCGAAATGTGTTCATGGGCTAGTAGTAAAGTTTCAATAGATATACGCTAGTTCATTTGATTCCATTGCTGAGTTCAAACCTCTTTACAAATCCCATACTCATATCAGTTTCTGTCATATACTAACTTGACACTAACCAACAAACTGGATGAAATAAACAAGGGGTATCCAACAAACTAGAATGAAGCGTCTTGTGACCTGTTTAAAGCGACTTGCAGCATGGAAAACCCGGTTCACATTCTAACTGCAAACAGTAACAAGTGGGGTGTGACTTGGTACTTTGAGGTGATACTAGTTTATCATTTATGTGGTCAGGTATACGTTACCATGACTGTAAACGCTGTCAGCCGTGTCTCTGTAACTGCGATCTTATATTAGTGGCAATGGGGCAGAGCCGTGTAGCAACAGCCTGTTCTGAAAAGTGATGACGTCCCCAAGTAAATCCTAAATGGCCCACTATACCCTGTATAGTGAACTACTTCTGACTATGAACACATGTCAGAGTGGCGCACTACATGGGGAATAGGGTGCAATTTGGGATTCACATGTGATTTTCCCAATCCCCTGTCCTCTACCCGGGGGGCTTTGTGATTGAGGCCCCAGCTGGGAACAGTCACTAGCAGACACACTACATGACGTTGACTATCTATTAGTCTGACACTTATTTTCCCTCTAAACACTTTGCCCTTTATGATTGTAGCTAAGCAATCCTCATCGATAAGGTATCCAGCTGTCTGGATGCTCCCACCGAAGGATTATGGGAACAACTCAAAGCTGGTCCCTGTCCCTCCATAACCAATACTGAAGAGGTCTGGGTGTGTCTTATCCCTGTCAGAACAGCCTTGCTTTGTTCTTTCTGATGCCTGTATCCCTGCAAATGCTATTGCGTGATGTATGTCCGTTAATAATCCTACACAGTTCTGGCCATGTACAGTGTATGTCATTTCTACAACCTAGCTATGCGGAAATAGCTGTGTAGGAGATTGTCTTTGTCTTCACAAAAGTCTAATCCTGACCAATTGTAATGCACCAGAACATATAGTCAGTAAGACTAAAGTAACTGGAATGTAACACAGCTGAATTATCACATTTACTCTCTATCTTCTCCACAAAGGTCTTCCTTCCATCAACACCTCCGACGTCACAGAACGAGAGCGAGCGATAAAGGTAGGAAAAAAGGAGTAAAATTTAAAGAAGAGAAAACAGACCATATTTTACATCATTCTGACAGTTTAGTTAGGGTGTTAAGGTGTGTCAGGTGTTAAACTCCAGTACACGATAAAATAAGAATGTTACTCTACCAGTATCTGTAAAAAGAAAATAATGTAAAATCCAGTGGACTGGCAAGAAGCACATTTAGTGTCTTAATCTTTGTCAATTTTTTTCTTTTTTCAAGATCGCCTTGACACATTGGTTTTTCGAGGCAACCAGATGTCCCGGTTTTCCAGCATCTGTCACAGTTGCAGTTAGCTGGTCCCAGCTAAAGCTGTCATTACTAAACGTTCCTGAGTTGCCATCAGTCATCAGAGAAAAGTAACTCCACAGTAAATTCACAGCTCATACTTAAAATAAAGAAATGTTTTAATCTAGTACAAATTGCCTGCCAGAACAAAGTATAACCCAATACTACAATACTACTTCCACAGGCTGTTTTATGAGCACGTCCAGTGATGTATTGCGAGCACTGCAGAAACATCCACGCCCACGGCCTGCGTGTCTTACATTGAATAACATTACCGAGAAATAACATCTGCTCCCTTCAGGTAAATCTAAAATCAAATGCACGTATGCTTCACAAAACAAAAACTAATTGACAGCGGTTTGATCCGAAATATGGTCCCCTTGTTTCTTGTCAACTATTGAACTATACATAACACACTGACCTTTCTACTCCAGGTAATGGGCCCTACCACACTAGATAACGCTTCCAACTTGACACGTTCTACCATCGTCTGTACATGCAGCCACTAGACCCCAGGGACTCTTGGTCTTCACTAGCGATACACACACTGCCCGTCACAACCATCACTTGTGTTTCCTTTCCTTTACCAAGTACAGGCTTCATCAACAGCCTTATCTTAAAGCGCACAATACAGCATCTGCCACCTCCGTTGTGTTTGCCACCTAGTGATACCGATGCCAAGGTCTTAACCAACCTCAAACAGGCGCCTGCCTGGTTGGGATTGCTATAAGTGAATTCCGTCCAACCACTGAAGAACAAGGCTTGTTAAAAGAGGAACACGCCGCGGAACGCGTATGGCAAAAGGTCAAGGTCCAAATTCGGAGAATTCGGTTTCTGTGCTAGAAATACTCTCACGTTCATTGGGAGGTGGTCCAAACCGACGTAGTGTGTCCTGCCGGCCAGATGCCAGTACATGTGTGCTATTTTAAAGTGGCTAATTCCCTGCCATTCTGTTTCCATACTCTGACCTTTTATAAGGTCAATACAAAAACTAAAATCTAATGTAAGACAATTGTGGGGATTTAAATAGATAAATAATTTGTGACTGGAGACGGTCTTTAGCCCATATTGTGTAAATATTACTATTGCATCTGTCGCACTGCTGTAACATACAACGTATTCCTCTCTCTCCATAGCTTTATCTTGTATTACACACACAAACCACTTGTCGTCATCCAGCAATTATGCATGAATGCATCTGGTATCTGGATAACATTAAATCATTTCAAATATGGTAGATCATCTTTCATTTCATTTCATTCCTGAGATCAAAGCACCCTGGTTTTACAAATCCCATACTCAATCACTTTCAGTCATACTCTAACTGGACACTAGCCAAGTCAAACCGGAGAAAACGGTGTCCTACCATGATACCATAGTCATATTGGTTGCAGAGCCAGTTTTACATGTTAGAGGTTTTGGTGAGTGGTTCAGTCATTTTCCAGTTGTAATTGATAGGGAATGTTTTGGGGATTCTGATGTTGGAGATGTTGTTGTGCTATCTATTTGGAGATGTTGATGTTGTTATGCTAGCTGAAGGATGTAGCTATCTATTTGGAGATGTTGATGTTGTTATGCTAGCTGAAGGATGTAGCTATCTATTTGGAGATGTTGATGTTGTTGTGCTAGCTGAAGGATGTAGCTATCTATTTGGAGATGTTGATGTTGTTGTGCTAGCTGAAGGATGTAGCTATCTATTTGGAGATGTTGATGTTGTTATGCTAGCTGAAGGATGTAGCTATCTATTTGGAGATGTTGATGTTGTTATGCTAGCTGAAGGATGTAGCTATCTATTTGGATATGTTGATGTTGTTGTGCTAGCTGAAGGATGTAGCTATCTATTTGGATATGTTGATGTTGTTGTGCTAGCTGAAGGATGTAGCTATCTATTTGGAGATGTTGATGTTGTTGTGCTAGCTGAAGGATGTAGCTATCTATTTGGAGATGTTGATGTTGTTGTGCTAGCTGAAGGATGTAGCTATCTATTTGGAGATGTTGATGTTGTTGTGCTAGCTGAAGGATGTAGCTATCTATTTGGAGATGTTGATGTTGTTGTGCTAGCTGAAGGATGTAGCTATCTATTTGGAGATGTTGATGTTGTTGTGGTAGCTGAAGGATGTAGCTATCTATTTGGAGATGTTGATGTTGTTGTGCTAGCTGAAGGATGTAGCTATCTATTTGGAGATGTTGATGTTGTTGTGCTAGCTGAAGGATGTAGCTATCTATTTGGAGATGTTGATGTTGTTGTGGTAGCTGAAGGATGTAGCTATCTATTTGGAGATGTTGATGTTGTTATGCTAGCTGAAGGATGTAGCTATCTATTTGGAGATGTTGATGTTGTTGTGCTAGCTGAAGGATGTAGCTATCTATTTGGAGATGTTCTTGTGCTATCTGAAGGATGCAGCTATCTATTTGGAGGTGTTGATGTTGTTGACCCAATTAGAGTACAGGTGACACAGAGCCACTCCGTACACTCCCGCCATTAAGGGAGACAAGGTTGTCACAGCACACTCAGTACAGGAAGTATGGAGATGATGCCTCAGAGAAGAGTTGTTGTTTCTGCCTTTCGAAGAGGATAATTTATTTGTACTAGAAAGACACGCATGGAGAAGCTTTCATTTCTCAGAACAAAAATGTATTGACGAGTTTCATTTGTTTCCGGCCATTTTTAACCGGATATCGGACCCAGAAACGCTGACGGTCCAGAACTAGCTTTCTTGCTTCTTCAATCAGCACAACCATTCTGTGCTAACTCAAAATGGTTTTCTAATGAACAGAAAAAACACAGTAAATAAAAGACAAAACAGAACCATACACAAACTCAATCTGCCATTGGAACACAGGGCCAGTGGTGACTGATAATAGACCTCTGTAAGCCTATAATCCATTGAAAATAAAACCTAGCTACAACCTCATTTACAACCATAACAATGTCCACGCTGTATTTCTGATCAATCTGATGTTATTTGAGTGGACAGAAATTGTGCTTTTATTTTAAAAACACGGACATCTCTAAGCGACCCCAATCTTTTGAACGTCCGTGTGTATATCGACTAATAATTTGTAGAGCATAAACATTTCTTCGATATTTCAGGTACCACTTTAATTATTTATTTTATTTATTTAATTAACAGTACAATAAATAACAGGTGCCAGGAAACAACGCATCTCTTACATTGGCTACATATTCTGTGTATGCTGTTATAATTCATAATGACACACATATGGTGCACCCTCTATCAGTGACGTTGTCCTATATTGGGTCTCGCTAACCCAGATAATACACTTGTATACCAGCTAACCCATATGATTCATATGATACCCACATGATGATTAGCAACAACACTAAGTAGAGATTTTCAATATTTCTCACTCAAGGATAAGTAATTACAGAATTTCTCAAAGTATGTTGCTGAGATGAAACAAGGGAGATAACAAAATGCCTCACACTGTTATCACAGTGTGGATATGGGGAATTTCAATAAACCTTATCACTTGTTAGTTACTTCACATTAAAATACACTGTATTATCGTCTCCTGAATGAAGCATAATCAAATGTTATTGTTCATTTCGCCCACATTTCGTTTCATTCATATTTTTTCAGTGTTGATATATTTCCATATATTTCGAGACACTGTATACATCTGTTTGGCCAGAAATCAGAGTTATTCCTGTTTGAAATATAATTTTGTAGAAACATTTGTAGATTGACATCTTTTATTTGACAGCAAATCCAAAGTATATATGAACCTCACATTTATATTTTTATGGTCACTCCAGGTTTTATATTATAAAGTAAATTAATTTACATTGTCTTTCAGCGGATAAACAAACGTCTTTTTACACACGCTGACGTTTAAATCCAACTTCAAGCCTAGCGGTTATAGAGTCAGGATTCACAATCAGTTTACAGCAATCGTCACACAGTACACACAATACAAGGAAACTGAATACATGTCCCAGTCACTGTCTCTGTTAATGCTTTAATCACTGCAGGGTGAATCCAAACCCCTCACATCTGTATCTTTCATGGCGATCAGGCCTTTCCGTATTAACGTGAATCTGCTAACTCTCAATACCAACAGGGCGTACAGTCGCCCCCAGGCCACCAGGGGAGCTGCTGTGCCTGAAAAACTCTCCTCAGTACACAACAACGAGGCACCCTGTGGATTAGAGATCCATACGGAAGAACTGTCAGAGGAGAACATATGGGATTTCTGTCAACTGGACTGCCTTTTCCATGTCCTCTTTACCTCCTCCATGTCCCCTGTCGCATAAGATCCATCGCATTAATTAACACTGACCTTTAAACTCCAATTAGCCACTTAATCAAAAATAAATTATTAATATTAGAAAAACCAACAGGGCTTAGGTTGTTTGTGTCTTTCACCTCATTATCATCTGCTAATGACAGGCTCTGCATCTAATTTCAACAACAAAGGTTGGGAATTTTGTTTACTGAAGACTCAGGTGAGTCTAAAGGGCAAATTGAGAATTTAGTAGATGCTTTAGATGGCTTTTTTCTTCAGCGCCCAGTGAAGAGGTACCACACTGCCTCCTGCGTGGCACAGAAATCTAGGGCACTGCGGCGCGTTCCAGTGCTGCCAAAGCGAGCCAGACTGTGGATTAAATCATTCAAGATAACTCTTTAGACTGCATTAAGGGTTTCGCTTTAATCTGTTTAAAATAGCACAACCTCTATTGGAGTCCAGACCACTGAATCTGTCCTAATCTTGAATCATAGGACTGTCAGGGAAACCAAAACCATTGCTTTCGGAGTATTGTATCACCGTTTTACGACGAGTGACGTGCCAGTCAGAGCTATCAGAGCCACACACACACACACACACACTAACACACACACACGCACACACACGTAGACGTGCACACGCACCATCGAACACACCTTTGGTAATTACTGTGTTTGTCTCCCATTGGTAAGTGTCATGTAGTTGAACAATGCCAGAGGCTTCCAGGGAAACACATTTGTGTTTTGGCCACTCAGTTACTGGCTCTATGATTGGAAGCATCTCCTTCAGCTGAATAAGCTGTTTGGCACGTGCCGCCACAGCCAGAGGTGTGTTGCATTTGCAGTCCAATCATTAAGTCTCATCTCTTGAATAAAAGGAAATACTCTTTCAATTACCCGAGACGCTCATATATATATTGGCTCTGCATATATGAAGATGGTCGGTTGGTCTAGAAATGGTCCAGAAATACACAAATAGGTCATATCGCCTTAACCCGAATGATATTTGAGACGGTTCGAAAGTCAGGGGAGATTAGAGAATCGATACGTGTGCGTGAATGGACCGGCGGCCCTGTGTTATTTAAGTCCGTTTTGATTTCCTGCATCAACCTTATCAAGACGAGACAGGAAGAGCATCTTAAAATATACATTATGGAAACAAGCATCCGAGTTAGATTGGAAACACTGTTCTCTCCCCAAATGCTTTTTCTATTTTACTGGGAGCTTAGAAAGATTTAAAGGCTCAAAATGAGCTTCATGTTTTTGCTCTTCTCGGCATTATCTTCCTCCAGCCCTCCCCGCTGTCCCGTCCTAAACACACAGACCACTGTGAACCCGCCCCGCTACGTACAAGTAAAATCCCAAATCACAGGAATACCAGAAAACTAGAGGGTACTCATGGCAATGGGATACGAGATGATTGTGTCTGAATGTTCTCAACACACAGAGTGACAGATATTTACGGTCAGATACTGTGCTGATCCATGGTGATATAAATCACTACTCTGGGGATGCTTTGCCTCAGGGTACTGTCTATGCTATGTCAGCTCTGGCCAGACTATTGTTTGTCCGTCGGTGACAGATTGAAAATCCCTCTAGACTGCTGAATGTATCTTGACTAGTGACTGGCGACATGTAGGGATTAATATCATCTCTCTGGCCGGGTCACATCTCTGACAGACAGAAATTTATGGAGAACCTCTTGGTGCCTGAGATGTTGTTTGTTGGTTATTTGATCTGTCTTTCTAGTGATGTTGAGAGCCGATGGAGTTAGAGATGGAAGACTAGACTGTTGGAAGGAGGGCCTTAATTGAAGGCTAATTATCATTTTAAATTATTGCAGTTTTCAGCTGTGGTAACATAATTGCACGATTGAACGATTGATTAGTCTTTTAAAATTATACATTTGAAACAAGCAAACACAACGTGACATGGGAACACAGGATGGAGGTTTGTTGATAATGCTGCATATCTGCTGCTTCCAGCTACCAAGTCTTTTAGTGTCAAATGCATCAAGTAACATATTGTGACTATGAACAATGACATGACTTGTGACTTGACACACACGACATCTACGCAGTAATCACTTAAGAAAAATATATACTAATAAGAATATAAAAATATCTAAACAATAAAAACTATTTGCAATTGTAGCAAGAGTAGAAATGGGAAATATGGACAATATGAATAGATATTTTATAAATATAAGTGCATTAGTGCATATAAATGGGTACATTAAAATATATTACGTGCATTGAATTTTCATGAAAAGTGACCAGAGCATAAAAATGTTCGTAGATCAATATGAACAGAAGATTTATGTTGCTGATTGGAAATCTTATGGCCTGTGAGTCTGGTAGACCATGCCCCGATGCTCCGGAAACGTTTACCAGACGGCAGCTATGAGAACAGATTGTAGCCTGGATGTCTAGGTCTGGACAGAGTAGTCACAGCAAGTCAGAGTAAATGCGAACCCATTGTTAGTGCGGGCTGAGCTGGTGAAGGGCTAGGATTGTGAAGGGTTGGGCTTGTGAAGGGCTGGGCTTGTGAAGGGTTGGGCTTGTGAAGGGCGGGGCAGGTGAAGGGTTGGGCTTGTGAAGGGTTGGGCTTGTGAAGGGGTGGGGCTTGTGAAGGGGTGGGCTTGTGAAGGGGTGGGGCTTGTGAAGGGGGGGCTGGTGTATGGCTGGGCATGTGAAGGGCTGGGCTTGTGAACGGTTGGGCTTGTGAAGGGCGGGGCAGGTGAAGGGTTGGGCTTGTGAAGGGGTGGGCTTGTGAAGGGGTGGGGCTTGTGAAGGGGAGGGCTTGTGAAGGGGTGGGGCTTGTGATGGGGGGCTTGTGAAGGGGTGGGGCTTGTGAAGGGGGGCTTGTGAAGGGGTGGGCTTGTGAAGGGGTGGGCTTTTGAAGGGGTGGGGCTTGTGAAGGGTTGGGCTTGTGAAGTGGTGGGCTTGTGAAGGGGTGGGGCTTGTGAAGAGGAGGGCTTGTGAAGGGGTGGGCTTGTGAAGGGCGGGGCTTGTGAAGGGTGGGGCTAGAGTGCCAACTGACCAGAGCAACATGTGTTAACTCTAATGCTTTACAAAGGGCTCCACTTGGCTCATCATTGTTAAAAACGGGTTTTGGCCGAGCTTTTGCTTCCACCATACACTGACTGTATCAGAAGACAACAGGGCCAACTCAATAGAAAATGTGCTACTACTCTGGCATATAATTAAATATGATTTAGAGAGCGTTATTGCTTTCTGCTACTAAATTTGATTGCTTAGACAATTATCTCGGCACATTTTGTGGTGATGGAGCTGAATGATTAAGGAAGCATTAGGCTTTTGTTTGTCTTAGTTGTTGTACTTGAGTTGGGAAATGATCACAATTTCCAATAATTAGCATTCATTCAATAACAGCACATTTGTTAGGCTGGGTAAGACAAAATCCTGCTATATCGGCAGTGTTCTGACAATCCCTTTGTAATCAAAGGTAATTCATTTCAGTGGGAGCAGTGCTTCATGTGAATACAGATACAAGTCCTGATGAGATCCTGTTTTTAAATGTCCTTGTCAATCTGAATCATAATGTCTTCATGAAAAGTGTCATCGTTTGATTGCCATTTTTCTGTATTTCTGTGTGCGTGCGTGTGTGTGCGTGTGTGCGTGTGTGCATGTGTGCGTGTGTGTGCGTGCGTGTGTGTGTGCGTGTGCGTGTGTGTGCGTGTGCGAGGATGCTCATGGGTGGGTAAGAAACATTTCAAGAAAGGACAAACCTGAACCCAGCTCAGCCACAAGCAGCCTGAGTGACGTTCAACAGCAATTATGGCACGTTGACGTAGGTTTGTAGTGGACATCTCCCTCTACAACATATTACAACACCGCCCTGACACATCTGTGTCTGCTCCATGGGTGACTGAGTGTGGAGAAACAGACGGAAAGTGAGAGAGGCGGTACAACCTGCAGAGTAATGACAACACACCAGCTGGGATCCTGTCTGTAACTCGGGTGAGGGTTACCGACCACTAACCGTGAGCTGGAGGACCACAAGCACATATACACCCACATGGAGATCAGGTACTAACCTGTATACACCAACATGGAGCTCAGGTACTAACCTGTATACACCAACATGGAGCTCAGGTACTAACCTGTATACACCAACATGGTGCTCAGGTACTAACCTGTATACACCAACATGGAGCTCAGGTACTAACCTGTATACACCCACATGGTGCTCAGGTACTAACCTGTATACACCAACATGGAGCTCAGGTACTAACCTGTATACACCCACATGGTGCTCAGGTACTAACCTGTATACACCAACATGAAGATCAGGTACTAACCTGTATACACCAACATGGAGATCAGGTACTAACCTGTATACACCCACATGGAGCTCAGGTACTAACCTGTATACACCCACATGGAGCTCAGCTACTAACCTGTATACACCAACATGGAGATCAGGTACTAACCTGTATACACCCACATGGAGCTCAGGTACTAACCTGTATACACCCACATGGAGCTCAGGTACTAACCTGTATACATACACATGGAGCTCAGGTACTAACCTGTATACACCAACATGGAGCTCAGGTACTAACCTGTATACACCAACATGAAGCTCAGGTACTAACCTGTATACACCCACATGGTGCTCAGGTACTAACCTGTATACACCAACATGGGGCTCAGGTACTAACCTGTATACACCCACATGGAGCTCAGGTACTAACCTGTACACACCCACATGGAGCTCAGGTACTAACCTGTATACACCAACATGGAGCTCAGGTACTAACCTGTATACATACACATGGAGCTCAGGTACTAACCTGTATACACCAACATGGAGATCAGGTACTAACCTGTATACACCAACATGGAGCTCAGGTACTAACCTGTATACACCAACATGAAGCTCAGGTACTAACCTGTATACACCCACATGGTGCTCAGGTACTAACCTGTATACACCAACATGGGGCTCAGGTACTAACCTGTATACACCCACATGGAGCTCAGGTACTAACCTGTACACACCCACATGGAGCTCAGGTACTAACCTGTATACACCAACATGGAGCTCAGGTACTAACCTGTATACATACACATGGAGCTCAGGTACTAACCTGTATACACCAACATGGAGCTCAGGTACTAACCTGTATACACCCACATGGAGCTCAGGTACTAACCTGTATACACCCACATGGTGCTCAGGTACTAACCTGTATACACCCACATGGTGCTCAGGTACTAACCTGTATACACCAACATGGAGCTCAGGTACTAACCTGTATACACCCACATGGAGCTCAGGTACTAACCTGTATACACCAACACGGTGCTCAGGTACTAACCTGTATACACCAACATGGTGCTCAGGTACTAACCTGTATACACCCACATGGTGCTCAGGTACTAACCTGTATACACCCACATGGAGATCAGGTACTAACCTGTATACACCCACATGGAGCTCAGGTACTAACCTTTATACACCAACATGGAGCTCAGGTACTAACTTGTACACACCCACATGGGGCTCAGGTACTAACCTGTATACACCAACATGGAGCTCAGGTACTAACCTGTATACACCAACATGGAGCTCAGGTACTAACTTGTACACACCCACATGGGGCTCAGGTACTAACCTGTATACACCAACATGGAGCTCAGGTACTAACCTGTATAAACACCCATGGAGCTCAGACACAAATGCTGTTTAAACATTGATACTGACGGATTGCCATATAACTCCTGAATCACCTGTTTGTATACAGATATATTGTACTTTACAATGAGAAACAAAACCATTATAACTGGCGATTAACAGTAACGTTTTCTTTTACTTCTAGTGGAAGGCCGTGTACGCGTGTGTCGTTTAACTGGGGATATGATGGCTCCAGCAAGCGCTGTGGGAAGACCCCAAACCGGTAGTGGGATTGGGATTCTCTGGGCAATGTTCTCCTGGGAAACCCTTGGTCCAGGTATCCATAAACCTACACATGACACCTATGTTAACATCAACGCAGACCAGGTCCACCCCGTCATGGCATATGTATTCTGTAGGTCTGGAGGTGGTCCATACCAGCAGGATAATACACCCTGCCACACTGCACACATTGTTCGGAAATTTTTCGAGGAACACGATGAAAAGTTCAAGGTGTTTCCCTGATCCTCAAACACTCCAGATCTCAATTCGATTGAGCATCAGTGAGTTGTGATGGACCAACAAGTCCAGTCCACGGCGCCCCTACCTCGCAATGTCCAGGAGTTGACGTATCTGCTGTTAATGCCTTTGTGTCAGATTCCACAGGACACCTTAAGTGGTCTCGCGTTCTCTGTTTTGGGAGCGGGCCTCATCAGTGTTTATCTACACTGAGAACATTTCTGCATGATGTCATCTTAGCGAACAGACATACAGTGGATTCCATGAAATGGTTGGCACTGTAAGCTAACTCCAAATCAGCTATTAGGTGAAAAGCTTTGTGTGTACTGTCAAAATCATGGGCCCATGTTCATCTCTGGTCCATTACACAGTGTTGTCCGGCCTACTGAGGCTGCTCGAATGAAAATTAGAAACTTGAGGAGCGTCTTCCAGCTGCCACCACGTAACTCCTTACTTTCAGGAACTGACTTTAAATAGACCTAGTACCACACACAAAATGGCAGGCCGGATGTGTTGATGTCCCCACAATGTGCTGTTGCATGTCTAACCCGTCATGTTTGAAGTTTTATAATGATTTCCTGTACATATAAATACTACATAATTGTAGTCAAAGTATGACACATTTGGCCTTATTGTGGCTTATTTGAAAGGGTCATCTGAGATTTTCCCAGTAAAATGTCTTCTCTTTTCCTTTGAAATTATGTTAATGTTATTTTCCAGACTACGTTTCAGTTCTGGTTTTATTTTAATGTTACCAACACCGGTAAGGCAATGCTTATTAATCAAACACATACTTCCTCATTAAAAGACCCTCATATTTTCCTATTTGCCAGTTCTGCCATGAAAAACAAATCAATAACAATTACGCACCAAGTTTGCACCTGCTAATTTATCATACGTTAAGTATTTTTTTATCTGGAACATTACAACCATAAGTATATTTCATAAAATGTAAAAGTACGTACCGGTAGTTTGAAAACATTTTAATACCAAGCTCCCCTATTGCTTGGAGATAAATGGTTTGGACCAATATACAGTGACTTTGTTTCTTTTGTTTCCCATGCCATTGTTGCCTCCCGGGTCAACAGATTGTTTTCTTTCAAAATTGTCCCCGGTCATAAAGACCCCTCACATTCTGGCACACCAGATCATGCAGAAATAACTTGCCAAATGCTTCTTTTATTTTCAAACCAGATATGTTGACAATAGATAGATGAGAATTTGCATTGAATACAACTAAAGGGAGCAATAAGGTTTAACTGCTCTAAAGTCTTCTAGGCTATCTATATTACCTGATCATACACATTATATATTTCTCCAGTGGAGTTCCGGCTGCTATTGACAAACGCAAATAGATGGCTAGCTTGCTCAAATGATAACAAAGAAAAACAATTGGCAGGTGATTGGCTTATGTCTGGAAATCAATTATTTTAGTGGAATAATTAGATGGCAAGTGGGAGAAATGTAAACCCTGAGCAGCTGGGAAGCATATCTCAACAGATAGCATTTTTTTTGTTGTTTATCTTTATCCACATGGGCAACAAAATGTATCAACAGGTTTATCATAAATGTCAGCAACGTTAGCAGGTTTATGGTAAATGTTAACGTCAGTCTTTGGGTGCATTCTATAGCCACAATGTTAAAACATTTAAAGGTTAACATTAGGGATAGGGTTAGGTTTAAAATCAAATGTTAAGTTGGCGGGGTTTATGAATATTTTTGTTTTATATCTTTTTTACAGATATTAATATATTACCCTAAAAATCTGAATAAGTGTTTTGCTTGTTTGTGCAACCAGAAAAATATATTTCTACATTGACCATTTGTCCAAGCAACAAAGTGTAAGGGACAGAGTCCTGTCCCTCCGCATTATGGTGGTGCTGACACCTCCCCCGCATCCTGAGAGAGGGAAAATCAGGGACTTGCTTGTTCACCTGTGTCTTGTCCGCACCTGTGTTGTGTTTGCTCGTTAGTCCTTGTATTTAGTTCTGTTGTTTCCTGTCTGTCAGTGTCGGTCATTACGTTTCCCTTGTTCTGCGTTTGCTGGTCCTGTTGTGTTTTTGTGTGATTATTCTGGTGTTCTGCGTGTAGTATGTTCTGTTTCACTAAGGGGAGGTTGTGTTAATTATGTTCTTCTTCTGTCTTTGTTTATTAAGTGTTAGGATTGTCTTCTTAAGCTACCTGTTCCTGTGCCTGTCTTGCCTGTTTTGGGAGAAAATAAACCCCTTGTATTGCAAAGCACTCTGCATTCGTGTCCTCAACCTGCTTGAAAGCCCGAACCCTGACACAAAGTCAAAACAGATTTGGGATTTTGACAACAATGCCAGGTTGTGACAATGTATTGCAGAGATATGAATATTTTCTCAAATATAAAAGTTAAATGCCATGTATTGCACCTAGAACTAAACCCAATAGAGGTTGTTGTAGTTATTCTTATTTTAATACCATGCACCCCTTCAATGGAATTTTATGGAAATTATAATGAAAGTGATAAACAACAAAATTATTTGGTGGATTGGATTAATACAACTACAAAGGGAAAAAACATTGGCATCATTTATAATGGATGTGTTGCCATTCTAAAATAGTGTACTATACAATATAAGTATACTATAACATTATTTCAGAGGCTACTGTGATGTATTGCTTCCATTAAAAATGCATTTGTTATTTTATCAGATTAATACATTATTCAGAGTTCTATTTAATTCATAATTTACTTTTGTTCTATCAAGAGGTAAATGTAATGACATTACACATGCTAAGGTATATCTATATGTCGGTTTAAGAAAAACTAAAGCTGTGAAATGTATTGTTAATGAAATGGTAGAATAGTTATCACATACATAACCTGCTGGCTGCCTATATATATATATATATACTCACAAGTGAAAATGTTAAATATAAAAAAATGTGTAACGATAAGCCAAGATGTGAATCGTGAACATTTTAGAAGACAGAAATCAGATCATTACAAGGTTACAACTGGGTTGATATTGTTCTCTTCAGAAGAGAACACATTTATAAGATTACAAATGCTCTCCTATAGTTCTTGAGATCTGTTTTTGTTAGACTTAAGTCATTGTTTACTTGTGTGTTTGTATCTTATTTATGTTGATGCAATCTTAATTGTAGTCTACAAGGAACCTTGATGTCTCTTCAGAATGGGTGTTGAGACCAGACTTCTCAGAACACAAACTACATTTCAACTTAACAACAACTCAACAGCTTAAATCAAAATAAAGGATGCTTTTCTTCTGTAAACATTCAGCAACACACACATCTTTACAACAGATATTTCTGTCCGTTTCAAACTGCATCTGTACTCCAGGTCCACTGCATCATATAGCTCCTCCTCCAAATTCACTGGATTGGTTGTCAAGGGCCAAATACCCGTCGCCCCCTCCCCCCCATATTCCCTCCTTCTGAAATATATGGGGCTGTGAGTATGAAATGTAAAGTGTCAAAGTACCCATAAGGAAACTGTGTTTTCTCGTGCCTATTCTTGTCCTCGTTATTGGTTACACTGCACGGTCGAATAGCCCACCTATAGGTGCATATGTTGAATAGTGCCATTACCCAGAGGAGAGCACATGCTTATCCAAAACACAGCTCAACTCATAACTGCAGTGCGGCATCCATCCTTCACTAATAGAAATTAAACCATATTTGTGATATTCATGAATATTTCATCCCATTCCCTCAAGTCTCACGCAAGCAATATTTCATATATATGAATGTCAGCACTGCAATCAATTGCCACCCATTTTCTCTTACCTGAAAAATAAAATTACCATGCCGGTATATCATCATAACACACGGAATTTATCATAATCTATAGCAGAGAACATGATGATGACAGTCATATCTCATCCACTATAGTAGGGCATGTATGGAGCATTTATGGAGCATATTTGTCATAAGCACAGAGGTGTTCAAGCCACAATAATATCTCGACGATACAGAAAAAGTTCAATCCCACTTACCCCCTTTGAACATGTCTGAAAATGTGTGTCGTCTTCTATTCTTTGGGAATCATCTATTCTTGCAGGCTATTCCAGACTATAACGGTGCATCACTTCTGAACTTATCAGGGACACAAAGTTGCAAATGTCTCTTTATGTTTTATTAGGTGTCGCTCCTCTTGTCCAGTTGTAGCCTTATAATAAATAGTCAATTAATTGATCTCCTCTAGTTGAGTAGCCCGTGGGCTATGTGTTAGAAGGGATTTTTAAGCAAGATTAGGAAAACAGGCACATGTGTAGCCTAAACGTTATTGGAAATATCCCTTGAAAAGGTAAATAAGATAATGTATAGATAGGCTCATAAGAGATCACTTGAAGCACGACCACAATTATTAATTCACAGCAAAACAGCAACTGTTCAGACAAACCGAATGTGTTCACAATAGAGACAATTTAAAGGTCATTGTATATCTTTCCCCGGACGCGATCGGATTGATTATATTATATTCGTCCAAATCTTTCAGTGAGGAAGTTATTGCGATTCAACATTTCTCTCTGAAGTCGAATCGCGGTCGGGTCCTCAAATCCAATCCTCAAAGCATCATTTGCGTGGTCTTCTTTGGTGCTTTTTTCCCTTATAAACATCCGCCAAGATCCACAGAAACTATTCCTTTACTTTCCTGTTTTTTGTTCGGGAGTTGCAGTGTAATCCCTGCTTTTCCGTGCATATATCCGTGCAAACCCTTCATATAATGCATATATTCTTAATAGACATAGACTTGATCCATCCTGCGCTCAGGGTTGACTAGAGAAAGTAGAGCTCCGGGTCTGTCTGCTCTGTCTCATATCGAGCCAGTCTGAATGTTCAAATGCAAAAAATGTTCACTGTTTAATTTTCCTTTCCAGTTTTCACACTCCACGGACATTTACAGCGGACACACCCGTGTGTATATGTGCATTGCAATTGTTTTTTTCTTCACATCTGGGAATTGGAGAATTAGATGTTTTATCATTTAAAGCTGATTAGACAGTAGGGGGACTCCTATTGCACTTCCTTGGCCATCTTTCTCTCTCCTCTTTCCCCTCTCTGATCCTAAAAGAGCAGCAACTGACACAAGGCCAAACAAAATCAACAGTAAAAAACAATTAGATGTGTTTCTAGAAGGAGAGAATGTAACAGCAAAGTGTACAGATGGCCCTCTATGTCTTCTGTATATATTGATGTGTGAAGTGTCATTGGTGCCATTGCCTTAGTGTGAGCATGACTACAGTATTCTCAGGTGCCAATTAGTCAGTACTGTAACTGTTGCTATGTGTGGGGATATACTAGTAGATGAGGATCAGAATCATGTGTGTTGTGCCCATATTGCCCACAATTATTATAGTGCGTTTTATTCAATTGTGTGTGTGGTCTTTCAAGACAACGTCTTGACAGCAAACAGGTTATCTGTGTTAAAACCATTTGCCTCAACAATGCAATGTTCTCCAGGCCAATATCCCATGTTAAGTTATATAAAGAATAAGATTGTACATGTGAGACAAACACAATAAGAACAAAAAGTTGCATCATGAAACATGCTGGTTCCTATGCTAATTTCTATCACTTTCCTTTGCCATTCACAGCCAGATTACCATAGCCCTGCAATAACACACACACACACACACACACACACACATGCACGCACGCACACACACACACACAGACACACACACGAGGTGAACATCTATTCATAACTTAATATGATGAAACTATCCTATAGGCGTACATTTTATTGTATAATTTCTAAACTCGAAGAAAGGTTGACAGACAATATAAATGTCGTATGGTCTGTATTCTACTCTAATAACACACAAAAATGCAACATCTCTTATTTGTATTAATGACGTTTCCGCAAAACGGACAGCGACACACCGATCCATTAAATCGACCATAGATTGTTTTTTCTTGGGATAGTAACTCTGTGTTTGATTACTTCTCCCTTTTTGACTGCTCACGTGCATTGAAAACATGGCGGCGCCCACGGCCGAAATACAAGTCGTTCCAGCTAAAAATACGACTGGTAAATATACAAATGTTCTTAAATGTAAGATTATTAATATATGTTAATATGCTGAGACCAAAATACAATTCAATACCACTATATATATATATATATACTGTATAATTTAACACAGATAAAGTCGTGACACGTTATGACTAGCTAGTCAACTAATAATAACTTGGGCAGCTGACAGTTCAATGTTTTAAACTAGTGGTTAATTCGCTAGAAAATCGTATGTCTATATGAAACTTGTGCATATGAACAAGATTTATGGTTAGAGTGAGCTATTGCACTTTGGCTCAATGCTAGACTCGCAAGAAACATCAAATGTCCGCCTCAGCCAGGACGCTAAATGTAGCAAACCGTTATGGACATTGGCCCAATTTCATGGACCAAGATTAATCTTAGTCATGGACAAAAAATACTTAGTCCAATTGGTATTAATCCAGGACTAAACGTAATCGTTGTCTGCAAAACCAACCCAGAGAGAGAATGACATGACAGCCGCACCGGCCGTGACGTCACTTTCGATTGTTAATGAGGAAACCTTCAAAATAAGAGCCCGCCTTTCAATGTTATGCTAATGTTAATAATCAATTCAAAAGATAGTAAATTGTAAACAAAGGAGGGCTTTATGGTGTTTTTAAGCAAATGCTAAGGGTTATCAATTTGGAAAGGCTACTTGGATATATAGTTTATTAAATTGGGGCCAAAGTCTGGGCAATTTTGGTAGTGTTACTAGATGTATCGTTTTCCTTGCCCCATGAAATGATACTTTGTACATGTTCAACACACCCTAATGAGTATCTTTTGAATGCCATATTCCACTTAACAACGTCCAGTGCTTTAAGTATTAGGTAATTTTCAAAGGCCTTTCAGGTATATTGTCTATTGCTTTGGGGACAATGGAGCGAGTCGTTTAGAAAGTGCTGCACGACGAATCATCTTTATTGCCCCATTAATATAGGTTTGACGCACCCTACTGAACATTTCTGAAATACAATGTTCCACTTCATATTATAGTTCTATTAGATAGTTTCATTCTGGTTGTCTTAATTTAATGTTAATAGAGCCGATATTTCAACTATGGAGTCTCTGATTGATGAGAAGTGGGATCTGTCCAATGTCCATTTTTCCGTGATATTGAGTGTAGAAGGCCCGGAAGATTCTGGAGATTATGAGGCCACTCTGATACAGTAGGCTACAGTACTGTGTGAACCAGGCTTACTCAACTCTGATACAGTAGGCTACAGTACTGTGTGAACCAGGATTACTCAACTCTGATACAGTAGGCTACAGTACTGTGTGAACCAGGCTTACTATACTCTGATACAGTAGGCTACAGTACTGTGTAAACCACCCTTACTATACTCTGATACAGTAGGCTACAGTACTGTGTGAACCACCATTACTCCACTCTGATACAGTAGGCTACAGTACTGTGTGAACACCCTTACTCTACTATAATACAGTAGGCTACAGTACTGTGTGAACCAGGCTTACTATACTCTGATACAGCAGGCTACAGTACTGTGTGAACCAGGCTTACTATACTCTGATACAGTAGGCTACAGTACTGTGTGAACCAGGCTTACTATACTCTGATACAGTAGGCTACAGTACTGTGTGAACCAGGCTTACTATACTCTGATACAGTAGGCTTCAGTACTGTGTGAACCAGGCTTAGACAGTACTTATACATTACAGGACATGTGGGGCCATGCATTGCAGTTTTGCTGTTTGGTAAAATTAAAATCCTTATTACACACTAAGGTCAGTAAATCATTTACACACTTACGTCAGTAAATCCTTTACACACTTAGGTCAGTAAATCCTTTACACACTTAGGTCAGTAAATCCTTTACACACATAGGTCAGTAAATCCTTTACACACTTAGGTCAGTAAATCTTTTATACACTTAGGTCAGTAAATCATTTACACACTTAGGTCAGTAAATCCTTTACACACTTAGGTCAGTAAATCCTTTATACACTTAGGTCAGTAAATCATTGACACACTTAGGTCAGTAAATCCTTTACACACTTAGGTCAGTAAATCCTTTACACACTTAGGTCAGTAAATCCTTTATACACTTAGGTCAAGAAATCCTTTACACACTTAGGTCAAGAAATCCTTTACACACTTAGGTCAGTAAATGCTTTATACACTTAGGTCAGTAAATCATTTACACACTTAGGTCAGTAAATCCTTTACACACTTAGGTCAGTAAATCCTTTATACACTTAGGTCAGTAAATCATTGACACACTTAGGTCAGTAAATCCTTTACACACTTAGGTCAGTAAATCCTTTACACACTTAGGTCAGTAAATCCTTTATACACTTAGGTCAAGAAATCCTTTACACACTTAGGTCAGTAAATCCTTTACACACTTAGCTCAGTAAATCCTTTACACACTTAGGTCAGTAAATCATTGACACACTTAGGTCAGTAAATCCTTTACACACTTAGGTCAGTAAATCCTTTACACACTTAGGTCAGTAAATCCTTTATACACTTAGGTCAAGAAATCCTTTACACACTTAGGTCAAGAAATCCTTTACACACTTAGGTCAGTAAATGCTTTATACACTTAGGTCAGTAAATCATTTACACACTTAGGTCAGTAAATCCTTTACACACTTAGGTCAGTAAATCCTTTATACACTTAGGTCAGTAAATCATTGACACACTTAGGTCAGTAAATCCTTTACACACTTAGGTCAGTAAATCCTTTACACACTTAGGTCAGTAAATCCTTTATACACTTAGGTCAAGAAATCCTTTACACACTTAGGTCAGTAAATCCTTTACACACTTAGCTCAGTAAATCCTTTACACACTTAGGTCAGTAAATCCTTTACACACTTAGGTCAGTCCCTCAAATTGTAACTTCTAATTGTTTAAATAACAAGCTTCTTTAAGGCGTCTACTTCAACTGCGTGAATATAGGTGACCTGGCACTGCAGTCTCTCTGGCCAAGCTGTCTGAAACAACATGCTACAGTAATAGACATTTTACTTATGTGCGGTTAGAGCAAAATAGTTGCCTCAGGTTTTTGCTGTGTTACGACGGTATTTAATATGTTATTTAATCCACATGCAATTTAGACTGACAACGAATCCAGAGCCTATCAATAGAAATTGGTTCTCATGGATGCAAAATTGAGCATCAGTCCTTTGGCAAGAAATGAGAAACACTCATCAAGCATTAATTAGTACAGCCACCCACACTAATGACAAATATACTCCAAATGACAAAATATGAAAAGCTCCATTATTGCTGAATCTTTGAGATTGCATATGATTACACTGAGCAGCTGTACTTCTGGATTTTTTCTCCATACATAAGGCTATGAATCCAGTATCTGATCCTGATACTCTCTCACGGTCTCAGAGCTGGCGCTCAGCTTTCACACAAGTCCTTATATAAAAGACATAGGCTTGCCTAAACTTCACGTGTCTTCTGTAATCCTATGAAAAGAAAAGCAGTTTCATTGTGAACATGGTTCCATATTCAGTGAACTGTCCTTACTATATCTGTAAATGCTCGTGTTTAATTGTGAACATGGTTCCATATTCAGTGAACTGTCCTTACTATATCTGTAAATGCTTTTGTTTAATTGTGAACATGGTTCCATATTCAGTGAACTGTCCTTACTATATCTGTAAATGCTTTTGTTTAATTGTGAACATGGTTCCATATTCAGTGAACTGTCCTTACTATATCTGTAAATGCTCGTGTTTAATTGTGAACATGGTTCCATATTCAGTGAACTGTCCTTACTATATCTGTAAATGCTTTTGTTTAATTGTGAACATGGTTCCATATTCAGTGAACTGTCCTTACTATATCTGTAAATGCTTTTGTTTAATTGTGAACATGGTTCCATATTCAGTGAACTGTCCTTACTATATCTGTAAATGCTCATGTTTATTTGCTCAATAATCTAATAGGGAACAACACGGGTACAAGAGCATCTTTACACAGTCCTAGTGATCAGTTTCAACCATTGCCCCTGCGCTAAAGTTTGTTTTGTTTCGTGTTTCTCTAGTGAAAGCACCAAGGAGGGTGGCCAATCAAATTCCAGATGAAATCCTTCACGACCTAGAGTTACAGGAGGCCATCTGTGCTCTGCCTGGAAATTACAACTTTGAAATCCACAAGACGGTCTGGAGGGTTAGACAGGCCAAGTCTAAGAGAGGTAAGTGCAAGATTGGTCTATTCAGTACATTTACTCAATAATCTCCTTTAAATATTAGGAATATTATCATCGTCATCCATTAGGCTTGGATGATATTTTACTCATTAGGTGAACTTCTAAGGAAACTCTACTTTCGTATTTTGTCGAAGTTTTTCCCTGTGTTCCATCAGTATGTTTCATCAGTGGTTAAAATGTATAGAAGTGGTCTGTGCGATCACACAATCAGGTAGTAAGCATCATAGCTGTTTTTATGGGCACCGGCCAAGGAGAGGGGCAGTTGGCATGAGTCTCAAAGGTTTTTCATCGGTACCCCCCACTCAACAAACATCAGCTCTGGTTACACCTGCTCACAAAAGTTCCCCTTTGTGTGGCTGGCCTGCTTACACTTCCTGGTATCGTCCTCACAGGCGCCTGTATATAAAGCATGTGCAGACGGTTTGTACAGCAGCCTTACCTCTCACCTGCCCCCCCTCTCCACTTATAGCCCCCCTGTATCAGTCCTAATGCCAGGCTGCTGAGGAGACTTTCTGGTACTGCTAGCCTTTTCCGGAATGTTCCCGTAACTCCTGTCGATCTCTCTGAGCACACGCTCTCCATAGTCCTGAACCTTGGTTGTCTGTTCAGACAGTGATAGGCCAGAAATGCATTAGTATACACGGTAGTTCTGGTGCTTGAAGATATCATGCTGATGCCTATGAAGGAATTACATACACTTCAGAATGCCAGGTCAGCCAATTGCAGGTCTGGATATTCTTGCCTCAAACATGTGTATCCGTCTATTTTGTCATGACATAGTATATATTTTGTTCAGTTTGCCTTCAAGTTCAGAATGGTCTGGTCCGAATAATATAGGGCATATCAAACATAACGTATTAAATGCGTGGGATCAATTTAACCTGCTTCATGTATTTTTCTTTCTTAGGCTGGTAGCTATTAAGTGCTTGGCTAGCCGCAGCTGTCCGGAGCGCAGGTAGTTTTCTTTCTTAGGCTGGTAGCTATTAGGTGCTTGGCTTGCCGCGGCTGTCCGGAGCGCAGGTAGTTTTCTTTCTTAGGCTGGTAGCTATTAGGTGCTTGGCTTGCCGCAGTTGTCCGGAGCACAGGTAGTTTTCTTTTTTAGGCTGGTAGCTATTAGGTGCTTGGCTTGCCGCAGCTGTCCGGAGCACAGGTAGTTTTCTTTCTTAGGCTGGTAGCTATTAGGTGCTTGGCTTGCCGCAGTTGTCCGGAGCACAGGTAGTTTTCTTTTTTAGGCTGGTAGCTATTAGGTGCTTGGCTTGCCGCAGTTGTCCGGAGCACAGGTAGTTTTCTTTCTTAGGCTGGTAGCTATTAGGTGCTTGGCTTGCCGCAGCTGTCCGGAGCGCAGGTAGTTTTCTTTCTTAGGCTGGTAGCTATTAGGTGCTTGGCTTGCCGCAGTTGTCCGGAGCACAGGTAGTTTTCTTTTTTAGGCTGGTAGCTATTAGGTGCTTGGCTTGCCGCAGCTGTCCGGAGCGCAGATAGTTTTCTTTCTTAGGCTGGTAGCACTTAGGTGCTTGGCTTGCCGCAGTTGTCCAGAGCGCAGATAGTTTTCTTTCTTAGGCTGGTAGCACTTAGGTGCTTGGCTTGCCGCAGTTGTCCGGAGCACAGGTAGTTTTCCTTTTTAGGCTGGTAGCAATTAGGTGCTTGGCTAGCCGCAGCTGTCCGGAGCGCAGATTGTTTTATTTTTTAGGCTGGTAGCTATTAGGTGCTTGGCTTGCCGCAGCTGTCCGGAGCGCAGATAGTTTTCTTTCTTAGCCTGGTAGCTATTAGGTGCTTGGCTTGCCGCAGCTGTCCGGAGCGCAGATAGTTTTCTTTCTGTATAGCTTTGGAGAGTTAGCATGTATGTTGTCGTATGTGATTCCACTGTTATTACCCATCACTGCTTCACCGCGAGTTACTACATGTCCATTAGTACACAGGATGGACCGTTCCAAGTTGCTTGGAATACCTGAATATGTCTTCTTGCGTCGCCTGTCCCTGTCTCTTTCTAAAAACTAGAGGCCAGAGGTGTCCACCGTCTCCAAGGCGTTTCAGACACTGTGTGAGAATCCTGTCTGTTGAGGCTAGAAAGCGAGACATGACTTTAGCCACAGATAGGACCCTAGCCTCTAAAACAATAATAGACAATTTAATATATCAGTATGGTGGGAAAAGTCCTGACTGTATTCAAGACGAGTGTCTGTAATCCTGGTAGAAAGCCTTTCATATCCTCCGATCTGGGACTAAAAGACATGACAAACACCCATCTGCTCACAACACCATCATACTGTAGAGTGGAGCTGGTTGGTCCCCATATTTGGCGTCAGGTTAGCAGTGGAATGTCTCTTTCTGATCGACTCAGGCCTTCTCAAATGGCTTCATAAAGGCCCTGGTCACAGGTATCAGGGATTCAATGGCTTTGTCTGGGTCCGCTGGGTAAAAGATCACCTTATCTACCCTGTAGCCCTCCACTCCATCTTCCGCCCCATCTCATTGCCTCTCTCAGCTCACTTGTTTCAGCCGGGTCTTTGACGTCTTTGTCTAATGTTTTTCATTAACTTTGGGTTGAAATTGAATGGCATTTTATAAACCAAGTAAACAACACATGTTTTACTGGCCAGCCTCTATGGTTTGAATTAAATGGAAGCTACAGTGAGTCTTCACGATTCCCACTATATAGCAATGTTTGTTACCATATCTCCTTATAAACAGCAACTTCAATTGGGGACATTTTCTTTTATCTGTCTAATATGCCTTTGACAATAAACTGAATGTGCACATTTCTTTTAAGGCTTTTTCTTGGCAGCATGTTTATGGTATGTTGATGCACAGGAGAAACATCATTTTATTCTAAAGAAAACACAGCTACAATTTTGTGGATCACTGTCTTTATAATACCGCAATTCTTCTATGTTGTCCTTGTAGTTTTCTTTATCTCGTTTTTCAGTACCTACAATGGTCTCTCTCTCAGTTGTTTAGCCTGGCACACCGAATTGTACCTGTGAAAGGGGAAGGCAGGAAACTCGGCATAAGCAGGGCGAAGTGAACGGAGACGCATAACAACCTTGCCTGGACAAACCATGAAAATGTTTCCCTCAGGGCTGGGAAACAAACAACAGGGAACTGTTAGTCTCTCAAAAGCTTAACCGTAGCATTCATGAATTTCCCCCTCTAGTTTTCACCTCCAGATGCACTGTTTCACCATCATTGAATCATAGTGTTTTGGTATCTCAGTTTAACGCCTCTGAATAATGTTAATGCCTACAGATGTTTTGTCTTTGGTTTCGTGTGAGAAGCTTACATAGAGCAGCTGCTAATTGCAGACAGAGGTTGATGCCAGTTTTGCAGGACGCCTTTTAAGTGGCACCTAAGTGTGCCCCACAGTGTAGTGTAACCCTGATAACTGGAGTGCAGAAGTACACACTCAACTGGGCCCATGAGACACACACATTCCTCCAATTAGAGTTAGAAGACCATGATGCATCTGCACAAGCCTTCCATCATTCTGAGGTCTTGTTTTTAGGACAGTGGTCCTAGTGTGGTATCCGGATATGTGTCCGGATATGTGTCCGGATATGTGTCCGGATATGTGTCCGGATATGTGTCCGGATATGTGTCCGGATTTGTGACCAGCAACCACTTTCATATTTTCCCCCGGTTTGATGTGATAAAAACAGATTATTCGTACGTTTATTGAGAAAGGTCATTGAGACTTGACTCCCGCCCTGACTCCCGCCCTGACCCCCGCCCTGACTCCCGCCCTGACTCCCGCCCTGACTCCCGCCCTGACTCCCGCCCTGACTCCCGCTCTGACTCACGCTCTGACTCACGCTCTGACTAATGTTATCTGGTCTTAATCGCGACCCCCCACCCTTACTTCCACCAGTTTAGTTCTGTGTTTTCTTATGGGGAGCCAATCTGAGTACCTTTCTCGTTGCTTAAAGGGTGCTGTTCATGATTTCACATTGTTAATGTAATTATTGGGAGGGTCGTCTACATGATCATGTGATGAAAGTGAGTTACTACACAGGAGCAGAACCAAATATTAAGTCTTCTGGCTATTGTTGTGCATTGTTCTCCAATAAATGGTAATAACAGTTTGTGTGATTTTCAGTTTGAACCTGAAGATGCAATTAACTATTTAAATGCTCCGCTGGGCATTTCTGAAAGTGTAATATGTTGTTTATGGATGCATAATCTATGAGCATCTATCATACTTCTGGTAGCCATCAAATTTCGACATTGGAAGCTAGTGGGTTTTGATGACAAACAGCGCAGATTGGCACGTGCATGACATATAAAGCATCATTTTCACTAGTTTTTTTTGTCATGACTGCACCAGTTTTACACCACTGACCATTGGTTGCAGACTACATCTGTCAGTATTAAAAACCGGTAACGGCACTTCTTCTGACATTTTCTGCCCACACCTGGCCTGATTTAGTACACATCTCACTTCCTACCATGGCTGTACAGGATTGGGACATGGAAAATAACTTGTTTTCTTTAGCTCCTCAGTTGACCTTTTCTCCATTTTTCACTAAAACTTCGTGCTGCCTCAAGTCTCTGTGGACGCTTTCCAGACAGCAAACACCACTTTCTGCCAGTAGAAGTGTCGGTCACAACTGCAGAGTGCCTCTGGAGCTAACAGAGAAATGTTATTTCTGCCTGCACTTACAAGATGACCCTGCTCACAAAACATGATAGTACACCTTTGCACTGACTTATAGTCCTTCAATGAAACCAATCATTGGTTGTCATGTTGGTATGTGTGTGGGTGGTAGTGGGGGGGTGAAGGGAACTATAGCATGTGGCACCGTTCACTATAGCATGTGACACCGTTCACTATAGCATGTGACACCGTTCACTATAGCATGTGACAGCGTTCACTATAGCATGTGACACCGTTCACTATAGCATGTGACACCGTTCACTATAGCATGTGACAGCGTTCACTATAGCATGTGACACCGTTCACTATAGCATGTGACACCGTTCACTATAGCATGTGACACCGTTCACTATAGCATGTGACACCGTTCACTATAGCATGTGACACCGTTCACTATAGCATGTGACACCGTTCACTGTAGCACGTGACACCGTTCACTGTAGCACGTGACACCGTTCACTGTAGCACGTGACACCGTTCCCTGTAGCACGTGACACCCATCACTATAGCACGTGACACTGTTCAATATAGCATGTGACACTGTTCACTATAGCATGTGACACTGTTCACTATAGCATGTGTCACCGTTCATCACAGCATGTGACACCGTTCACTATAGCATGTGACACCGTTCACTATAGCATGTGACATCTTTCACTATAGCATGTGACACTGTTCAATATAGCATGTGACAGCGTTCACTATAGCGCGTGACACCGTTCACTATAGCACGTGACAGCGTTCACCATAGCATGTGACAGCGTTCCCTATAGCACGTGACAGCGTTCACCATAGCACGTGACAGCGTTCACCACAGCACGTGACAGCGTTCACCACAGCACGTGACAGCGTTCACCACAGCACGTGACACGGTTCTCCGCAGCACCTGACACTACCACAGCACGTGCGCTGACACACACACACACACACACTAGGTTGCGTAACACTTAGAATCTTGGCATTTGATTTGTGTCAATGCTCTCATGACCATAACTTTCCTGCTCACAGGTACAGATGGAGAGAGGGAGAGAGGGGGCTCACTGCTTCTGTCATTCAGACTGTGGTGAGGCGGTGAAACCTTTCTCTGTTAATAAACTCGCCCTTTCCTGGCTAATGACCTGTCTCTATCTGTCTACATTGGCGCCCCATGATCCTTTAACCTTTCATCTGAAAGACATCCGGTACTCCTGCTCCTTCACCCTGAGTCCGTCACATCTCAGGGCCATTCGTTCTTTCTGTGCTCTTTGTATTCTTTCCAGGCTATCATTTATTATTCATTGTCTCCATACGGTCCTGTTGTTGTTTCACTCCTTCTGCTATGAACACACACACCGTAACGCACTAGGTACACTTTAGCGTGGGCCTAATTCACTCTTGATCAACACGGCACTGCTCAGTCACTGTAGACTTTGATTTCTCAGTGAAAGATTGTCAACACTTTCATCCAGCTGTATCTAAGGTTTATTCCAGCACACCCTCCAGTCGCTCTAGACACTTGGCTTCACTGTATGTGTCTGGTAGAGTCAGCCCACTGATCTGAGTGTGCACTGTGAATGGAGAGCGCATTCCCTTTGATGCCAGAAAAACCTTTTAAAGTGTACCTTTAATTACTGAATATGACATTGAATTAAAGGAGATTTACAAAATAGGGGACAGCGGACGAATGGCTTATATAGAAAATATGAAATGTCACGCTAATATAATTCCATTTGTGTGAGGAAATAACTCAATATCCATTCATGCTGAGCACTTTCCATAAGCATCCATGGTACAATATGTAACCACGCCAACATAAGGACATGAGTCTGTTTCCTAGACAACAGCCCGGATATTATACAAGGCAAGAGCTTGATTTGCGGAGAGAGAAAACATCAATTTCTGATTTTTAAAGGTATATGTAACAATGTTGATTGTACATGTGTGAGCTTTTTGTCAGGGATTGGTGACCTGGCTTAGGTTTCAGTGAATCTATCTGTACTAATTGAGAACAGCTTTCAGGGTCCTTAAGTACTCCCAACAGTGCACAAGTTCAGGGCCGAAGTTGGGACCATTGTCTTAGTTTTTCAAATGAAAAATATATTGTTTTATTGAAAAGCTTAATTGTTTGGGATATTGATTTAGTCATTGTCCAACGCAGATGTTTTATTTCACCAAAATGCTGTTTGAGAATTTGTCAATTTTTGCAGAATTTCTGACTTGTAAATTCTGTAAGTGAGGAGACTGGCTACTTTTCTTATCAATCATGTTATAGCAGAGCTAACACAATGTTTCCATGGTCACAATGACCACAGTTCTCTGCAAAATGGACCCAAATACAGTAGTTGCTTATAATTTGATGCAAGAGTAAAACTATGTTTGTCACAAAACTTAACAGGTAGGATATGGTTTTCATACAACCTGCTGTACAATAAGTTCACTGTACATTATATACAATACTATATGCTCATGTACCCTGAGGCACAGGAAACAGACATGATTATTTGTTAAGGCTGTGGAGGGTGTTTATTAATAAAAACCCAGTAGAAATTGGAGAATAAATTGAACACCTTAAGTGTGAACTGCTGGGAAAGATGAGGCAGCTGTGTCCTGGATGGCCTCTTGGTGGCAGTATAGAGGGATTAGTGTGATCGGTTGTAACCTTAGTAACTTAGTAACCTGCTATGTTACATGCCACTCTCATTTATGATAAATTTTCCGACCCTGGAAATTGTTTAACTACATAGTTAAACAGATTAAATTTAAGTGAATCTGTGTTGTTTTTCCTTTAGCAATTAGAAGCTGTGCAGAATTCTTCACCTCTGGTACGTGCTCACAGTGTTGTTTAGGTGAATTGAATTAGCCTACTCAATATCGTTCAGCACACCCGCATCTGTCCGTTGTTTGTGTGTAAATTCAGCACAGTTTGAGAATTAGCCTAGAGATCAACTGTGAAAAGACAAGTGGTTGGTTGACGTTTTGCCGTTGTGTTCACTAGGCCAAATGGTCGCCACTAGCAGCGGTGCTATTAAAGAAGGGGCCACGCTACTCAACCTTGTAGGACTCCAGAAGATCTACATATAAACAACCGTGAGAATGAGATCAAATGGTTACTATACAGAACGACGCTGCATGGGTGTTATAGACAAATCTCCCTGCACTTTTGGGGTCATTGGACTAATGATCCCAAGAAGTTGTATCCACAGCCATGGCCTACAGTTTTAATTGGATGAGGAAATGTTATGGGATATATTTTGAGTGTCTCCCCCCCTGTCTTTGAAAGTTCTCTGCATCATTTGGTGTGCTATATTTTACGTTTTTCTACGCCGCCAATGAGTCAACCTCCTCATGAAAGCTTTTTCCATTGATTTGCCTTAGCTGGTGTCACACTCGGATAAGTTCCTACCGGAAACACACGCTGTTCTCAGCCTTTCACATCTGCGGCAGGACCAATCCTTCCTTTTGTGTGATGGCTTGATTCCCATTGCAGAGTGATTTAATCCATTTCTCCAGGCTATCTTAATGCTGCATGGGAAGAAACAGCGTCGCCGGGTCCGTAGGGGTCTGTCTGGTTAGGTGTGCTTAGGTGTTTCTGAGCTACCGCTATGAACCATGAATGCGCGACCAATTAACTGCATCTCAGAAATGCTTCTAATAATGTTTATCACGGTGGCTTACACTCAAGAAATCTAACGTTTAAAACGAAATATGCTTGCCATTATTGGTGATGGTTAAGGGACAATTTCACGGGTACGATACTATCAAACTAGTCGTGACGTCAACTGAGGCGTTTTTCTTGCGAGTGTGAGTGACTCATAAAGCTGTTGGCTGTCATTGAGAGAGACGGGTGCCAGAGAGAACAGTTGACTCTAATGGATGGGAGAAGAGGAAAGTGTAAAGACAGCAGAGCTTATGTACTTACAGTCTCTGTATAGTGCACCGCTCCGGAAGATTAGATAACAGTAATAGAATAGTCAAGGGAAAATTGACTTGAAATATCAGTTTTTCTCAGATGCCGTGGTAACATAAGCAACAACATGGCTAAAGTCGTCTGGGATACATTGAATAACATGTCCCACTGGTCCACCCGGGACCGTGTACATAATGCCCGGCTGGGTTAACTCTCTGTTTTCTCTTCTCCAGTGGCCCTGCAACTCCCCGAGGGCCTTCAGATGTTTGCCTGTGTCATCGCCGACATCATCGAGAGGTAGGCGCCGCATCCGAAATTCCCCCGTCACAGATGTTTGGAAGTGCGACTCATTTGCGTGACGGAAATTGATTGAATGTTTTTGGTATTTTTTGTTTAGAGATCACCTTGACTTTGATGTGTGAACGTTTTGGCGAATTTACAAGGAGTGAGTGAGTGGCGTCCTTTCTAAAGTTTAGGCCACACCGTAAAGTGTGAACTTGAGCCGGTGTGTGGCGATCTGTAGTCATTAAGCCAGGCGGTGTTATCATAACTCCCTGGTCTCTTCCCGTCTGTCTCAGCCCGCTCGTATCTGGGACTCGGCAGAAAACGCAAACCCGATTGCGGGCCGAGCTATCAGACCATCGTTGATGGTTCCAGGAGAGGGCTGCCATTATTCTCGCTAATTACATCCTGTTTCAGATTGCAACGGTCCCTGTTTCACACAAGTCACTTCATCATACGGAGATCCATGAATGTGTGCAGGAGGAAAAACCTTCCTGCTGTTTGCAGGCCCCATTGCATTTGTCGGTTAAGTCATTTGTCTGTATACACTGAGCTTTAGCTTATGCTGCACCAGAACCGCTTTGTGCAAAGATGAAACATTGTTTGAAACAAAACCTCATTTGTATAGGCCTTATACATGCATTTATACTGTTAACAGAGAATGTCTAGAGTACTGTATGTCTTTATTAGAGCTGATGGAGAAGTCTAAAATCTAGGGGGAAATTATGTATTCACAACGGGATGAAGAAGTCACCGTTTTGGGCCTACACTGACAATGTGTTCATTTGTCATTCCAAATCTTTTTGGCCCATTCTTGTTAAACAGGAAAACCATATTCTTCTTATTATTTACTTGCACTGAAATGTATTTACACTCAAAAATGTCTATCTATTTCAGTCAGAAAGATGAGATCCAGGTCTAAATGACTTGAACTATGCAGCATTAGGTTTGTACTTTTAGGTGAAAGATCTTTACCTTTTGAAAAACATTTTAGAGGTCAGGCTTTTGTTTCGGTTCTTCGCTTTTGTGCTCGTTTCCTAATCTTTAATTTCTCCCCTCATGGGACTAGTTTAAGTGTTCGCAAAAAACGCTGGTTTAATCTTTCCACAAGTGTCTTCCTCCACAAGGTGTGTATTCAATACTATCAAGGTGTGTATTCAATACTATCAAGGTGTGTATTCAATACTATCAAGGTGTGTATTCAATACTATCAAGGTGTGTATTCAATACTAACAAGGTGTGTATTCAATACTAACAAGGTGTGTATTCAATACTAACAATCACAAGGTGTGTATTCAATACTATCAATGTGTGTATTCAATACTATCAAGGTGTGTATTCAATACTATCAAGGTGTGTATTCAATACTAACGAGGTGTGTATTCAATACTAACGAGGTGTGTATTCAATACTAACGAGGTGTGTATTCAATACTAACGAGGTGTGTATTCAATACTAACGAGGTGTGTATTCAATACTAACGAGGTGTGTATTCAATACTAACGAGGTGTGTATTCAATACTAATGAGGTGTGTATTCAATACTAACGAGGTGTGTATTCAATACTAACGAGGTGTGTATTCAATACTAACGAGGTGTGTATTCAATACTAACGAGGTGTGTATTCAATACTAACGAGGTGTGTATTCAATACTATCAAGGTGTGTATTCAATACTAACGAGGTGTGTATTCAATACTAACGAGGTGTGTATTCAATACTAACGAGGTGTGTATTCAATACTAACGAGGTGTGTATTCAATACTAACGAGGTGTGTATTCAATACTATCAAGGTGTGTATTCAATACTAACAATCACAAGGTGTGTATTCAATACTATCAATGTGTGTATTCAATACTAAGGAGGTGTGTATTCAATACTAACGAGGTGTGTATTCAATACTAACGAGGTGTGTATTCAATACTAACGAGGTGTGTATTCAATACTAACGAGGTGTGTATTCAATACTAACGAGGTGTGTATTCAATACTAACGAGGTGTGTATTCAATACTATCGAGGTGTGTATTCAATACTAACGAGGTGTGTATTCAATACTAACGAGGTGTGTATTCAATACTAACGAGGTGTGTATTCAATACTAACGAGGTGTGTATTCAATACTATCAAGGTGTGTATTCAATACTAACAATCACAAGGTTTGTATTCAATACTATCAATGTGTGTATTCAATACTAAGGAGGTGTGTATTCAATACTAACGAGGTGTGTATTCAATACTAACGAGGTGTGTATTCAATACTAATGAGGTGTGTATTCAATTCTAATGAGTTTAGCTGGTGGAGTATAGCCAGTGTGGGAAGCAAGCTTCCAGTAGGTTGGTTCGTTAGAGCTGTATTTAATTTTAGACAGGAAACGTGGCCCTTGATATGTTTCGTTTTTACATAAGGTCCATTTCTATACTCGACCATCCTGTCATACCACAGTTATAAGCCGTTGTCAAATAGTGACATCAACTCTTCATCGTCCCTCAACTCTTCATCACCCCGCTATCTTCCTCAAGCCAGCCGCTCCACTGTTGCCACGCCTCCCTCATTCCCGCTAATCTCTTCATCACTTCCTGTATGGCCATCCAGCTCCGTCCCTCAGTCTCTCTGGTTGCAGCGGGGAATGGGGATTGAGGGAACGAGGCAGAGCTGGAGATAGGGTCCGTGTTTTATCAGCCATCCTGATGTCTCTTATCTGGTCTGACGCCCAGCTCTGTACTCAATATGTTCATCCCAGAGTCCTCTGAAATGAAGCCACCTTATCCTCTTAGCCTTTCTCAACACATCCAGCCCGTCTCAGCTAATGAGTGCAATTACCAGAATTTAATTGCTTTTCTCATGTTCTCTGTGAACGTACTCATCTCCTCATGTTTCATCCCCTCACCCAGTCCTTGCCAGATCCCAGCGATTTTACTGGATATAAATCGTTTTCTCTGTGCTCTTATGTTGATGTTTTTATTATTGTCTGGTAGTTTTGTTCTTCTCTCTGTTTAAATACACACAGATATTAAATCATCACAATGACAGTAATGCAGGGCAATTGCAGCTCTTATGTGCCAGTTGATTCTGCTTGTGACCTACAAATGACAATGAATTAGTTTCGCACCACACTTTGGCCAATGAGTGGAATTGTAAATGCTTTATTTCAATGACAAATAAGAAAAGATGTTGACCCTTAATTGCAATTAGTTTATTTGTGTTCAAAACAATATATGTATGGATTAATATGTCATGCCAGGTCCACACAGATGTTTGCTGGTCACAGGAAATGTGTTTTCATCGATATTACATTTAGTTATTTACTGACTTTCATGACTGAAGTCACGGTGAGCTATATATTTTTGCCCTGCCATTTGGCTGATCTGTGTGATTTGGTAAACGCTGCATCTATATGATAGCTTTGATCAATTACCCTGGTTTTGTCTTTATCGTGTCTAAGGAGTCTGAGATGAAGCCTGTGGAGAATAGAGAGTTGCATCTAGTGTCCAATGCTCTTCTCATTACGGCGATCAACAAATTGGCCACCTCGTTAGAGAGACAGGGGATCTAGATATGGATGCAATGTGAATGGGTTTGCCACTATGGCTGTCCTCCTCAACCACAAAACATGGCTGGACGGAGGTAATGATCTTTCTACTGTTCAATCGGTCAGAATGTTTATGTATAATCAAACCTGTTATTATGCTAAATGAATGGTTTACGTGGGCATTTTCAGTTTACAACGGATTGCTTCTGAGACAGGAGGGAGTCTGGCAGGTTTCTTGGACTAACAGTCTCTGAACCAAACAATCGACCAGACCACTAAAGGTGTCTGTATAGGCCGCCATGCAGTACTTTACCTCTATTTACCTAAACAACTGGGTTAGCAGAGGTTTCTGTCAGATACGTGTACGTTTTCAATTTATAATGTACTGTTTGAGGTATTGTGGCATTTATTATTCAGTTTGTCCCGTGTATTCTTCATTGGATTTTAACAACCGTTTAAACAAATTACATCGTAAACTAATGTTAACCAAGTGGATACCTAGCTGTTATTTTATCAGGTTGATTATGATTAAGCCGGGTTCTTATTTTCAACAATGACCTGGTAGCAATATTGACTTGCCCAGTGATTAAACTTCAGGTTTTTTTCCACGCCTACTCTGTCGAATTTGCTTTGCCTCATCGCTGAGACATTTTGTTATCGGTTGGGGACAAGTCAAGTCGTAGTTGTTGGCCGTTTCTTTGATACTGCTGATCAATTCCTGATCAATTAAGAAGTGTCATGAAAATCAAAACGACTGGGTATGATGTTCTTTCTAAGACGCCTCTGTGATGATGTACAATTAGAGTTTTGTTTTATAGAGGGGGAAGAAACAACATGGGTAAAATTGAGTAAAATACATTTTCAATAAAAACATTTCCAGATGAAATATATGAAACAGTTTATTAAATGCGGTAAAAATGTCATGTTCTCTCAAACTGCATATTCAGATATGCAGAGTTATATTAGTAGCAATACAAGTATGTGTGGATTAGACTGGTTTTGCTGGTCAATTACATTAACACAATGCTTGGATACTGGAATATAACTTGTATACAAGATAGCTACGGTTCTCAGGATAGCAAACACAAACACACAGGAAGAAAGAAAATACTTTTTTCAAAAGTTGTACAGCGAGTTAGTTCTGTACAGACAGTTGTCCTATGTGACTGTTACACTTCTGTATCTGTAAACACGCTCTACACCGGAGACATATAGTAACTGCACAGCATGTTCACCGCTCAACGTTTCCTACAACTGGGTCTGTTTTTTTCTGCAGATGATTGGATAAACCCCCAACGTCCTCAGCAAATCTCCTAAAAGTCTGCTTTAATGGCTTGAGCTGAATAAGGGGGTGTTAAGAGTGTGTGTTGAGTGTGTGTGTTGCGTGTGTGTGTTGCGTGTGTGTGTTGAGTGTGTGTGTTGAGTGTGTGTGTTGAGTGTGTGTGTTGAGTGTGTGTGTTGAGTGTGTGTGTTGAGTGTGTGTGTTGAGTGTGTGTGTTGCGTGTGTGTGTTGAGTGTGTGTGTTGAGTGTGTGTGTTGAGTGTGTGTGTTGAGTGTGTGTGTTGAGTGTGTCATCTCGCCATATGCCACACATTGCCTTTGGCGCCGCGCGAACAGTCCTCACTGCAGCGGCGAATGACACTTTGATGAACTTTCTTTAAAATGAATCGGGAGAGGAGTGCCAGGGCTGTTTTGCCCAGCCAGTCATCAATGGCCTAATCCCAGTGACAGGACGAGAGGAGAGAGGGAGGAAGCAGGTAAACAGGAGGAGCATTTTGTTTCAGCTTTCACTGTTGTTTATTCTACTTTTATATTTCAGCTTCTTGCTTTGGCATGGTAAACAAACGGTTCCCCTGCCAATCAAGCCATTTAAATTGAATTTGAACTGAGAGGAAGAGGTGGCGGCTGGATGACAGAGTGAAGAAGCTAGAGGAAGCGAGCAAGGAAGGAGGCATTAATTGAATGTCCTCTGGCACAGAGATGAGACAGTTGGCGACGTGAGCATGGCTTTGCACAAAGATGATTTCTGGGCTCTGAACAATTACAAGGATTTGTCTAGGTGCTCTGACTAACGTTTCTGGAGGATAAACGTTTCCAGGTCTCTCTGACATGACTCCGTATATCGATGAGCCAAAACATTATGACTAATATTCTGCTGGTCCTCCCCTGTGCTGACAAAACGGCACTGACCAGCCGGGGCGTGGACTATTCCCATGAAGGTGTCCTGTTGTCTCTGTTCATCATGGGGTCATCATGGAGTCATCATGGGCTCTCTGACCGCTCTGCAGCTACACAGCAGGATGTGATGCACCGTGTGTTGTGACACATGTTTATCCTGTCAGTCGGTTTTGGTCCAGACAGGATAGCCTTTGTTGCCCTAGTGCATCGAACGTGGTCACCCAACACTGTGTGGTCAGTTTGTGGTTTGTCCCTCCTACTCACCACTGCTGAATGGGACCACTGTCAGTAGGTACTCACCACTGCTGACCGGGACCACTGTCAGTAGGTACTCACCACTGCTGACCAGGACCACTGTTGGTAGGTACTCACCACTGCTGACCGGGACCACTGTCAGTAGGTACTGACCACTGTTGACCAGGACCACTGTCAGTAGGTACTCACCACTGCTGACCAGGACCACTGTTGGTATGTACTCACCACTGCTGACCGGGACCACTGTCTGTAGGTACTCACCACTGCTGACCGGGACCACTGTCTGTAGGTACTCACCACTGCTGACCGGGACCACTGTCTGTAGGTACTCACCACTACTGACCAGGACCACTGTTGGTAGGTACTCACCACTGCTGACCGGGACCACTGTCTGTAGGTACTCACCACTGCTGACCAGGACCACTGTCAGTAGGTACTCACCACTGCTGACCAGGACCACTGTCTGTAGGTACTCACCACTGCTGACCGGGACCACTGTCAGTAGGTACTCACCACTGCTGACCAGGACCACTGTTGGTAGGTACTCACCACTGCTGACCGGGACCACTGTCTGTAGGTACTCACCACTGCTGACCGGGACCACTGTCTGTAGGTACTCACCACTACTGACCAGGACCACTGTTGGTAGGTACTCACCACTGCTGACCGGGACCACTGTCTGTAGGTACTCACCACTGCTGACCGGGACCACTGTCTGTAGGTACTCACCACTGCTGACCGGGACCACTGTCAGTAGGTACTCACCACTGCTGAATGGGAGAACCCCATTGGGAGCAAGCCTTGTTGTTTCCGAGATGCTTTGACCCAGTTGTTTGGCCATTACAATTGGGAGTCGCTCAGGTCTTTAATCCCGCCCATTTCTCTTGCATCCAACTCGTGTCTATGAGAACTGATTTTTCCCGTACCATCTACCCAGACCGTCTCGCATGACCTTGTTAGGAGATGATCAGTCATAGTGTGAGTGGTCATAATGTTTCAGCTAATCAATAATGATCTAAACCGAATGAAATCAACATGGTGTTTGTATTGACGTCACCACTGTCTGAATGACTACGGCACGGCCTGTGAATGGACTTGTGAATGTGTGGCTCCATTGTGAGGCAAGACCGTGTTTTTTCGCACCCACATACGAGCACAAACGACAGCCAATGCAGGCACGGCTATCTGAATTTGGGTGTAACTAACATGCACCGTGGGAATCGTTTTGAATGTAACTTTAAGCAACACCGTATGTTCTGCAATTTCCTGCTGGCACGGCTAAAAGCAAGCAACTCCGTTCGATACCAGCTTGTCCATGTAATTAATAAACAATGTGCGTGGCTGGTGTTTCATAAGCCTCCCACTCCCTTTTTCTGAGCACATCTCTCTGAGCACATCTCTCTGAGCTCATCTCTCTGAGCTCATCTCTCTGAGCACATCTCTCTGAGCACATCTCTCTGAGCACATCTCTCTGAGCACATCTCTCTGAGCACATCTCTCTGAGCTCATCTCTCTGAGCACATCTCTCTGAGCACATCTCTCTGAGCACATCTCTCTGAGCACATCTCTCTGAGCACATCTCTCTGAGCACATCTCTCTGAGCACATCTCTCTGAGCACATCTCTCTGAGCTCATCTCTCTGAGCACATCTCTCTGAGCACATCTCTCTGAGCACATCTCTCTCTGTGCATTACATCTGAAATATTCATTGTCTTCAGCATCGTGTTCAACGGTCAAGTCACAAGTCATGAAACTCTGAACCCCCTGGGGCTAAATGTGTTACTGCTAGAATGTTACCCAGTATAATATTACCTTTACAATTGAGATGTGTTTTTCCTCAGTGGGTAGAAGTGCAGCACGTTGGTATAAAGCTGGTTATGCCCTCAAACCACTTTTTTGCCTCCTTGAAACGTGACTGATGGGATTATTGACTGGGCCTGTTTGACAGAAATGCATTGGTTGGATATTATGTCAGTGTCATCAGTTGAACGCAGTGTGAGATGACCCACAGGCACTGAATGAACTTAGAGCTCACACTTTATACACACACACACACACGCGTGCGCAAAAGTCAAACAGCAAAACCCTCACCTACTATTGTAGTCAATCCACCATTTCTCTGGATCCCATCCTAAGGCTAAATGAGTCATAGCCTGATCTATTTCAGACACTGTTAATAGACACCGGCTATAGGCAATTATCAACCTTCTTGAAATACTCACTTTTTTGTCTTACACCCTGAAATCAAAACCCAATAAAAGATGTGTTTTGGTTGCAGCTTTATTTAGACATTCTGCCACACAACATTCAAGTCACCTAAAAAAGGCAAACATTTAGAAACGTAAAAACAAATGAAAATTAGGATAGCTGTTACAGCCATCAGTCTGTTAGGATATGTCTCTATTTGCTTCCTGGACCTAGATTGGGGAGGTTATGCCCAATCTTTCTTGTAGAATTGTCCGGTTTCAGTCAAATTCCATGGAGACCGGCCATTAACTGCTGTCTCCAAGTCCATCCACAGATTTTCTATTGGATTTCTATTTAGATGGTGCTGTGTTCGGGGTCATTGTCGTGCTGGTGTGAACCACTTGCCCATCTTCCGCTGTCAAGCTGAGGGCCACAGGTTTTTCTCAAGAATTTGGGTGTACGTGACAGCATCTATTATCCCTTCAATCCTGACCAACTGCCTAGTCCCCCACCGGAGAGAAACACCCCCACAACATAATGTTGCCACCACCAGGCTTAACAGTAGTTATGGTGTGTTTTGGGTGGTGTGCTGTTCAGTACGGGTCTCATCCGACCATAAAAGTTATTGCCACGTGGCATTAGTATCTTCCAAGTTTTTTTTTAGCATAGCGCAAATGAGACTACATGTGCCTCTTTTTCATTAGAGGCTTTTTTCTTGCCAACCTGACACATTCACAGACGGACCAATCTCAGCCATAAGGACTTCAAAAGTAGCAATTGGCCTCTTGGTAGCTTCCCTGATCACTACCCTCTGCCTCGGGTATCCAGTTTGGAGGGACTGGGCAAGGTTTTGGTGGTGCCGTAAGCTTTTCACTTGTTAATAATGCTCTGAACTGTACTCACAGGGATTGTTAAACCCTTTGAAATCTTTCCGTCACCTTCTCTTAACATGTGCTTTCCACAACTTTGTCCTGGAGTCTTTTTGAAGGTACCTTTCCAACCATGGTGTGTTCTTTGCCTTGTGCTGCTAGTAATGGGATCATCATGGAACTGTCAGTTTTCTTATTAAGTAATTAAAACCACTACAATTGATGTCAGGTGGGATGCATTTACCATGGTGTGTGACCTGGGAAGTGACTGGTTGTACCTGAGTTTCTATTGGTTACTCTAAGGTTGGGATGCACCAAATCCAAAATTCTAGGCTGATACCGATGCCAATTTTTTTTAAAATAATAATTACTTTGTGTTGGTTGTTACTTATTCCCCTTTCGTGTCAGGGAAACAAAGGAATCTTTATTACAAAAAAATTGAACCGTTTTAAAGTTGTCCAGGCTACCGCAAATAACAGCATTTATGAGACACAACTTTTTATTTGCCGATGTCAGTCAAATATCCAAACCAGGTGTTCCACTAACTAACCACATTCCATTATTGTTCACAATGTATTTTCTAAAGGCACTGTTAGTATATGTGTAGTGACCTGATCCATTTCAGACACTGTTAGTATATGTGTAGTGACCTGATCCATTTCAGACACTGTTAGTGTATGTGTAGTGACCTGATCCATTTCAGACACTGTTAGTGTATGTGTAGTGACCTGATCCATTTCAGACACTGTTAGTGTATGTGTAGTGACCTGATCCATTTCAGACACTGTTAGTGTATGTGTAGTGACCTGATCCATTTCAGACACTGTTAGTATATGTGTAGTGACCTGATCCATTTCAGACACTGTTAGTGTATGTGTAGTGACCTGATCCATTTCAGACACTGTTAGTGTATGTGTAGTGACCTGATCCATTTCAGACACTGTTAGTATATGTGTAGTGACCTGATCCATTTCAGACACTGTTAGTGTATGTGTAGTGACCTGATCCATTTCAGACACTGTTAGTATATGTGTAGTGACCTGATCCATTTCAGACACTGTTAGTGTATGTGTAGTGACCTGATCCATTTCAGACACTGTTAGTGTATGTGTAGTGACCTGATCCATTTCAGACACTGTTAGTATATGTGTAGTGACCTGATCCATTTCAGACACTGTTAGTATATGTGTAGTGACCTGATCCATTTCAGACACTGTTAGTATATGTGTAGTGACCTGATCCATTTAAGACACTGTTAGTATATGTGTAGTGACCTGATCCATTTCAGACACTGTTAGTATATGTGTAGTGACCTGATCCATTTCAGACACTGTTAGTATATGCGTAGTGACCTGATCCATTTCAGACACTGTTAGTATATGTGTAGTGACCTGATCCATTTCAGACACTGTTAGTGTATGTGTAGTGACCTGATCCATTTCAGACACTGTTAGTATATGTGTAGTGACCTGATCCATTTCAGACACTGTTAGTGTATGTGTAGTGACCTGATCCATTTCAGACACTGTTAGTATATGTGTAGTGACCTGATCCATTTCAGACACTGTTAGTATATGTGTAGTGACCTGATCCATTTCAGACACTGTTAGTATATGTGTAGTGACCTGATCCATTTCAGACACTGTTAGTATATGTGTAGTGACCTGATCCATTTCAGACACTGTTAGTGTATGTGTAGTGACCTGATCCATTTCAGACACTGTTAGTGTATGTGTAGTGACCTGATCCATTTAAGACACTGTTAGTGTATGTGTAGTGACCTGATCCATTTCAGACACTGTTAGTATATGTGTAGTGACCTGATCCATTTAAGACACTGTTAGTGTATGTGTAGTGACCTGATCCATTTAAGACAGTGTTAGTATATGTGTAGTGACCTGATCCATTTCAGACACTGTTAGTGTATGTGTAGTGACCTGATCCATTTCAGACACTGTTAGTGTATGTGTAGTGACCTGATCCATTTCAGACACTGTTAGTATATGTGTAGTGACCTGATCCATTTCAGACACTGTTAGTGTATGTGTAGTGACCTGATCCATTTCAGACACTGTTAGTGTATGTGTAGTGACCTGATCCATTTCAGACACTGTTAGTATATGTGTAGTGACCTGATCCATTTCAGACACTGTTAGTATATGTGTAGTGACCTGATCCATTTCAGACACTGTTAGTATATGCGTAGTGACCTGATCCATTTCAGACACTGTTAGTATATGCGTAGTGACCTGATCCATTTCAGACACTGTTAGTATATGCGTAGTGACCTGATCCATTTAAGACACTGTTAGTATATGCGTAGTGACCTGATCCATTTCAGACACTGTTAGTGTATGTGTAGTGACCTGATCCATTTCAGACACTGTTAGTATATGTGTAGTGACCTGATCCATTTAAGACACTGTTAGTATATGCGTAGTGACCTGATCCATTTCAGACACTGTTAGTGTATGTGTAGTGACCTGATCCATTTCAGACACTGTTAGTATATGTGTAGTGACCTGATCCATTTAAGACACTGTTAGTATATGTGTAGTGACCTGATCCATTTCAGACACTGTTAGTTCATGTGCAGCAGAAGGTTTTTTCTGCTCACTGCCTCTTGCTGTAAATGTCAGCCCTATCTAGTGGGAGGCTGCCCTGTCTGCCTGCCTCCTGATTCTCACCACGCGCCTCCTGGTTGTGACCACGCGCCTCCTGGCCTGTGGGTTCTTCCTACAGCCCAGCTGAGCAGTAGGTAACAGTAGCCCGGGTGTGATTGTCTGTCTGTCTCTGTTTGTGTGTGTGTGTCTGTGTGTGTGTGTGTGTCCAGGCCTTCTGTCCACACTAATTACATAAAGAGCCCCCCCCCCTCCTTAATACACACATTTCTACACAAACACACTCTCACATACACACATACGCACGTACACAAACACACACACATACCTACGCAAGCACACTCAAATAACACCCTGTACATCTCTGAGTAATGCTTGGCAACTCCTTTACTATCTACCCGAGGCCCAAACAGATTTGTCTTAGTCAGGACTCCGGAGAGCAAAGGAGATGAGACTGACTGTCTCCGCTGGGACAAGACAGGGCAGTAAGCCTCGGGGACGGTAGGGTCGACCGCTGTATCCCCCGCGGGGTACACGGGTGTATTGGGATTCTTCAGCTTTAATATAAAGTCACATTAGGACATGTCAGGGAGCTGCACAGACACCTGTGTCCCGTATCCCAGGCATCGCGCACATCCCAGGCGGTCCGCAGCACACCGGCCGCTCCGTTATATTTACCAACATCAATCTCTCGTCGGGCTCCAGGATGGAGATGCAGATATCTGTCACTGATTTACTGGCTCTCATATCGGGCTTTGGCTGAGAACACCTGGGAAATTGCCTGACCTGTCTTGGAACTACTATTGATGCACTCCACAGAGTCCACTTTGCCTCGTTCCCTCCAGCTCTCTGGTAAATTGAACAACCCCATGGGGTGTTGATGGGGATTGCAGAATGGCTGGAGGCCTTCTCTTTGTCTTCATTACAGTGTCCGAGTCCGGCCCAACTGGCACCTTATGGCTTACACCGCAGAGCCGTATGGACCACACTGTTCTCAGACCTGGTCTATCTTAGCCCCGCGTTGAAGGAACCAGTGCTACGCTCCACAGCCCTCGTCTCCCGACTCCTGACCCCAAATCTGTGTGCTAGCGGACTAATGCGTCACGTGGCCACTCTATATCTCTGCCAGGTTACCACTGTGCTAAACAATTAGGCATTTGTGAACACGTTGTTTCCTCTACACCTTGGGGCTCTCATTCAGCCTTTCATTTATAACAAGGATGGTTTGTATTCAACCTCGCTGTAGCCATGGCCAACAGTAGAAACCATATGTCATATCTACTGTGTTTAACATGGCCAACAGTAGAAACCATATGTCATATCTACTGTGTTTAACATGGCCAACAGTAGAAACCATATGTCATATCTACTGTGTTTAACATGGCCAACAGTAGAAACCATATGTCATATCTACTGTGTTTAACATGGCCAACAGTAGAAACCATATGTCATATCTACTGTGTTTAACATGGCCAACAGTAGAAACCATATGTCATATCTACTGTGTTTAACATGGCCAACAGTAGAAACCATATGTCATATCTAACTGTGTTTAACTGTGCCAACAGTAGAAACCATATGTCATATCTACTGTGTTTAACATGGCCAACAGTAGAAACCATATGTCATATCTACTGTGTTTAACATGGCCAACAGTAGAAACCATATGTCATATCTACTGTGTTTAACATGGCCAACAGTAGAAACCATATGTCATATCTACTGTGTTTAACATGGCCAACAGTAGAAACCATATGTCATATCTACTGTGTTTAACATGGCCAACAGTAGAAACCATATGTCATATCTACTGTGTTTAACATGGCCAACAGTAGAAACCATATGTCATATCTACTGTGTTTAACATGGCCAACAGTAGAAACCATATGTCATATCTACTGTGTTTAACATGTAACACTAGAAACCATATGTCATATCTACTGTGTTTAACATGGCCAACAGTAGAAACCATATGTCATATCTACTGTGTTTAACATGGCCAACAGTAGAAACCATATGTCATATCTACTGTGTTTAACATGGCCAACAGTAGAAACCATATGTCATATCTACTGTGTTTAACATGGCCAACAGTAGAAACCATATGTCATATCTACTGTGTTTAACATGGCCAACAGTAGAAACCATATGTCATATCTACTGTGTTTAACATGGCCAACAGTAGAAACCATATGTCATATCTACTGTGTTTAACATGGCCAACAGTAGAAACCATATGTCATATCTACTGTGTTTCATGGCCAACAGTGAAACCATTGTCATATCTACTGTGTTTAACATGGCCAACAGTAGAAACCATATGTCATATCTACTGTGTTTAACATGGCCAACAGTAGAAACCATATGTCATATCTACTGTGTTTAACATGGCCAACAGTAGAAACCATATGTCATATCTACTGTGTTTAACATGGCCAACAGTAGAAACCATATGTCATATCTACTGTGTTTAACATGGCCAACAGTAGAAACCATATGTCATATCTACTGTGTTTAACATGGCCAACAGTAGAAACCATATGTCATATCTACTGTGTTTAACATGGCCAACAGTAGAAACCATATGTCATATCTACTGTGTTTAACATGGCCAACAGTAGAAACCATATGTCATATCTACTGTGTTTAACATGGCCAACAGTAGAAACCATATGTCATATCTACTGTGTTTAACATGGCCAACAGTAGAAACCATATGTCATATCTACTGTGTTTAACATGGCCAACAGTAGAAACCATATGTCATATCTACTGTGTTTAACATGGCCAACAGTAGAAACCATATGTCATATCTACTGTGTTTAACATGGCCAACAGTAGAAACCATATGTCATATCTACTGTGTTTAACATGGCCAACAGTAGAAACCATATGTCATATCTACTGTGTTTAACATGGCCAACAGTAGAAACCATATGTCATATCTACTGTGTTTAACATGGCCAACAGTAGAAACCATATGTCATATCTACTGTGTTTAACATGTAACACTAGAAACCATATGTCATATCTACTGTGTTTAACATGGCCAACAGTAGAAACCATATGTCATATCTACTGTGTTTAACATGGCCAACAGTAGAAACCATATGTCATATCTACTGTGTTTAACATGGCCAACAGTAGAAACCATATGTCATATCTACTGTGTTTAACATGGCCAACAGTAGAAACCATATGTCATATCTACTGTGTTTAACATGGCCAACAGTAGAAACCATATGTCATATCTACTGTGTTTAACATGTAACACTAGAAACCATATGTCATATCTACTGTGTTTAACATGGCCAACAGTAGAAACCATATGTCATTTCTACTGTGTCTAACATGTAACAATAGAAACCATATGTCATATCTACTGTGTCTAACATGCAACAATAGTATGATCATGTTCAGACAACTGACTGATGACTACGGAGTAAGAAACATGGGACTGTGTATATTTTGCGCCGAGCCATTGTTCCCAAGATCACCGTTTTTAAATCAGACTTTCTCGTAAAAGGCCATGTAAAAATGGAGCCAATTTCATCATGCGTTTCGCCATCCATCTGACATAATGGAGATTTGCTGTTAGGAGATTTTTGTGATTCCTTGTTGATTGTTTTAAGCATTTTCAATGACAATCCACTTAAGAACCTAATGAGCTGTCTCCTGGGCTGAAATGAAGAAGTCTTGAGGTCCTGCTCAGTTGGAAGGACCCGGTCTACACTATTATCCCAGCCATTTCTGTTAGCCAAAAGAGACAACGTTTTTACACTACCATGCAGTCTGTTTTTCTGGCGTCTGTCCCCGAATTGATCATATTTAAGAATGTAAACTTACTTGTGGAAATTGTTTGGAGAACTCAAACGCATGGAAATGAAGTGAACGTGTGTGTTTTGTGATTAAACATTGACCCGTCATATTGGCTATTTCAGCAATGAGTTTCTGACGATAGCCCCTACTGTTCTGGTGACGGACCATCTAGTCCTATTCAGGACGTGCACTAGCTTAGCATTGCCCCCCCCACACACACACACACTCTGTCCCATTTCACTGCATAATCGCTCACATTTAGTACCAGGCATACGCTCAGGTCGTACCACACGAGGCAGAAGTAATCGCACACACAGAGACTGATGCAGATTGTTGCCCGGAACGTCTGAGAGAAACGTGAATGTGTGGACATGTGCTCGGGCATATTTGGAGAATTAGCTGTGAGCTTTCGGACTGACTGCTAGGCATTTGACAACCCTTTTACATGGAAGCTCAATGGAAATAGCTATGCCTTCATTTGCAATTTAGATGATAGAAAACTTTTCTCTAATTAAAGCTCTGTATGCATTTTTCGTAAAACATGAATAGAAAAAAACGTAATTTTTTTTTACCGGTACTACTCACAACATGATCGTAATGAATTTCAATGTATTTGGGCTGAATGTGAAAATTATATAGATGCCAACAGAACAGTGGATAGCGCTGTTGAACGGAAGCTAATGAGTCATTTGTAACGTGTCGTTCCAGCTTTGAAAAGGTTAGCTTCACATCTAACCTGTGCTCCTCCAAGGAGGAGAGCTCGAAGGAGGAGGGAAGGGCAACGATGAAGGGATGACCTTATGGGATGACAGAGAGAGAGGTCTGAGAGGCCAGAAGGTGGAAGTCTGGAATATTCCAGTGTGGTGTCAGCAGGGTTAGAAAGCAGCAGAGGCGGGGAGAGGGAGATGTGTGACGGTCGTGTGACTGGAGGAGAAGATGTTTTCCAAGTGCCTTATCTATGCAATACAACCTTAACGCTTTGTCATTGTTTTCTCCGACTCAGTTGTACATATTCCTTCTGGGTCTGGTCCAAGGCGCTTTACAGTTGGTACGTGGATGGGATTTGTGTGAACGTGGGTGAGAAAAGACCCATGCATTTTCATATGCTCTTTTGTTTCAAGTGTCACTTCAGTGGAATCCACGCGAGTGCATCATGTGAAACCCCTGGACATCTTTGGCTATCATGTCTGCCAGTCGTCTCTTCCTGCTCTTTTCTGTTTGTCTCTCTCATCTGGTTTTACAGTCTCTCAGATTTCCAAGGGCGCATCAGCCATTTAACGAACTTCGTAGCGAGCTGTCTAACAAATAATCATCACCCTGCCTTGCTTGAGCATGTAGACCCAGATGTGACAATTTAACAGGTGCTTAGGGCAGGGAAAGAGTTAACTCCCAACGATATGTTCATAAGCCATATTGGCGGCAAGCTGAGGAGAGTTCAGAACGATAAAACCGATCCTGCTAAATCATTGATAATGCCAACAACAAAATGTCATTGAGTGACTCTTACCTCACCCGCACAACATGCTCTGTTTGCACACACTTTATTGAAGGTGTTTTCAAGTATTGTAGGTGTCACTGACACTGTTCACTGTCACGTCTTCCGGTTGCCAGAGGAAACAACCATTTTACTCAACCAGCGCGTAACGTAGGATTTGATTGCACTTATGTATTAACTTGTGTGCCTCAGAGAAGGATTTGCTAAATGAACATGATCAACTGACAAGACTAATCATCAAATGTCAACCTGGGCACTGTTTGTGTATATTGGGTACAGGATGGCATCAAATGTCAACCTGGGCACTGTTTGTGTATATTGGGTGCAGAATGGCATCAAATGTCAACCTGGGCACTGTTTGTGTATATTGGGTACAGGATGGCATCAAATGTCAACCTGGGCACTGTTTGTGTATATTGGGTACAGGATGGCATCAAATGTCAACCTGGGCACTGTTTGTGTATATTGGGTACAGGATGGCATCAAATGTCAACCTGGGCACTGTTTGTGTATATTGGGTACAGGATGGCATCAAATGTCAACCTGGGCACTGTTTGTGTATATTGGGTACAGGATGGCATCAAATGTCAACCTGGGCACTGTTTGTGTATATTGGGTACAGGATGGCATCAAATGTCAACCTGGGCACTGTTTGTGTATATTGGGTACAGGATGGCATCAAATGTCAACCTGGGCACTGTTTGTGTATATTGGGTACAGGATGGCATCAAATGTCAACCTGGGCACTGTTTGTGTATATTGGGTACAGGATGGCATCAAATGTCAACCTGGGCACTGTTTGTGTATATTGGGTACAGGATGGCATCAAATGTCAACCTGGGCACTGTTTGTGTATATTGGGTACAGGATGGCATCAAATGTCAACCTGGGCACTGTTTGTGTATATTGGGTACAGGATGGCATCAAATGTCAACCTGGGCACTGTTTGTGTATATTGGGTACAGGATGGCATCAAATGTCAACCTGGGCACTGTTTGTGTATATTGGGTACAGGATGGCATCAAATGTCAACCTGGGCACTGTTTGTGTATATTGGGTACAGGATGGCATCAAATGTCAACCTGGGCACTGTTTGTGTATATTGGGTACAGGATGGCATCAAATGTCAACCTGGGCACTGTTTGTGTATATTGGGTGCAGAATGGCATCTAAGATGAAAGTCATTTTCCTAATAAGGGCACAATTTCACACACATATTTAAATATGTAAACAGTTGTTTGGCTCTACATATTAATGATATGTATATCAGACTGATGAAGATGAAAAATACTTACTCAGTCAGTCTCAATGTCCCCGTGGTAGATTTTGTTTTTAACACTGTGTTTTTCTCTACGTTTCACTTTGTTGACAGAAATGTGTTTTGAAATAGTGGTTTACATGGTTTGTGTACCTATTCAATATGTAGAGCACAATAACCTGCATGTTGACATTTATGTGCAACAAGAGAGTGGCTGTGTTGTTCCAGAATTGTAGCCAATGGGCTGCTGCCTGTGTGCTGCCTGTGTGCTGCCTGTGTGCTGCCTATGTGCTGCCTGTGTCCAGCCTGTGTCCAGCCTGTGTGCTGCCTGAGTTGTGCCAGTTCTACTTTCTGCATATGAATGATCAAATGCAGTATAAGACAGAACAATATGCATGCTTCTCTCTACAGGACTTATTACTCGGCATGAACTATGCTTGAGCTTCTAACTTCTAATTGACGCTGGGTGGTGACCTTATAACACACCACTATTCCCCAAATTGAACATAAAAAACAGAAAGGTATAGATATCACAAAAAAACAACAACACTATGTATTTCCTACTCCTATTACTTATCTTTTAGATGCAAACAATAAATGCAACCATACTCATAAAGTATTGATAAGTCTCTCCACTGTCCGCACTGATCTCTGATTCCTCCCATAATGCATTGCTCTGGGATGTTTTTTCTCAAATGTAAAAATTGATTTCCGGCATTTTTTTTGGTGGTCACAAAAGAACACAAATATAAGAGAGGTTTCTAACCTTGGTCGCTCTATAGCTTAAACATATAACTGTTACCATGTTGTTATTCTTGTTTTCACATTTATATAGAGTGTCTTTCAGAATACAGTGGCTTGCAGGTTTGAAAAGAGGCATGTTTTTGAAGCAGTAGTAGGCTGCTACGTAATGACCCAGACCCAGGCTTTTTTTAAACCCACCAGTACAAATACATTGGAGGAAGAAAGGATTTTGTACTTGTTGGCAAAAACCCTTGTTGGCAACCACAGAGGACAGATGTTTATTGTAGTTGGCCACCAGGTTTGCACACATCTCTGGAGGGATTTTGTCCCACTCTTCTTTTTGCTGATCCTCTCCAAGTCATTACGGTTTCGAGGCTAAACCTTCAGCTCCCTCCACAGATTGTCTATGGGATTAAAATCTGGAGACTGGCTGGACACTCCAGGACCTTAATGTGCTTCTTCTTGAGCCACTCCTTTGGGTCATTGTCATGCTGGAATACCCACCTTTGACCCATTTTCAAAGCCCTGGCTGAGGGAAGGAGGTTCTCACCCAAGATTTAACAGTGCATGGCCCCATCCAGTTATCTTGTTCTTTTAGCTGAAAAACACTCCCAAAGCATAATGTTTCCACCTCCATGTTTGTCGGTGGGGATGGTGTTCTTGGGTCATAGGCAGCACTCTTTCTCCTCTAAACACGGCGAGTTGAGGTGATGCCAAATGGCTAAATTTTGGTCTCATCTGACCACAACACTTTCACCCTGTTCACTTTTGAATCATTCAGATGTTCATTGGCATACTTCTGACGGGTCTGTACCTGGACCTTGCAAGCGCTGCAGGATTTCAGTCCTTCACGGCGTAGTGTGTTACCAATTGTTTTCTTGGTGACTATGGTCCCAGCTGCCTTGAGATCATTGACAAGATCCTCCCGTGTAGTTCTGTGCTGATTCCTCACCGTTCTCATTGAAACTCCACGAGGTGAGATCTTGCATGTGGCCCCAGAACGAGGGAGATTGACAGTTATTTTGTGTTTCTTCCATTTGCGAATAATCACACAAACTGTTGTCACCTTCTCACCAAGCTGCTTGGCAATGATCTTGAAATCCATTCCAGCCTTGTTTAAGTCTATATCTTGTCCCGGACATCCTTGGACAGCTCTTTCGTCTTGACCATGATGGAGAGTTTGAAATCTGATTGATTGATTACTTCTGTGGACAGATGTCTTTTCACTCCGCTTAACTTTTTTGAAATGCGTTATTCAGAATGTTGTTCTTATTCTCTCTCACAATTCAAATAAACCTACCATAAAATTATAGACTGATCATGTCTTTGTCAGTGGGAAAACAAACAAAATCAGCAGGGGGTCAACTACTTTCTTGCTTTGCTGTAGATGTGATACGCCCTCTCAGAAATAGGTGTCGCAGTAATGATGATAAGAGTTAAAGGATTATCCAATGGCGTTACTGAAAACCATGTTACCCTGATGCTCAATAACTACATAGATCGTTTTCGTGTCATTTCCATGTGTGGGAGTTATCATGTTGGTAGGACAACTCTGACTAAAAGGAAGCTTCATGGAAGACTCAAAGAGCTAGATAAATGTTTGATTTGCAATTTCATTGCTTTTTTCAGGGTGTTTGCTGTGTTCTGTGTACCATCAGATCACAGATATCTTATTTGTTCATAGATCAAACCCAGGAGATAACAGCCCTTCTGTCTAAACATCCATCAGAGGCCCTCTCACTGCTCTCTCCCTCTCACTGCTCTCTCCCTTTCACTGCTCTCTCTTCCTCTCACTGCTCCCTCCATCTCACTGCTCTCTCCCTCTCACTGCTCTCTCCCTCTCACTGCTCTCTCCCTCTCACTGCTCTCTCCCTCTCACTGCTCTCTCCCTCTCACTGCTCTCTCCCTCTCACTGCTCTCTCTCTCCCTCTCACTGCTCTCTCTCTCCCTCTCACTGCTCTCTCTCTCCCTCTCACTGCTCTCTCCCTCTCACTGCTCTCTCCCTCTCACTGCTCTCTCCCTCTCACTGCTCTCTCCCTCTCTCTGCTCTCTCCCTCTCACTGCTCTCTCCCTCTCACTGCTCTCTCCCTCTCACTGCTCTCTCCCTCTCACTGCTCTCTCCCTCTCACTGCTCTCTCCCTCTCACTGCTCTCTTCCTCTCACTGCTCTCTCTCTCTCTCTCTCACTGCTCTCTCCTTCTTACTGTCTCTCCCTCTCACTGCTCTCTCCCTCTCACTGCTCTCTCCCTCTCACTGCTCTCTCCCTCTCACTGCTCTCTCCCTCTCTCTGCTCTCTCCCTCTCACTGCTCTCTCACTGCTCTCTCCCTCTCACTGCTCTCTTCCTCTCACTGCTCTCTCTCTCTCACTGCTCTCTCCTTCTTACTGTCTCTCCATCTCACTGCTCTCTTCCTCTCACTGCTCTCTCACTGCTCTCTCTTTCTCACTGCTCTCTCTTTCTCACTGCTCTCTCTTTCTCACTGCTCTCTCTTTCTCACTGCTCTCTCTTTCTCACTGCTCTCTCTTTCTCACTGCTCTCTCTCTCTCACTGCTCTCTCTTCCTCTCACTGCTCTCTTCCTCTCACTGCTCTCTCTCCTTCTCACTGCTCTCTCTTCCTCTCACTGCTCTCTCCCTCTCACTGCTCTCTCCCTCTCACTGCTCTCTCCCTCTCTCTGCTCTCTCCCTCTCTCTGCTCTCTCCCTCTCACTGCTCTCTCTCTCTCACTGCTCTCTCCCTCTCACTGCTCTCTTCCTCTCACTGCTCTCTCTTCCTCTCACTGCTCTCTCTCTCTCTCACTGCTCTCTCTCTCTCACTGCTCTCTCTCTCTCACTGCTCTCTCGCTCTCACTGCTCTCTCTCTCTCACTGCTCTCTCCTTCTTACTGTCTCTCCATCTCACTGCTCTCTCCCTCTCACTGCTCTCTTCCTCTCACTGCTCTCTCTCTCTCTCTCACTGCTCTCTCCCTCTCACTGCTCTCTCACTGCTCTCTCTTTCTCACTGCTCTCTCTTTCTCACTGCTCTCTCTTCCTCTCACTGCTCTCTCCCTCTCACTGCTCTCTCCTTCTCACTGCTCTCTCTTCCTCTCACTGCTCTCTCCCTCTCACTGCTCTCTCCCTCTCACTGCTCTCTCCCTCTCTCTGCTCTCTCCCTCTCACTGCTCTCTCTCTCTCACTGCTCTCTCCCTCTCACTGCTCTCTTCCTCTCACTGCTCTCTCTTCCTCTCACTGCTCTCTCTCTCTCACTGCTCTCTCTCTCTCACTGCTCTCTCTCTCTCACTGCTCTCTCTCTCTCACTGCTCTCTCCTTCTTACTGTCTCTCCATCTCACTGCTCTCTCCCTCTCACTGCTCTCTTCCTCTCACTGCTCTCTCTCTCTCTCTCACTGCTCTCTCTCTCTCACTGCTCTCTCTTTCTCACTGCTCTCTCTTTCTCACTGCTCTCTCTTTCTCACTGCTCTCTCTTTCTCACTGCTCTCTCCCTCTCACTGCTCTCTCTTTCTCACTGCTCTCTCTTTCTCACTGCTCTCTCTTTCTCACTGCTCTCTCTCTCTCTCACTGCTCTCTCCCTTTCACTGCTCTCTCCCTCTCACTGCTCTCTCCCTCTCACTGCTCTCTCCCTCTCACTGCTCCCTCCCTCTCACTGCTCTCTCCCTCTCACTGCTCTCTCTTCCTCTCACTGCTCTCTCCCTCTCACTGCTCCCTCCATCTCACAGCTCTCTCCCTCTCACTGTCTCTCTCTATGTCTGTCTCTTATTTTCTCTTATTGTCTACTCACGTCTCTCTTTGCTTGTGTAGGGTTCTCCACACTCGTGGATCCTTCCTACACTATCTCTTCTGTCATGCAGCACATTAATCCCTTCACATGTCTTCATCTCCTTCGTCTCCTACATATTTTTCCTTCCTCTTACTCCTTTTCCTCCAACTCATTTGTGATACGGGAAACAATCCGGGGGATGCTCTGCTGAGTTGGCATGCTGTGAGGGCTTCCTCCAATATCCCTCCCTCCTTCCCTACTCATAGATGTGGGACCAGTCGAAGCTCCTGTAATGTTATAACAGATGAGTTATCACCAAGTGCACAATTGAAATGTTTCACACCCATATAGCCTGATTGTTTGTTTGTGTGTGTGTGTGTGTGTGTGTGTGTGTGTCTGTGTCTGTGTTGTCTGGGGAGACATTGATGTCAAAAATTTTCTGTGGAGTTTTGTCAAATTTGTGTGACTCAAACTGCAGCCACTCTTTTTACCTGTTTGTTCGCCATTATACTTACCTGTTTGTCACTCTGCTTACCTGTCTGTCACTCTCCCCCCAGACCACTCTACTTACCTGTCTGTCTGCCTCTCTTCCCCAGACCACTCTCCTGTGTCGGGGGTGTGTCTGAGGGGTGTGTCTGAGGGGTGTGTCTGAGGGGTGTGTCTGAGGGTGTGTCTGAGGGGTGTGTCTGAGGGGTGTGTCTGAGGGGTGTGTCTGAGGGGTGTGTCTGAGGGGTGTGTCTGAGGGGTGTGTCTGAGGGGTGTGTCTGAGGGGTGTGTCTGAGGGGTGTGTCTGAGGGGTGTGTGTCCGAGGGGTGTGTGTCCGAGGGGTGTGTGTCCGAGGGGTGTGTGTCCGAGGGGTGTGTGTCCGAGGGGTGTGTGTCCGAGGGGTGTGTGTCCGAGGGGTGTGTGTCCGAGGGGTGTGTGTCCGAGGGGTGTGTGTCCGAGGGGTGTGTGTCCGAGGGGTGTGTGTCCGAGGGGTTGTGTCTTAGGGGTGTGTCTTAGGGGTGTGTCTGGATGATGGAAGATTCATGAGTCACTGTGTGGAGTGATCTCCTAGTGCCTACTGCTGTGTTTGCTGTCTTAATGAGCTCTTTAAGGGATAATTTGTTTTCAGATGTTTTGGTTCAAATGACTGGACACTTTGTTGATGTCCACTCTGTGTGTAAGTGAGTAGAACTTTATTGGTCTGTTTTCTTTGATGAAGACAACAACATTTGTGGTTGAGAGTTTGTGCACAGATTTAGATGCACAACATGCATACAATACACACACAACATGCACACACAACTCACACACATACAGACACAACAAGCACACAATGCACACACACACACACACACACACACACACACACACACACACATACAGACACACACACATACAGACAATGCATTAGAGACCGAGGCCAGGTCTTGTTGTAAGGGACTTCTGATTTGCTACTCATGTAATATTTACTACCATTAGGGGTCATTCTTAGTGTGTTGTTCTTACTGTTTGGAAGTCCTTACACACACACTTCTGGCCGTACCCTGCGTGCGAGCATTAAAAAACAATTACCATTTAAAATATTTTTTCTCTAACCCAGGGGTTTGAATTTAGGTCCCTATACTGCATCCATAATATGAATTTTTCTTCATTCGGGTGTCATAATGGTCTAATGTATATGTTTTGCTATCATGGTTTGGTCTTCATAAGTATAGTAAAACAATGACACATACAGACACATAAACACGTCCAGTAATGTCCAGTCATTATGATCAATGTCTGTATTAAGCAATCATGTGATTTGTCAGTTTACTGGTTTCTTAGACGTCATTATACTGACTGTCAAAATAGTATCTGTTGTTGGGTCTGTGTGTTGGTGCGCTGATTTGGGACACTTTGTCAATCTGTCTGCCTTTCCTAGACAATAACCCGCCATGGTATATAGTTTTTATTGGCCTGCAGCCCTGCACGTTTCAAAAACCGTAATCAGTTCTAATTGTAATTTTCAAACACGGTACTCAAGCCCTGCACTCTGATGACCCCTTGTGGCATTAGATCACTCCAATTAGGGACTCTTGCTGTAACTTGCTGTAAGATGTAAGATGTCAGATCTGCTGTTTTTAGTCAATATTCCAAATAGGTTTTGATATTAGTTCCCTGATGTTCACTCCTTTCTTTAACATATGTTTTGCCCTCCAGAACATATCTGGACACCCGACCATCAAACCTATATGACCGTAATATGCATTTGGTCCCCCATTCTGAGCTATAGCAGCTGCCACTCTTCTAGTAAGTCTCTATATAAACATGTTTGTGTCTCTGTTGGAATTTGTACCTTCACAACCAAAAAAATCTGTCTTTATGGACCTAGTTTTTTGCACAGGAGCACAGTCATGCTGCAACAGAAACTGGAGCCACCAAAAAAATATTTTTATTTAGTTGAATTGAGATTACCCTTCGCTTGAACTAAGTGGCCTAGCCTAATGGCTGAAACACAGCCCCAGACCATTATCCCTCCTCCACCATTATTTCCAGTAGGCGCTGTGCATCCAGTGTCGGCATGCTTTACACCAGTCCAGCTGATGCTTGGCATTATGCATGTTACTGTGAGTCTTGTGTTTAGCTACTCGGGCACGTGAACCCGGTTTGTGCAGCTCCCACACACACAGATCCTGCGCTGATGTTGCTCCCAGAGACAGTTTGGATCTCTGTGGTGAGCGATAGAACCGATGAGAGGATTTTTATGTGGTACACGTGTCAGCGCTCGTCTGCCCCGCTCAGTAATTTCAGTAGTCTATCACTTTGTGGCTGTTGTCGCTTCTAGATGCTCTCACTTTAGTATTATAGCACTTACAGTTGACAGGGCCATATCTAGTAGGGCAGAACTGACTTTTGGCAAAGGTTGCATCCTATTACCGTGCCACATGTATAGTCCCTGAGCTCTTCAGTAAAATCCATTGTATTGTCAATGTTTGTCTATGGGGATTTCATGGCCGTGTGCTTGTATGCTCCTGTGAGCCATGGGTGTGGCTGAAACACCTGAACCCCATAATAAGTTGGGGTGTCCAAATACTTCTACCCATAATAAGTTGGGGTGTCCAAATACTTCTACCCATAATAAGTTGGGGTGTCCAAATACTTCTACCCATAATTAGTTGGGGTGTCCAAATACTTCTACCCATAATTAGTTGGGGTGTTCAAATACTTCTATCGACATGTTTTCCCATTAACTTACCTATACACTAACTCTAACCTATAGACTAACCCTAATCTTAACCTATACACTAACTCTAACCTATACACTAAACCTAACCTATACACTAACTCTAATATATATGCTAACCTATACTCTAACCTATAGACTAACCCTAACCTTAACCTATACACTAACCTATAGACTAACCCTAACTTTAACCTTTACACTTACCCTAACCTATACACTAACCCTAATCTATACACTAACCCTAATCTATACACTAACCCTAATCTATACGCTAACCCTAATCTATACGCTAACCTATACCTATACACTAACCTATAGACTAACCCTATACACTAACCTATAGACTAACCCTAACCTTAACCTATAGACTAACCCTAACTTTAACCTATACACTAACCCTAACCTATACACTAACCCTAATCTATACACTAACCCTAATCTATACACTAACCCTAATCTATACGCTAACCCTAATCTATACGCTAACTTATACCTATACACTAACCTATAGACTAACCCTATACACTAACCTATAGACTAACCCTAACCTTAACCTATAGACTAACCCTAACTTTAACCTATACACTAACCCTAATCTATACGCTAACCTATACCTATACACTAACCTATACACTAACCTTAACCTATACACTTACCCTAACCTATACACTAAGCCTAATCTATACACTAACCCTAATCTATACGCTAACCTTAATCTTTACACTAACCTATACCTATACACTAACCTTAACCTATACACTAACCTATACATTAACCCTAACCTTAACCTATACATTAACCTATAGACTAACCTTAACCTATAGACTAACCCTAACCTATACACTAACCCTAATCTATACGCTAACCTATACCCTAATCTATACACTAACCTATAGACTAACCTTAACCTTAACCCTACCATGGGTAAACCTATACACTAACCTATAGACTAACCTTAACCTTAACCCTACCATGGCTAAACCTATACACTAACCTATAGACTAACCTTAACCTTAACCCTACCATGGCTAAACCTATACACTAACCTATAGACTAACCTTAACCCTACCATGGCTAAACCTATACACTAACCTATAGACTAACCTTAACCTTAACCTTAACCCTACCATGGCTAAACCTACACACTAACCTATAGACTAACCTTAACCTTAACCCTACCATGGCTAAACCTATACACTAACCCTAACCTTAACCTTAACCCTACCATGGCTAAACCTATACACTAACCTGGAATTGAAATGCAAAAAACTAGTTTGGCTTATTCAAAGCTAGTTGTCCCACAGTACATGATGCTTAACATGGGAAGTTGTATAAATTAAAGCAGACCCTGCTCGAAGTCCTTGGTGTCGAACTTCTAATCGTATCACAAATCCCAGAAGCTTAACAGAGCATAAATCACAGTTGCACCCAGGCACTGAGGTAAAGTATCAGTGTAAATATGGCGTTCATGTGCATAAGGTTCCAAATGAGAATTAGCATTAACTAGTTAAAGCGTCTGTTTCAGTGTGTTTAAAAAGAAAAATGTGCTTCAGCCGCCAGGCTTTTCTTATCGCTCATATATTTACCACAAACATCACACTGGGTTGGGTATGAAATCAGGAAAACGTATTTATTCGCTTGTGAAAGTTGCTCGGAATCAGCGTGGCTGCTAAATGACAAACGAGGAGGGGAGGTTATTGTGTCCCAGCCGTAAGGATTTCTCCCTGGCTGTGCCTTTTGTGCCACTGACCCCAGAACATCTTGGATTCATGCTTACAGGTGCATATCTGATGGAGGTTACGCACCTGTTTCTGCAACACAAACCCACAGTTATTAATCTAACAATCACACCGGTCCAATCAGCAGGCTGCGAGCTGGGTTCTTATTGTCCACTGAAGAGGGACTCTAATTAATAACGCCTTTTATGGAATTCACTGGGTCCTTGTCATCTTAATTACATCTTAATGGCATTTAACTTTTCCTGTTTCAGCATGAGAGGCGGCGATGAGGGCCAGACCAGAGATTAACTGCTCAGGAATCAGAGAGATGTAGGGAGTGAGGCGGGGGAAAAACAGTGGATAGAAAAGTCTACACACCCGGGTTACAAAGGCAGGTTTTTTATGTGAAAAATGAGACCATAATTAATCATGTCTGAACTTTTTGTCCACCGTTAGTGTGGCCTATAACGTGAACAATTGAATTGAAAAACAAACGGAAATCTTTGATGGGATTTTTCTTAAGAAAAACCTTACAATAACCTGGTTGCATACGAACCCGATAGCAGCTTTTCATTTTCTACCGCTCTCTCTCATTTTGTAGTATTTTTCCGTTCCTCTTTCCTTCCCTCTCCCCTGATGACAATGTTTAGGGCTTCTCCAGTGGGACGAGGGATTGGGCTCTTCTTCGCTGTGTAATTACTCTCTCAGCCTCTCCCGGTGTCAGGTAGTATCCCAACTCTCAGCGGGGCCTCAGTGCTGTAATGGGATTCATTGCAGCCAGTCCCTGGGTGTTCCAGCAAACTCACACGGTGGAATTAATGACATGTGTCACACCGACGGGGCGACATAATCAGGTTTTTCTTGCCGACGCTTTATTGGATCCAGTAATCAGCAGTGGAGAGTGGGTTGTGTTGGAGGGGTTGTAACGTGCTGCTGTGGTTGGTTGGGTGCAGGCTGCAGAGTCTAGTCCAGAAGTACTGTTTGGACAGTGACCCAGGTTCTGTTGTGGTGGCTGGGTACGCCAGGATTGGAAGTGATACAGTGATGATGGGATTCAAGTGCAGATGGTGCAGCTTTAGTTGTTAGAGGCCTTTAACAGAAACACCGATTTTTATGGAAGCCTTATCTTCACACTGAAGAAAAATACACACAGGAACCAATAGATGAATTTAGAACACCAGTATCACGATCCATCGATGTCACAACTATTGCTTTGTCTCCCTCTCACACACACACACACACAATCACACACACACACACACACACAAACGCTGATATCCAGACCTTCACTACAGAAAGGATAATCAAATCTTGGAAGGCAAATATTTATTTACCAGATGAGTTTCTTTCATCCGTGTCACTACACTCAGGTGGCTTGTAGTGTCCTTCACATGACAGCAGTCATTAAAAAGGTAGAGAGAATGAGATATGGACAGAGAAAAGAGAGAACAGCGTGCCCTTTATAGACATCCGGAGGCTGAGTGTATGTGAGCATTATGAGGGGAAAAATGTGAGAAACTGAGGAGAGGGAGGGAGACGTGAATGAGAAATGATTGTGTCTTTATAAATGTATAATTAAATGGATTATTTTAAATAAAATGTAAAATATGATTAATTCATGTCTTTGAACAGAAGGATGCCGATTGTCTAAAGGCCATACGTTTGCCCTCGAAAAGGAGAATTTCCTGGTTCAATGCAGGTTTTTTTTGTCCATTTGAAATCCAACTGTTTCACTTTGACTTTGAAAATGCGATTAGAAAGGCAGAACTGAATTGTTCTACTTCCTGGGAATAACAGGGAAAGTTTCCTTTTACAGTTACTTCTCAACAACCAATTTTTCGTTGGCATATTTTGTGTTATGTTTTTATGCTGATAGACAAATTGAATGTCCTGCGTTTTCCTTTTAAACCATTCTGTATCCAGTCCTTGGCAGATGCTTTCCCAATCCCTGAGTGAAATGTCTGTTTTTTCAGGGAATTTAACATTTTTCCAGTATTGATGGATAAATCTTTGTACAACCAGAAAAGTTTGATCATTGTACTGGTAGTAATATCCTTCACATAATGATCCGAAATGTGACATTTTCTCCTTGAACGAAAGACATTATTCACAGTAGGGAGAACGCGCTGTTTAATTTAACTTTTCTTCAGCACACAATGATCATAGCATCCATCAATCCACTTCCTTCGATCCAGCCCTGATCCTTATTTAATGAGTTCTTCGGTGACGTTTGGAAACTGGTATTTTTTTTGCTCCTACTGGATCTAGATGTGGACCAGCATGAAAGCAGGGGAAACCAACGGCCGTCCTGTTGTTGATCAAATGCTTTACGTGGATGTTCTGGGTGTTTAATAGCCTTCATTAGTGCTATCTGGTGATCCAGGGCGAGTTGAGGAAAGAATGACAAGTTTGTGTCACATCTTTTCATTCCAATAGGTTGGGGGGATGCTTATAATGTATGGTCAGTCCACCGCCAGACAATTGGAATTGGTCGTTAGATGACACGGTCCCTACTGAGAGGAATGAAGGGAAGCCACTCTGAGGAAGAGATGAAAAGAGAGAGAGAGTGAAGAGAATGCAATACGGGATGATAGAGACAGTCTCAAGTACCTCTTATTAAACTGAAAGCTTGAAGGACCATCAGACATCCAGTGGAAGAGAGATTGAAAAAGAGGGGGAGAGTGAGAGAGAGAGAGAGAGAGAGTGAGAGAGGCCTCGGATGTCAGTGGGTTCAGAGAGTCGTGGTGCCAGACACAGCCAGCTGCTATTTGTCATACAGGGATGGAGGACAGTCAGGCCACAGTGAGTGGAGGGCTTCTGTTTTCCTCTGCTCTCCCCCATCTGTACTACAGGCCCCAGACGTAATATGTCAACACACAGTCTCTGACACCCCACAGCGGGAGCAACATCCCACCCTCCCTCCTCTTCAGCCAAATGTCTTCACAGCCTGTCCTCGATCCGTTCACACCTCTCTGTCCCGGCGTTCAGCATTCATGTGCATTTGAATCCCCTGGTAAGGTTTATATGCTGAGTGAATACAATAGCAGACTTTAACTTTATTATTGGGCGACACCAGAAAGTAAGGCCTTACCCGGGTCTCCAGACGATATCGTATGTTAGTGCTACAATCCCAGACGACACAGACGCCGTCGGTTACAGAGGATTCGTCTGTTTCTATCCAGGGCAATAGAAATTAACCCGGGCCTCCTACCTAACCCTATTCACAACTAAACCTCACCTGTCATCAGATCATGTCACAGCTTCTGTGGTCGAGGTTGGAGGAGGCCACAGGTGCAGGTCACGTAACTGACGTTACCAATTACCCGCAACGTGTGTGGCAATAGGTCGAACTTAAAACGGTTCCCCAATTAGGGCAACTCAGGACAGCTGCCTCCAATTGGAGACAAAACAAACCAAAGCATAGAGGTGCCTAGAGGTCTCTGCTGACAGCTCAGCGACTCTCCATTCATCCTGGTCCTCCTGTGAATATCATTGGTAATCGGTTGCATACGGGTCCACTGTGACTTGGCCGCTGCTCTCTCGTTCATTGATGATGACTGACTCGTGTTTCGGGGACCGCCGACCTGACTGACGAACTGCTCTACAGGCCCCATTGATGTTTCACCAGTCAATCATTATGGGATGGAAAAGCAATATGCGGGTGACAGGAGTCGCTACCTGGCCCCTCTGCTTAATCACTTGTCCCAGACGCAGGCCTCCGCCATTTGGTCCACTGTGAGCCTGTGGATTGATCCCGGGGAGCCAGTGTGCTCCGAACCGGGTGGTATATTGATTGCCATGGTAACGATTGGGAGAAGTGTGGCCGGTGGTTTGGATTGACAGACTGAGCTGTGTGTGTGTGTGTCCTGGTTGCAGGTTCACGGGAGCTGACACGATCGTGATGGGCGATGTGACGTATGGAGCGTGCTGTGTGGACGACTTCACGGCCCGCGCCCTGGGGGCGGATTTCATGGTGCACTATGGCCACAGCTGTCTTAGTAAGTGACGCGCACACATACGCACACATATACATACACACACATACACATACACGCTCACACACAGACACAAACACACATGTGCTCATTCATTAGAACATACACACCTTGAATCTAGGGCCTGAACCATCACACAGCAAACCGTTACAGCGGACAGTTACAGCGGACAGTTACAGCGGACAGTTACAGCGGACCGCTACAGCGGACCGCTACAGCGGACAGTTACAGCGGACAGTTACAGCGGACAGTTACAGCGGACCGTTACAGCGGACAGTTACAGCGGACAGTTACAGCGGACAGTTACAGCGGACAGTTACAGCGGACAGTTACAGCGGACAGTTACAGCGGACAGTTACAGCGGACAGTTACAGCGGACAGTTACAGCGGACAGTTACAGCGGACAGTTACAGCGGACAGTTACAGCGGACAGTTACAGCGGACAGTTACAGCGGACAGTTACAGCGGACAGTTACAGCGGACAGTTACAGCGGACAGTTACAGCGGACAGTTACAGCGGACAGTTACAGCGGACAGTTACAGCGGACAGTTACAGCGGACAGTTTCAGCGGACAGTTACAGCGGACAGTTACAGCGGACAGTTTCAGCGGACCGTTTCAGCGGACAGTTTCAGCGGACCGTTTCAGCGGACCGTTTCAGCGGACCGTTACAGTGGACCGTTACAGCGGACCGTTACAGCGGACCGTTACAGCAGGTGTTTTGCTATAAGTTTTTGTCTAAGCTCAGGCTGTGTGCTCAATAGCTTCAGCGATGAGGGCTTATCAGACCTTTAGAAGCTGGAGAGCAGCACATTTACTCAGCCAATCAATAGAGAACATGCATTATGGCTGTCCTTTGAAAAAGCCTTTGCAGAATGAAGGACCTTTCATTCTATAAGCTGCTTTCTGTTTGTCTGCCGCACAACATAGCAGAAAATGCTAAATCAATAGTTGTGATATCACCTGAGCACAACACGCTCAGCTCACCTGACTATGGTGATGATGTGGAGTTTCTGTTTCATATTTACATTCCTACACTGAGATGTTAAAACTACCCAACCAACTACCAGTCACATAATACACACTCTACCC